>JAPXFQ010001188.1:0-585102 GCA_028564705.1 Apricaphanius iberus
CTCCCCCTTCTAAAACGTTTGATGTCCCTATCAAACAACAAGACTATGTAACCTAAACAAAAGTAGGGGACCTAGGTGAGTTTAACTAACACAGTCAAGGCATAACGCCATAGAGTGACACCATAGGGTAGGACAAGAAGAATGTCTTAAGTCCTTTAGTGTTCCACTTCCAACCAGCACTCCACAACTGAAGATATTTACTGGCTGGTCTGATGGCTGTCCCAGTTCATCATAACACAATCTTATGACTGGCTTCTTCACTCGGCTAGAGCGCTCTGCAAGGACATTTTCTTCTTCGCAGGCTACATCAACACTGCCTCCTTCTCCCCCTTCTAAATCCAGCTCCGGACAAGGCATAGAATCTTGCACAACGGGTGAATTTGTTCTCGATTCATTATCATCATGGCGATTCTTGTTAGGTGAGGTAGCCTGAACTTCAGTACTGACTGGAGATAGCTCCTGCATCCCCGACTCAGGCTCCATTAGCAGTTCTCTCAGGTTGAGTTGCAGTGGAGCTGCCCTGTTCCCCTCTTCATATTCAGAATCAGATGATAATGCATTATCTACATAATCAGCAGACTTTTCAGGTTCAAACTGTCTTTGTCTGCTCCTGGTGACAGGTTTCTCCACCTGCGCTGGCTCAACATCAACTGGAAGCCTGGCAAGGTGTCCAATGGGTAATAAGTGGTTTCGATGCACTGTTTTTTCCACACCAAGTCCTCTTTCAGGTTTCACCTTGTAGACTGGTAGGTTAGGCATCTTCTCCATGACAATGTATGGGTTTGTCCTCCATCTCTCTTTCAGCTTGTGCTTACCATTCACACCAAAGTTCCTTAGAAGCACCCTGTCTCCTGCTCCCAAGATCTGCTCCTTCACATGCTGGTCATGTGCCTTCTTGTTTCTTTGGTGGGTCTTGTCAGCTGCTGCTGTAGCTAGACGGTAAGCCTGTTCCAGGTCCTTTCTCAACTTTGAAACATATTGGTGGTAAGTCGTGTTTTCCCCCGTGTCAGCCGATACTCCGAAACAGACGTCAACGGGCAGACGTGCCTCTCTCCCGAACATCAGAAGATAGGGTGAGTATCCAGTTGCATCATTTTGGGTGCAGTTATAGGCATGCACCAGTTGACTGATGTTTTGACTCCATCTTTGCTTCTGTTTAGGACCCAAAGTCCCCAGCATGGATAACAGCGTTCTGTTAAATCTCTCAGGTTGAGGATCTCCCTGAGGGTGATAAGGAGAGGTTCTAGATTTCCGAATCCCCAACATTCTCAGAAGATCATGGATGAGCTTGCTTTCAAAATCCCGTCCCTGGTCAGAATGTATTCGTGCTGGAAGTCCGTAGTGAACAAAGAAACGCTCACAAAGGATCTTTGCAACCGTAGATGCTTTCTGATCTTTAGCTGGAAACGCCTGAGCGTACCTTGTAAAATGATCAGTCACCACGAGGATATTTGCATACCCTTTAGAATCAGGCTCCAGAGACAGAAAATCAATGCACACTAAATCTAGCGGCCCTCTGCTTGTAATCTGGTTTAACGGAGCGGCTCGTTGAGGCAATGCTTTACGTGTGATGCATCTGCCACATGTTCTCACATACTGTTCCACCTCTGAACCCATCTTAGGCCAGTAAAATCGGTTTCGAATCAACTCAACAGTCTTTTCCACTCCAAGGTGGCCTGATTCATCATGGAGGGACTGCAGCACCATGGAAACATGTTCTCTTGGTAGGACCAGTTGAAGCACTTCTGTTCCGGAAGGTCTTTTAATCCTCCTGTGAAGTAATCCATCCACCATGACTAATTTACTTGCCTCTCTTTGCAGGAAGATGGCCCCCTGCTCAGTACACCCCTCAGGTGAGAATGGTGTTCCTCCACTTAAAGATCCTTTAACAGGTGCAATCACAGGGTCTCGGTTTTGAGCTTTAATGAGATCTGCTCTGCTCATCTGAATCAAACAGCCAAGATCTAAACGTGTTGGATAGGCATAGCACTCTGGTATGGCACTGGGGGAAACACAGAGAGATTCAGCATAGCAGAGGGATTCAGCAAACTTGTCTCTGGAAACTTGCTTACAGAGCGCTTTAATACTGTCAGGGGTCAAACTCCTAAACTCTACCCTGTCATCAGAAACAGGGTTGCGGGACAATGCGTCGGCATCAGTGTTGTTAGAACCTGGTCGATATTGCAGTGTAAAATTATATTTTGACAGAGCCGCAAGCCAGCGGTGACCTGTGGCATTCAGTTTGGCGGTGGTAAGGATATATGTAAGGGGGTTGTTATCTGTCCTTACAACAAACTCTGCACCATACAAATAGTTGTGAAATTTATCCACCACTGCCCTCTTGAGTGCAAGGAACTCTAGCTGGTGTACTGGATAGTTCTTCTCCGAAGAGCTGAGCTTTCTGCTGGCAAAAGCGACTGGCCTTAATCCTTCTGAATGTTCCTGATTTAGCACCGCCCCCAGACCATGAAAACTTGCATCTATGTGTAACACATAGGGTTTTGATGGATCAGCAAATGCTAAAACAGGTGCATTGGTGAGGCATTTAAGGATCTGCTGGAAAGCCTCTGTGCAGCTTTCATCCCATCTTTCTCCAAATGGTTCATTGACCTTGTAGTAAGCTTTTCCAGTAATCTTTGCCTTTTTCCACTTCTTTTGGGTCGGAGGATATCCTTTGCATGGTTCTGTTAAGGGCCTGACAATGATTGAATAATGTTTTATGAAGCGGCGATAATATCCACAGAATCCTAGAAAGGACTGCAGTGAAGGAAGATCAGTGGGCTGCTTCCAATTGGCGACTGCCTCCACTTTACTTGGATCTGTGGCAATGCCTTGTTCAGAAACCACATGTCCAACATACGTCACTTGGGGTTTGCAAAACTGACATTTATCCAGTGACAATTTCAGTCCAGTTTCTCCTAGTCGGTCAATGACTTTGAGGGCGCTTTCACATGGTACGGGAGTCCGTACTCGGGTACGGTATTTGGTCAAAATCCACTTATTTCGTACCATGTGAACACAGACTGTACCGTGCCAGGATACGGCCAGAGAGACCTGCCTTGGAGGTAGTATCCGAGTCCAGGTACGGGCGGCCACGTATCATGTGAACACAACCCGTACTCTGGCCGCACTCAAGACAATAGACGCGCTCCACGCGGAAATGACGACACCGCCGGCCGAAATTACAGAATCACCTCGCGACCATAAAAATACCAAAACAACGCGATTCAAGCATCCCACAGCAACACAGCAGATTACAAAACGGCGGGTTTACGACAACACTCACCCTGTAGATGGCTTCAGGTAGCAGTTGACCAGTAGACCAGTTTGTATACATTCTAGGCTGTCGCTCATTTATGACGTCGGTACTTCTCACTCCCTTGATTGTTGGAGAACTACAGATTTGTTGGAGAACTACAGGCTTATTTGTTAATTGTATACCGCCACCTGCTGTTTTTATTTGTAGTAAAACACTGGATTCAAATACGGGCAGAGATCCGTGACATGTGAACAGAAAAAATTAGCATTTTCTCTGGCCGTTTTCTGGTACGGCCACACATGTGAAAACGGCCTGAGAAGCCTCTGCTCATGCTCCTCCAAGGTTTTTCCGAAAACAATCAGGTCATCCAAATATACAATCACCTCCAGCATGTGCATGTCCCCCACTGCTTTTTCCATGAGCCGCTGAAACGTTGAAGGAGCACCAGTGATTCCCTGTGGCATCCTTTCGAACTGGAAGAATCCTAGTGGACATATAAAAGCAGTCTTTTCCTTATCCTCCTCAGCCATTGGAATCTGGTAATATCCACTCCTTAAATCTAACACTGAAAACCATTTACTGCCAGACAAACAGTCCAGAGCGTCATCAATGCGAGGCACGGTGTATTGATCTGGAATGGTTCTGCGGTTCAGCGTACGATAATCAACACACATGCGGATGTGTCCATTTTTCTTTCGCGCCAGAACAATAGGCGACGCATAAGGACTCCTTGATTCTTTGATTATTCCGGCAGCAAGAAGCCCCTGAAGATGGCGACGAAGGTCCTCTACATCAGCTGGTGCGACGCGCCTTGAACGCTCTCTGAAGGGGGTATCGTCATTGAGTCGAATGTGGTGTTCCACTCCAGAGGCTAATCCCACATCCCACTCCTCGGTTGAGAACACATGGGATCGTTTAGAGAGTTTGTCTCTTAGTCTCTCTTTCCACTCCACAGGAATAGGGGAGTCCCCAAAATCAAATAGTGATGGATCAATTTTTTTGGAACTTTGTGTCTTGGAGTTTGGAATCTCCGTTACTGTGTCCACTTCATGAAGATGAGCTACTACTGTACCAATGGGGATGGCAGTCTCCTTCAGAGCCTCATTCCTCATGAACACCAGAAACTTGTTTTTATCCAAAATCCTAGAAAATAAGACGGTGGGCTGCACAAACAGACTTGGTGGAAGAGCAGGTGAGGCTGCACGTTCAGAAATGAGAATACTATCCCCCACTGTCTTCTTTTCTATTACTTTGCAGATGGCTATATGTTCACCACCAGCTGGAACGATTAATGGCCCTGGACCTGCCCATTTAACATCAGCCACGGTGCCATTATAGTTATGTACTTTTTTAGCCTTGAGATCTGCATCAACAGGAAGTTCTCGCTCTGTCACATCTACTCTTGCAGCATGAATAGTCCCTGAGGTGGCTGTCTTACTGTTCAAAGGGAGAGACCACACTTTACTAACATTGGTTCCAATTAGCATTGGAATGCTGTCTGAGCATCGTGGATCAGGACATACTAGAGCAAGAACGGGAACAGATTTGACCTCTTTAAAAGTCTTTTCTGAAAACTCAAGATGTACCTGTATGTAACCTTTATATGGGTAGCTACTCTCAGACTCACTCAGACCCCAGATGGCTAGCCCTGACACTGGCTGCAAAGGAATATGGGACAAATGTTCAACATACCAGCTGTCAAAAATGATCGTCACCTGGGATCCACTATCCAAGAGAGCAGTACATGGTGTTCCATCTACTTTAACTTGGGCAGTAGAGGGTGGTCCTACAAGTCCATTGGGTAGATGATTGGCACGCAGACTGACTGCACTCCTCTTCACATTAGCATTTTTTACATCAGAAGAGGTACTAGTACGTCGTTGACCTGGCTTACTCCTCCTCTGGGCGTGAATCAGCTTTTGTATGACTTTTGGATGATTTTCTGGTGATGTACATTTAGTTGAGATGTGCCCATCGTCCCCACAACGGTAACAAAATATGTCATTGGGTTCTCGGTGCATAGCTGCTATTGATGCATCATGCAGTGGAGAGGCATCTTTATTGTGTAAAGGTTCCTTGGGAACTGTAGCAGACTTAACTGACATTACTGAAACTTGTTTTTTTAGTTTTACAACCTCTTTCTTGAGAGCTTGTAGACTCCTGCTTTCCTCGGAACTGCCCATTTCCGTCTGAACTACAGATTTGCCTTCCGAAGGAGAAGCATGCGGCGACTGAGATAAGGCTTTCAGTTGAAGAACTTGTGATCTTAACTGTTCAATCTCCATTCCAAGTTCTTGTGCCTCTGTAACAGCTGCAGCAGTACTTTTGACGTGCACACCTTTAGAGGGGTTTAATCGCCATCGGGAAGCCTCATGTTCTTCCTCCATCCTTATCTCATTCAATAGCTCCAGAAACGTTGGTGGGGCACTTCTTCTTTCTCTAAGTCGGAGACTTAAAAGCATCATGTCAGACCTTGTTGCACCTTTGAGGAGCTGTTCAATGCGTGCTTTATCTTTAGATGAAGGCGGGAGCCCTCCCTTCTGGACCACTTTATTTAGTACTCTTTCCATTCTTCTCAGAAACTCAGATAGTTTCTCAGATGGGTGTTGGCACATCATTCTGAAAGAAAAATACAGCTCTTCTCCTGTCTCTGGGGTGCCAAAGGTGTTTTCAATAACAGTTAAATACTCTGTAGGTGTTGCATCTGGATGATTAAATCTCACGGCCTGAAGGACGTCCATGGCAGGGCCTTTTACACTCTCCATGATTCTCATCTTTTTCTCTCGGTCAGGCTTATCCGATTCTTCAATCATCAGTCTAGCTTGTTCTAACCAGTTCTCCAGGGTCTCCTCTCCTGCGGGGTAGGAAGCACTCCGGAAAAGGTTCGCAGCCGTCTGTAGTTGCTGTTGTCACTAGCCGGTCTTGAGGTGAGCTGCAATACCTCACCAACCGCTCTTATTATAGCTTCTGGACTGGACGCTTGGAGAAACGGGCTATGGCTCAAGCTTGGCTCTGTTGGTTGTGGAGTATCTGTCCTTTTGGTCAGTTGTCTCATTCTCCACTCCTGATGGTCCAATAATTCTCCAACGAGATGTACTACCCTCTGGTGCAACATCAGCAGGTATGGCGTCAGCCTTGACTGCTTCTCTACACTCACAAAGAATGGTCAGACTTTGAGACATGGGGTCATACATTCTCCCCATGACTCTAACACGTCCAAGAGCTTTAATGGTCTGCATAGTGTCCTCTATTACACTTACTTCAGTGTCTTCGGGGATATCTTTAACCAAAACTGCATGCACAAGGTTAATACCTTCTCCTTTACACCAATGCTGTAACTGAGCCATGTTATTTCTTTTTTTTCTATACAAACCTAACAAATAAACACGGGAACAAATTTAACAAATATAAACTAAGGAACAGAATTTTTTTTTTTTTTTTTTTTTTATACGCAATAGGGCTTTTCCTTGAATAAAACAACACGCCTATCAGCTGATTGTCTGGGTAAACACTATTTTGGTGCAAATAAAATAAAAAAAATCCCAGCGGTGCCTCCATTTTATGTAGCACCCCACTGCACTGTCCCGTATTAACTGGCACAGAGATCTACTCAAAAAGGTGGGGTGCCTAATTGGGTTCGTAGATACCAGGTAGCTACCACGCAGGTTTACCTACATTGAGTCAATCACCTACTCAACTAATCACCACATACCATAGGTACACTTACTTTAAATAAAAATAAGACAAAGCTCTATAAAAATATTTCCTTTAATAAAAGATTTGGAAAAAGAGGTAAAAAGCAAATATTCAGCACCAATTTCTGCCACAGATACCAAAATTAAGCAAAACTTAAATACAGGGACAATACCCTTGATTTTCCAAATAAAATGTCTGCTAACATAAAATTAAACAGCTTAGGGGCTGTTCCCTTCCAAATTTTACCTTCTGTTTTCTATATTCTTATAATTCTGAACCATAAATGTCCAATTTAACGGTTTCTTTCACATTAACTGAAACTCAAATTTCGTCATTAACAGCACTCCATACATTTACCGAAAATGTCCTAACTTTACAGTACTGCAATACGTGGGCCCACACTCACTCAGTCACACACACACAGTTCGGTACCGTTTCAAGTTTATGTTGCAGGCCTGTTAGAATGTCGCCAAGGGAAATCCTCTTCCTCCGGGTGGACAACGCACAAACAGCTCGCTCTGCAGGTGTCCACTCTGACCGCAACCGGAAAGTGTTGTGAATCCAGCCGGGTTGTTCGGGTAACTCCACCACGCGTGTAGCGCAAAACTTTTCAGCTACACTAGACCGAATGTCGCCATGTTGACACCTCCGTCACGTCTCCTCCGATCCACACCTCATCTCTTTCGCGCTTGTCGCCTTCTCCTCGGTCCAGCACACTTCTGCACAAAAACTCAGTTCCGGCAAACCTGGGCTGCGACCTCCACCTGTCTTCTCGAGTCTTCTCACTCTTCTTCTTCCCGGCATCCCACAGCTTCTCCTCTTTTTTCCCGCGGCCTCCTAACTTTTTTTCTCAAACTTCCTCTGACGCTCCCTTGTCTCTTCCTCTAAACAGTTTCATTTCTGCTACGTTCAGTCCACAGTCAAACTAATCAAATAATTAGTCCGACAAAAAAATATATATATATACATATATATACATACATGCATGCATACATATACATACATACATACATACAATTACTTCACATATGTGAATAAACATGTCACTTTCAAAACTTTTCTCTTCTTTTTTTTTCTTCCAAATTTCCTCAATTTACCCGGGTAATCACAAGAGGTATATCGCATAATCATTAAGATTACACTGTTACACAGCATAAAATTACCTGCACCTCATTTACCTTGATATAAATGATATCAAACCCTGGTATAGTTTGTGCATAACTTTTAAAAGGTATTAAGTGCATGGTTCTAACCAGGGGCTACACAATAAATGTTCATAAATTATTAATGTTGCAACATAATGTTTAAAATCCATTCTTAATCTTTTTAGATCTTTGTTCTGGTGTGTGTGTCAAAATATCCTAATAAATTATGAAGATAAATACAGAAATATTAAATGATTTAATTAATAAATCAAGTTTTGTATACAGTCAAGAACATGTCACCAGTTAACAGTAATAAAACAGAAGAGTATGTACAACCGAACCATAAATGACATTAAAAAACTAAACTAGCTGAGAAGCAGGGAAATTCACCGAAGTGGGTAACTGACTCAGAGCAGCTTCAACTTTAAATATTGTATTTTTTGAGAGTTTGATCCCATCTTATTTCTAGAAATGGTTCTGGAATGCATCAGTAAATGTAACAAAGTGTAAGTGTGTGTAACAAAGTGCCGGAGGTACATTCAATACATAAATCCCTCCCATCAGAAGTGCAGAAGCTTTAGTGGGGCTGCATGCCATCATCTCATGGCCTACAAGAATGGCTACATCAACTGGACATCAGCAACATGGACCATCAGGAACTTCCGAATATGTTGCATGGAGTCACTGTGGATATAGCCAAACTGAAAGAATAATATTCACTTTTTTCCAAATAGTCCAAAGTGACTTAATTTATGCTTAAGAAGAACTCTTTATGACAAACTAAAAACTGTTTTACAGGCAGTTAACTTCTGTACAATACCTGTGCATACACGCGAACGCGACCAATGCGACCAGAGAGTTGGGTTTACATGTAAAGTCGATGAAGAAGTGCAATGAAGCGTGACTGGCGGCCCCGCAACACAACAGAAGCAGATTTGCGTTGTGAAAATGCTTTTCTGCTTGAGTCGCTCAACTAAGTAGCGCGACTGTGTTTGAAGCGCGACCTAAAATACGCACTGCATTTTATGTGGTGCATTTTGTGCATTCGCACTTATCGCTTCTGTCGCTCAAGTTAGAAACATTCAAGCATTGGCTTCAAGTCGCGCCATGTCAACCAATCCGGTGATTGGTATTGTACAATTTTTTTAAGTGAAGACAGATGGACAGCCACTCAGCTTAGTAGTTGGTGTGTCGGCGGGTGAAGTTTGGACCTTCGTGGCACAAACTGGGCGAGCAGGCCAGGTTCTCTGAGGCGGCGAGGAGCTGTGGTGTTTATTGATCCCTCCACCACAGCTTGACTGTCAGCTCTCCAAATACCGACTGCAGTGGTCCCAGCTCTGCCAGAGGCCACTTCCCCTTTTGAAGTGTCAAGCGACCAGTTAGGGGTGTGTGCCGCTTTTTGGTCGTGTTTAGTGTGTATGCAACATAAGGGTTTTAAAGGCTGCACTATTAAGCCTGTCAGTGCTTAGTTAACATTGCTTCTGTGGGATTCCATTCATTTAAAACAGCTATATATAAGGCTGGGGTCTGCATTCAGCGCTCAAGAGTCCATGTCCTGCAACTTTTAGATGTGTCTCTGCTTCAACTCACCTGAGTATGTCATTCGCAGAACTCTGGAGAAGTTCTTTCTAAACTGAGAAGATACTCTTGACAACTGAAGCTGCATCCCTTACTGTAAAACTGTATGCCCCCAGTGTAGGCATTATTTTATGGCCAACATTAATTTTACATTTCCATACACATTTGAAATACAGTTATTGCTTTTACACAAAATCCTTACCAGGCAATCCTTCATTAGTTCCTCTTGTTTCTTATCAAATAATACAATAAGGTTTCAAATGATTGGTTCACACCTCAACTTAGTGCTCTGGTTTTGTGAACAGTTTTATAATTTAATCATCAACTGGAAAAGTTGGCTGTTAAAATCGAAAAATAAGTTCTTATTCCTGTTATATACTGTATATATAGTCATATTTCTTATCTAAATATATGAATTTGTAGTCCATGTGAAGCAAAGTGGTTAGTGCAGGTGCTTCCATGTACAATCCATCGTCAAATATTGTGGCCTAACCTAATTCCATTTTGTGTAAGCTGTTGACAAAATAAATTTAATTAAAGTCAACATATATTTTTGAGTGTATAGCAGCTACTACCAATTAAACAACAGTGTTGGACAAAGAGCAGAATCGAGGCATTAACTTTGGTAAAACAAAACAAAACAAAAAAAAAAACATATGAGTTCTAACTTTTGTTAATACAAATCCTGTATTTTATCCTGCACTATACTTATTCATGGTGTAGCCATGTACTTTTAATGCAGAACATGAAACTGTCTGCATTCCTCAGAGAAATTCATTCATGGACATTGAGCAAATAATAATTGGGTTCGAAAGTCAGTTTATGCTATTCTGAGTGCTGTCCTAGAGCATAGTGTCACTAAAATGTATTTCTGTTCAAAGGTGGGTGTTCTAATGTAGTTTATTTCTCACTCATTTAATCTATTTTGTTGTTACACAAAAATGTTTGAGGTCTGAATATTATAATTTAGATGTGGTGGAAACAGGCAACAAGGGAAATATATTGCGTGAAAAATAGTAATATTCTCTCAGCAACAAAATAAAGAGGTTATTAAGAATGTGATCTAATTCATCTTAAAGGTCTATTCATGATCTGCTTTACCCCATTATGTTGCTACTAACTAAATTTAGGGTGAGTTTCCCAAGACTGACCTTGCTTTATACTAATGGATGATAATTACATTTCAAAGGGAACAGAGGTATCTACTCTTTCCATACCATAAAAGAATCAAGATGCACGTTTGGATTTTTGTTTTATAGCCTAATATTATCATATTTAAGCCAATAATGTGTTTTTCCTTAATAAGATTCAAATATTGTTAAATACAACCTCAACCACTTGTTCCAACATCCTAGTAGCTTACAGTCCAACTTTAGATCCATTTTCTGGACAGTGCAAAAGCCATTAAGAACAATGATGAAATAAATTCCCATGGGGAGAGTAGATGGACAGTTGCTTAGATGGCAGGTGATGAGGTGGACAAGGGGGCGTGAGGAATGGTTATAGCCTCCATATTTCACGGATGATTACTGTGCTAGGCTTACTGAAAGCTACAAATGAATTCCACTTATGTTCGAATTGTCATTTTTATTATGGGTTGATGGGCAAAAGGACTTTAGCTGTTGTCTGTAGAGAGCAGGCTGATATGGGTAATAAAGATGGAAAAAAATTCTGAACCTTGAAATTGAAGAGGTAAAGTTTACATAGGCAGATAAAGCAGAAAGCTGTCTGAGGAAAGTGATATTTTGGCATCATATCTCAGTTTGTCCTCACTAAAACAAGAATAGTTGATTAAATTGATTCCTATAGAGCCAAAATTGTACATACATAATCAAACATGCATAAGGTTGCTCTTAAAATTCATAGATACGCTCCTGTTAAAATTACAGGTTTCTGAGATCAAGTGTTTGGGGCGTGAATCATGATGCCAAAATGACCCCCATCTTTCCTCACCATTCTAAAAAAAACCTCAGATATAGAAGATACTTGGCTAGGGTGTCGCTTGGATAGTGCGGGTGCCCCATGACCAGAGGCCTTAGTCTTTGACATGGTTGTCTTGAGTTCGAATCCTGTCCTCCAAACATTTACTACAGGTCTTCCCCCATTTCTCTTCCGCATGCTGGCATTAAAAAAAAAAAAAAACGCCAATAAAGCCATAACATCTTTGAAAAAAAGAAATGACTTGGCTAATTCTAACAGAGCTTTTATGAAATGTTAATAATGTGGCTTAGTAATCGATATTTTTGGCACATACAACTGCTTTAAACCACAACTCGTCAAAGGGTTTGGCAGTTTTTTGCAAGAAAATGGGCTATATGTCCAACCAGACAGCTGTCCTGATGGCTGTCAGTTGGGAAGGTGCTGTTTTGTATGGAGGACCTTCTCAGGACAATAAATAAATATATGTGTAAATAAATAAATACAATTGGAAATAAATAAATCTGGAAATACATAAAAAAAAATTTCACATTTATTTATTTACACATTTATATATTTACACATTTATTTATTTATTTCAACATTGATTTTCACATTTGTTTATTTGTTCCCACAATAATGGTTGGCCAGTTCAAGTCTCTTCAAAAAAGAGCTGAAATGTTAAAAATGTTTAGTATTCTTTCAAAAATATAGTTTTTTCAGTAGATGTTCATGTAAAACTACTCTCAAGTTTCTGTAGTTGATTTGTTTTAAAAACACAATATTATATATGACAAATGCTATATTAAAATGAAGTCTTAAATTTAATTATACATTTTTTGTCATCATTTATTTTGAAGCATAAACAAATGACATTGGGGCTAAAACTATTTTTGAACCATATTGAGTAGAGGCATGACTGCTGTCTTTTCAGAAAGAAAATAACTCAAAACATTCCAGACAGAATTGGTAATACAATCTCGAAAACGGGGGCAAATATTATATTGTATGTCCGCTTATGTCTTTTCAAAAAATCCATGCTTTAAAAGTGGCTTTACATTGGATTATTGGACTAAAACATACTGTTACATTAAAACATGGAGTGTTACCTTTACCCACTCCACATTTGACAGTAATAGAAGCAAAAAAAGTATTTTGCACACTATGGTTCGTGAAACGCATTCTCTACAGGGTTTAATGCATAAAAATATGCAGAGTTGGATTGAGGAAGACTTGCAGACTAAGTGCTCTATTGGAGTACATTAACTGGATGTAAAATTATTGTTTCTGATTGATACGATGGCTCTGTGGATTTATAGGCGCAGCTAAGAACGATGAGTTAGACTTTAAATACGTTTTCTTTCTGAGTCTATCAGGACAGTTTCAGCAGCGAGTAGCAACATAAGACAGGGGAAAAGCAGGGCCTGTTGTTGTGATCTTTTGCTGTTATTAACTGGTTTGCAAACAACGGATCTTATTTTTACAAAGCCGGTTGTTTGACAACATCTGCTCATGTCCCACTGAATCATCAAGACTTAACCACAGCTCCTGCTGAGCGACAATGATCTTCTATAAAGGAAGATGGCTCACTTATATACACAAGCCGATACGCAGCATATTCGTGAAGGTGGCTCAATCGCGGCTCTTTTGAAGAACTAAAACAAATGTCCTGACCATCAATCTAGATCAGAGCAATCATGCAGGAAAACTCCAGAACCTGCAGGCGGTACGCAAGCTCTGCCTAGAGATACTTGGAGGAAAGTTCTAAATAATTTTTGAAAATAAAATAAATTTAGAAATGTACCCTTCATACAGTGTGGATATGAACGGCAACAATTACCGGTAAATAATCCTCATTAGGAGTAAATAAACCTCCTTTGTTAATTGCCTATAGTTAAAAGGGTATGCCTTCTCTACTGTATGTCTAGGTTGGTCAGGTGGTACCCACTGTAAAAAGTTTGAGTAATACTGCTCTAGACCACAGTGAGAATCTACATGATGTAGGCTTTTCAGGACTTAGTCTGATTCAAAAGATACTGTGATAGATAAAAGAAAAGAAAAGAAAATATACTTTTGGCAGACTAGCATCCTGTTAACAGCTGGAGATGCTCCGGCTTTTTAACACAGTTCTGTGCTTCAGTGACAGATGTCACAGCAGCTGTATCGGTCGCGTGCATCACTGTATTTCTTAAAGTGATACACGCACCGATAAAGGGTTTCGCTCTATGAGCTATATACATGTGCTGTATTGGTGCTGCTCTATCCATTACTAGCTGAGGCTAAATTTAATCGTCTCATCTTCAGTGCATATTTCCACCTCTCTAGCCTTTTCCTCTACCTACATTCTGCTCTTACCATGAATCACACTGTCATCTGCATACGTTAAAGTCCTTGAAGACTCCTAATTAGCCTAATATGTCAGCCTGCCCATCACCAAAGCAAACAAGAAGGGGTTTGGAGCCTATTCTAGCCCTTCGTCCATCTCTAACTTCTGTGTTACTCCAACAGCACACCTAGCTGCTGTCTCACAGCTTGCATACATCACCTGCAACAATTTCACATCCTTTTCTGACACTCTAGACTTCTTCAAGGATTAACATGTTCCTCTCCTTGTCATACACTTTCTCTAAATCTACAGACACGATGCAGCTCCCACTGACCTCTTTAATTCTCCATCATTATCCTTAAAAGAAAAATTTGCATCTGTTGCATATGACCACACTGCTGCTCACAAATGCTTACTTTTGACCTGAACCTAGCTTCCACCAACTTTTCCCACAGCTCCATTGTATGACTCATTAGCTTTATTCCTCTGTAGTTGCCACAATTATTTACATCTCCTTTGTTTTTAAAACTTGAACACTTTTCCTCCATTTCTCAGACATCTTCTCACTCACCAATATCTTGTTGAAGAACCTTGTCGAAAACTTTACTGCCACCTCCCATATGCACTCCATTTGGGTGACAGGGATGTTTTAGATGTCCAAGCTGAAAATATGAGAGATAATACCTCCCATTCTACAAGGAAGTGTGGTGCTTTAAATGTTGCCAACGCACCAATATTGTCTCAGCAAGAGTCTGAGTGTTTTCATTAAACATAAGCATTTGTTTCTTTTGACCTAAATGAATCATGGATAAGTCTGTATTTGCTGACAGAGTGATGCATTAGAAGGCAAGTTAACATTTGAACTACCCACACAAAAACTGTCTGTCAGTGGTTCTTCCATCAGTTTCACAGTGATAACAGCATGTTGACATGTATACATCACCAAAGCTGATTAATCTAAAGACTTAGTGAATATGCTAGTATTTTGGACACACACATACACATAAAAAGAAGCAAAGAAAAAAAAGAACTATGAAAACACGTTTGAATGGCTCAAGTACCTCTGAATGATTTTGAACTTGTAAATGAGCACTGGCTGTCAGGGCAAGTGAATAATCTGCGGAGGACAGGTGTGGGTAAATTGTATTAGACATGGAGCCTTAGGGGAGCTGACTGCACACTATGTTTGTTAGAGAGGATAGACTACTCTGAATGAATGAATAAATAAATAAATAAATAAACTGTAATCCCAGAGATGTGTAAGCCATAATGTGTCCTGCCACATAAAAAAATAAAATCTGTGGATGGTGGGTTGTGATTGAAGTTTAATTCAGCATGAAAAATGGACCATTTATATATTTACTTAATTATCCACTTATTGAAGTACTGCTCCAAATGTAACTGAACACCTGGCCTATCTACAACAATAGCACAGTGGGTTATTGTGTTTGTTGCTTCCTATTTAAAAAGGATCATCTGCTTTCAAAGCAGAGGAGAGATTATAAAATGCCAAATGTGTTTTGGACAAAACTTCAAATGAAAGGCTTACAAGTTTTTTCTCTATAAACATTCCAAAATCCTACATTCTGAGTAAGTAAGCAAAAACGGCACAAAGATATGGAAGGAGGACAGGATATTCAGACCATTTAGAGTAATGCAGGAAATAAAATGTAAAAAAAAAAACACCACAAAACCTTGGAACATCTGAGGTGTATACTACAGTTAAGTTTAAATATATAATCCAAATCTATTGATTAAAAAAATAATAATATAAAGTAATATATATCAGTAAACAACCACATGGAGAGCTCAGACCTCTACCAAGGCAGCTCACTTGTTCCTGGTCCCACTGCGGACATTTCCTTAAAATTTGATCAAAGTCTGTCTATACGTTTTTGAGTAATGTTGCTTACTGACATACAAACAAACCCTGGCAAAACCTTGTCCTTGGCAGATGTAAAAAACATGGTTGAAGTTTCCTACACATAAAACAGCACAATTAGACTCAAACCCAAACATTTTAATCCCTGCTCTTATTTAATGAAGTAACTCAATGTACTACTATTTGAATTATTTTAATTACGGATCTTTTGCTGTAGCTAAGTCAAGCCTTCAAAATGTATGTAAATCCTCTTCACTTTGTTCACATTTTATCTTTAAATATGTTTTTTCTTAGGTTTTCTTGTCATAGATAAAAAACAAAGTAGGATATAAAATTAAGTGGAAGGAAGAGACGTATGGTTTTATATTTTTTAGACATAAGAATTTTAAAAGTTTTATCTCCATTTGTATCCAGCATCACTTTCTCAGATAATCTCAGAAATGATCTCTGGCTGTTGTTGAGCGGACCACTCATAGGCATACGCTCTCCATTGGAGAGTGGATGCCTCTCCACAGGCTTAAGGTAGAGTTAACCAAAATGTATGAATAAACTTAACATTTGGATATATCCAGTCTGTGTTAAACATCACATAAATCGAATATAATATAGACTTCATTATTAAATGTTACATTTTGCCAATTTTCCCATAAGTAAACACTCAGCAGATAAAATTTTCCAATTCATTAATGTTAAAAATAGGAATGAATGGTCTTTGTGAAGGAGCTACTTCAAGATAAATTCCCTCTGAAAACTTATTTACCTTATTTATTAACTTATTTATTAACTTAATTATATCAGCTTAAAACCGATGGGTCAATAATAATACACTCACGTTAAATTTATGCACACACACGTGCTGCTGCACATCAATCCTCAGTTTGGCTGGTTAGAAAGAGGAACCGATGTAGTGCGGGCTGAATTATAAGATAAACAGGGCAGTATTCTGTGGATGCATTAATTGCCTTAAAAAAATTATCCAGTTAATTCTAGTAATCAGTAAACCTTGATAACTCTTTAATTTTGAGAGCCCTAATATATATGTACATATTTTATAAATTAGACCTCAGCAAGATTAGTAACCACTCTAGTAGAAATTAATGGGGATCAAAATAAATAAAAAAATAAACAGCAGGTGCAGACAGAGTGAGCACGGAGTGAATTATGATGCATCTTGGGGTAAAAAGGGAAATATCAACATAACGTTAGGTTTATGACCATAAGAGTGTTAATATTAAGTTAGAATGTGTGTGAATGTTATTGTACTTTTTGTCAGTAAAAAACGTATGTTGAATTTTTGTGGCACCAAATTAAGACATGCCTTTTGGAGGTGTTAATAGGTGCTAAAACAGCTGGTGCAATCAGTTTAATGTTTAATGCAAATCATATTGTGCATGAATGGCTACTCATTTGCATATTCTCCTCCCAATTCTTTGCACCTTCTGACAAAAACACCCACACTGCATATTAATCAAGGACATGAGTGCTCAATGGATTGCGCATATCTTTCTGCGGGTTTAACAGGTACAATGCTCTTTGTGCAAGGTTATTAAATCACCTGCTGCATGTTTTTTGTGCTGTTATGAGGTTTGCACCATTTTAATAACTGCAAATCTTTGATAAATCAGCCCTTATGTTTAAAAAGTGCCAGCACAATTCTCAGTTGACATAATCTCTCAAGGTGCTTTTGAAATATTTATATCTAGATCAATCTCACAAGAGTAATTGATTTTACTCCATGTAGAGTTTCTGTATTTGACAAAGGTTGTATGTACAGTGATGTGAAAAATTAGTACCACCCTGAAACACATTTATTGCGTTTGCCATTTTGGTCGCAGTTAAATATGATGGATTAAATTTAAAAAGGCAGGTAACCAGAGTAAATACAAAATGCTTTATCCCTAAACAATAAATTACCTTATACCTTTGCTACTTTTACTGGCAACAGCTGTCATCACTTTGGAGGAATTTGAACACGCAGTCTTTAGTTCAGCTACACTGGTGTGGTGTTTTTCATCAAAGCAAGACATCAAAGCTATACCTCAAATATGGCAATTGTAATCCCTAATCTCACAATACATAAAGTCTACACTGAATACAGAGGTTAAAAGTACTATTCCCTCTCTAAAGACATGATCGTGAAGCTAATGATGTGGTCAAATTGATTATTCTTTTGCTCCATTAGGACTTTTCCCCCGAGCCTCCCTTCACCTGTTCTTAACAGTGTTCTCTGAGGGAATTTCTGTCAAATGTTGACAGAAAGGAAAAAAACAAAACAAACATATGCTTGCCTTCATCTGTTAAAGATGCATGAGAGAAATCCCTTGGAGGTTAGTTTGACCCTCTCCAGCAGTCTTTATACTGCAAATTAAACATAAATTGTTTTCTATACTGAAGCTACTGTGCTTCCCTAATATATTTATGCTTAAGGAGAACTGGATATCAGATCGAGCAGGGGTATAAAAATGCTTAGAGGAATCCACATAAGGGATTAAAGAGGATTTAACAGTTGTGAACAAGGTAAGATCAGAATATCTCCAACACATTTTGTTTAATGCGGTGAATTTAAAATATATACATATATATATATATATACATATATATATATATATATATATATATATATATATATATATATATATATATATTGTAGCAAATTTGCTGGATAATATGATAACTATTTTTATCATTTGTATGAAGTGTTAAAAGAAATGCATTAATATAACATTTTTATTCACTCTTCAAAGAAGCCTTCAAGCTGCTTACAAGTCAGTTACCATTCACTCAAATAGTGCCAGTTGACAACAAAATTAATTTCAGGCTACTTTAAAGTGAAGATATATATAATTTTTGTCCAATGCAACCCTTCTGCTTGAATGTGTTCTGCATTGAGTGCTTTAGGAGCAATTGAAAGAGAGTGCTGAGGTCGTTTGATGGTTGATGACTGCCGTTAGGCTGTATGTTTCTATTGGGGCTTTTTAGCTGTTTGAAGTATGCTGCTTCTGTGAGAAATGAAAAATTCATAAACTTAATGAAGATTCCTTACTTGTACAAAGTTAAGATTGGAACCTAAACCAAAACCTCCCAGGATTAATTTGCTCCAATCAGAACGTTTTAAACAGTGTCTTGACAATGATTGGTCCGTCCAAAATTATATGTGTCCTCCTGGATCCAAGTCAAAAGTTCATTCTGAGTTTTATGGTTTATGGTCCTTCTTAAGCAAAACTCCCAGCTTTATGACCTCCATCCCTATCTATAAACATCCTGGTTTTACAGCCTGCAATAAAACTCTTTGTCTCAGAGATCCTCAAAGGTCACACATACTCCCACCATTATTTATCCACGGCCTCTGCTGCTCCTCAAAAAGTGCCCAATTAAAATATTGGTAAAAACAGACTTTTACCTCTGAATTCTTACTAAAAATATTAGCCCCAAAAAATAAGATACAACAGTGGTGACCGAAAGAATGAGATCACGGATAAAGGCGGCTGAAATGAGTTTCCTCCTAAGGATGGCTGGGTTCTCCCTTAGAGATAGGGTGAGGAGTTTGGTCATCCGGAGGGGGCTCAGTGTAGAGTCGCTGCTCCTCCACATCAAGAGGAGCAGGTTGAGGTGGCTCAGGCATCTGGTCAGGATGCCTCCTGGATGCCTCCCTGGTGAGGTGTTCCGAGCAAGTCCCACCGGAAGGAGGGATTCCTCCCGAGGAGCTGGCCCAAGTGGAGAGAGGAAAGTCTGGGTCTCTCCGCTTAAGCTGCTGCCCCCGCGACCCGACCCCGGATAAGCGGAAGAAGATGGATGGATGGACTGATTTATTGACTGATTGATTGAAATGGTATGTGGAGCTACAGTGGATTTGAACATTTGTCTTACCTAGACAAGGCAGCAACAGGGCAATCTTAAAAAGACTGATAGACAGTATTTTTTGGGGGGCATTCAGCAACTTTCATTTTGGGGGACTTGATGAAGGCGCTACATCCACCAACAGAGGGAACTATGTGGGACTTCTTTCTCTCATTGCTGAGCAGTAGGATGTCTAGGGGGTGAAAAACCTTTGACTGTCTGATGTTGTAGCTCAATGCTTTAGAATATATTTAGTCTCAGCAATTGTTTTACAAGAGGGTGAAATATCTATGTTATTTTGAAACATTTATGTAAAAGAAGGTGCGGGACATACATTTTTTTAAATTTATTTTTGACTGTGGATCCTTGATTTACAGGTATCATCCCAGCAGAACTAACTGCCCCTCCTGTGCCACCCCCCCAGAAAAAAAAAAGTCTGGACATTTCACTGTTGCTGAGAGCAGCATGGATTTATATTACCACCTCTCCAATAATAAAATGGTTAGTTGCATACAAAATGACCAGGGGTCTCATTTATAAAACATTGCATAGAATCCCTACTAAAAGTGTACGTACAACCAAAACAAAAAAGTTTGCATACGACAAAAAGATTTCTGATTTATAAAACCATGCCTACGCACAGTTGTAAGCAATTTCCCTTTGTAAATCACAGTCTTCTTGGAAGTTTGTGCACGTGAATTTGGCTCATATCCCGCCCTGAACACGCCCAATTCTGGCTATAAAAGGTCAATGCAAAGCAGGACATGAATATTGATGCAAATGAAAAAGAGGGAAATATGGCAACAAGAAGAGAAACTTTACGGAGACGTTGATTGAAGTGCTAGTGGGTGAAGTGGAGGCTAGAAGAGACATTTTATTTGGTGGACACGCCAGCGGTGTCACAAATAAAAGAAAGAACTGCGAGTGCAGAATGTCAGTGCAACTGACAGGACGGTACCCGAAAAAAAAAAAGTGGTCGGACCTCAAAGTCAAGAAGAAAAAAAATCGTGCCTCCCACCGCCAGAGTGGGTCTGCTACTGGAGGGGGTCCATGTACACCTGAGCTGACACCACATTGGAGCATATTTTAAGGAGACAAACTAATATGCCGTGTCTTTTCAACTGTTAGATGGCGAGGATTAGGAGGCTGAGGAAGATTAGGTTGCCCAGTGTCTAGTGACAGCCATTGGTACCTTAAATTATACAATAAAACATTTTTTACATCCTGGTCGATCAATTGCTCCCTGGCTGAAAGCTTCCTGCGGAGGAGGAGGTGGCTGTGGGTCGGGGTTCTCATGCTGGGGAGGTGGTAGGACAGGAGGGAGGGGAATTTCTTCGGACGGGGCCCTTGTAGTAATGGGTGCAGTCAATTGCGCCGATTATGTTTGGGAAACCGGACATTGCTGTAAATTGCATTTTAATTTAAACCTGCTCCCCCGCAGTATATGGAAACGTGATGTATTGCCTGCTCATTTTAATGATCCCATCCAAGACTACAGGCATTATTGCGCTCAGGGACGGCAGACGATTCAATTTATTAATTGGCACACAGTCCCGGCCCTTTTATTTGAGTTGAAGGTTTTGAGATAAATTTTATGTATCTATTTTAATATTGAAAAATGTTTTTAGAAGAGCTATAGCTCACTGTAAAGCTACAATATAGAAAACATTGCTTGCTTGGATGTTTATGATAACAATGATCCATCAT
The DNA here is from genome assembly GCA_028564705.1 of Apricaphanius iberus. NCBI lineage: Eukaryota > Metazoa > Chordata > Actinopteri > Cyprinodontiformes > Aphaniidae > Apricaphanius > Apricaphanius iberus. The sequence continues at coordinate 21,348 of JAPXFQ010001188.1, forward strand.
TAATGTTTTTGTATGTGAGGTGAAATGATATGTGTGAGAGGAGTAATATGCAGTCTGGCTGCAGTTCACCAACTGCGTCATTGATTCCTCCCTGTCTCCAAAATGTCCGTACGCAAGGGTCAGAGTTGGCGTACAGGTGCGCACATTTTCCCGTCAAGTCTGTTTATTATAAATCCCAACTTTTGCTTTGAAAGTGGCATACGCCAGTTTCAGGCCCCGTTTTGTGCGTACGCAACGTTTATACATGAGACCCCTGATCACTGCTATTGCTGAAGTAATGGGAGAAGAGATAAAAAGTGAAGTTATTTTTTTTTTTTTTCGTCTCTGTTATGGTAGATGACAAGACATACGCAAATAACACAACACAGCTCACACTAGTACTGCGTTATGTAAGGGACATGTTTGTCCATGAGCTATTTGTTAGATTTGAAGATGTTACCAGTGGGAAGCGAGCCAATGACATTGCAGAGCTCATCATTAGATTTTTCTTGGAAAATACATATGTCTGGGAAAAGTTGTGGCACAGTGTTTTGACAGCGCAGTGGTCATGTCTTCCGGATTAAATAGGGTGCAGGCTAAAGTTAAAGAGAGAGCACCTTGGGCTTTATTAGTACACTGCTAATCAGTACTGACTCAAGAGGCTAAAAGCTTAACGAATGCAAGATCTTTCTCATTCACCTCAATGCCTTACTGTAAATTACTAACTACTAACCCTACTGGATGAAATCCACCAATGGTGTCTCCCTCGTGTAGCACCAACACTGTGGCTGTACACATCCAGAGTGGTCATTATAGTCTTTCAGAAGAGAGATGCTCTAAAGGTACTGTTTAATCGCATTCTGGAGCATCATGACGAATATGATGAATACTGAGTGGGTTGTGCTGATGGATTTCAAGCATGTCTGGATGATTTTGATTTTAGTTTTTTGCTACATACATTTAATGTATTTTGAGTGTTCAGATGTGCTCAGTATTACAGGTCAAAAAACTGGATATGTGTTTTTGTCTGGCTATGGTAAAGGAGTTCTATGACACTGTTGAGTGAGAGAGAAGCCGATATGAGGAACTTTTTGAGGCCACTGAGCACACTACAGGTGCTCCGAGTAAACAAATAGGTCAAGGGCAAGATCTTTGCGATCACTATCGCCAACTCCATGGCAGAATTCTGGACAATATTATTTGCCAGACACAGATCAGACTTCCGTACCATGAAAAACTGATGTTTGTCACTGTTCTTGACCCATAGGAAGGAATACCAGAAACACTGAAGCCTTACCCAGTGTAACACAGAGCCACAAAGAGCACTTTTTGATCTGTTTCGGCTAAAAACAGAACTGTCTGTAAAGTATGCCATGGATGATTTTGCAGAAAAATCTCCCACTGATCTCCTTGACTTCCTTAATCATAAAAATATAATCAAGAACATGGGGCAGCTGTACAAATTTCTGTGTTGGGTGGTGACCATTCCAGTATCCACTGCTTCTGTTGAGTGGACATTTTCAGCCCTAAAGCGAATTAAAACATATTCCATAAATACGACAGGGTAGTCTCAAATTCCAGCTGTAGGTCTGATGGCACTAGAAATAACTTCCTGATGGAACTGAAGTGCACAGATAAGCCGTATGACCGAGTGATTGAACTGTTTTTGAGGGAACAGTTCACTCTTGGTTTGTTTATTCAGTAAACGCATTTATTGTGGAGTTATGTGTATATGCAATGCAGCAGCTTTTTATAATATATTTCTGGGTAATGAGATGTTTTTTTAAAACCATTATTATTATTATTATTATCGGGCAGTCCAGGACCATCACACTACTGCCACCATGTTTGAGTGTCAGAGGGGTGTTCTTTTTCTAAAATGCTTTTAGTCTTGCACTGTAAACATTTAGCCATAGATTTAACAGTAAAACCATGAGGGAAAAAACCCATAAGCCATATTACTAATTACAACTGTATGTCTTATGTGAAATAGCCGTAAATAAATTTATTGGTAAAACTGTACTTTTTTGCATTATTTGGTAAATTTACGTAACATTTATAACTGTCAAGCACTGAGATTCATACAGTCATTTATTGAAAAAAAGCAGGTTTTAAACTCTCGTAATGGATGTATTGTGTAATTTGACAATGTGATTTTTACATTGTTTTAATATAATGGATTAGATAGTGATTTCAATAAGATCTAAGATGGCGCCGCGGATGGACGCCTCGGTACTTCGCTCCCTAGTACTTGTTACAATTTTACTTTTTTGCGTAGTTTTCTGCACTCCCTCTGCTATTAAAATGAGCAGAGAAGAAATCCTACAAATAGGGCTATCCAGTGCCGGACTTTTTTCACCGGTTTTTAATCAACCAGACTACTTTATGGAGATTCTGACTGGAGGAGCAGCAGCGCTCTGTGGATTTAGACGGAGACGCCGACGAGGGAAACGAGCTGGTGTGCTCGTTAAATTGCGACAGCGGGGATTACGCACCGCTCTCCCATCCATACACCTGGGGAACGTTCGCTCTCTGCCTAACAAAATGGATGAATTGCTCCTTCTCCTATCCAAGAACTCAGACTTTCGTCGTTCTCCCGCCTTTTGCTTCACTGAAACCTGGTCCAGTGAACACATCCCGGACAGCGCACTACAGCTGCCGCGCTTCCCGCTGTTCCGAGCGGACCGCTGCGCGGAACTGTCTGGGAAGTCAAAGGGAGGAGGAACGTGTTTCTACATTAACGAAGGTTGGTGTACAGATGTCACAGTGTTAAAGAAGACATGCAGCCCTCACCTAGAGTCTTTCTTCATAAACTGTAAACCATTTTATTCACCGCGGGAGTTAGCCTCGTTTGTGCTGGTCGCTGTATACATTCCACCGCAGGCGTGTGTAACGGAGGCGTTACATCACCTCGCCGACCAGATCACAGACGTGGAGAAAACTCACCCGGACTCTCTGCTAATCATTCTCGGGGATTTTAATAGAGCAAATCTCAAACTTGAACTGCCTAAATATAGACAACACGTGACGTGTCCCACCAGGACATGAACACTTTAGACCACTGCTACACCACAATAAAGAATGCATATCGCTCTGTCCCCCGTGCTGCTTTGGGACTTTCTGACCACTGCCTGGTCCACCTCATCCCATCTTACAAGCAGAAGCTGAAATCTGCTAAGCCTGTAGTAAGAACTGTAAAGAGATGGACAGATGAGTCAAAGATGCAGCTACAGGCCTGCTTTGACTGCACTGATTGGAGCGTCTTTGAAGCAGCAGCCTCAGACCTGGACGAACTGACTGACACTGTGACATCTTACATCAGCTTTTGTGAGGACATGTGTGTGCAGACCAAAACCTTCTGCACGTTCAACAACAATAAACCACGGTTCACTGCAGAACTGAGACGGCTACGCCAGGACAAGGAAGAGGCCTACAGGAGTGGGGATCGGGACCTGTACAAGCAGGCCAGGAACAAGCTGACAAAGGAGATCAAGGCAGCAAAAAGGAACTACAGTGCAAAACTGAAGGAGCGTTTTTCTGTCAACGACTCTTCTGCAGTTTGGAAGGGCCTGCAGACCATCACCAACTACAGGAGACCATCCCCCCACCCTGTGGGGAGCCCCCGCCTGGCTGAGGACCTCAATGACTTTTTCTCCAGGTTTGAAACAACTTTCACACCTTCCACCTCCCCCACCATCTCCATCACAAGAGGCCTAACATCACCCCAAACCATCCCCATACCTGACCCCCTGCCTGCGCTGACGGTCTGTGAACAGGATGTGCGCCAACTATTTCAGAGACAGAGGATTTAGAAGGCATCAGGTCCTGATGGAGTCTCTCCGTCCTGTCTGAAAGTCTGTGCTGACCAGCTGGCTCCCATCTTCACTCAGATCTTCAATAACTCCCTGGAGCTGTGTGAGGTCCCCTCCTGCCTCAAACGCTCCACCATCATCCCGGTTCCCAAGAAGTCCCCTGTCACAGGATTAAATGACTACAGACCAGTCGCCCTGACATCTGTGGTCATGAAATCCTTTGAGCGACTGGTGCTGTCCCACCTGAAGGAAATCACGGATCCCCTGCTAGACGCCCTGCAGTTCGCCTATAGAGCAAACAGGTCAGTGGATGACGCAGTCAACATGGCTCTCCACTACATCCTGCAACACCTAGACTCTGCAGGTACCTACGCTCGGGTCCTGTTTGTGGACTTCAGCTCTGCATTTAACACCATCGTCCCGGAGCTCCTCCACCAAAAACTGTCCCAGCTCACCGTGCCTCCCTCCACCTGTCAGTGGATTACCAGTTTCCTGACTGACAGGAGGCAGCAGGTGAAACTGGGTAACTTCATATCCAGCACCCGGTCCCTCAGCATCGGCGCCCCCCAAGGATGTGTTCTCTCCCCACTGCTTTTCTCCCTTTACACCACTGATTGCACGTCAAGAAACCCTTCTGTGAAACTCCTGAAGTTTGCAGATGACACCACCGTCATTGGACTCATCCGTGACGGCGACGAGTCTGCATACAGAAGGGAGGTGGAACAGCTGGTCCTCTGGTGCAGTCAGAACCACCTGGAGCTAAACCCGCTCAAAACTGTGGAGATGACAGTGGACTTCAGGAAGAGACCCCCATCAACATCTCCTCTCATAATCACCAACAGGCCAGTCCCTATAGTGGAGTCTTTCAGGTTCCCTAGGATCCACCATCACACGGGACCTGAAGTGGACCTCCCACATTGACTCTATAAGGAAGAATGCCCAGCAAGGGCTGTACTTTCTGCGTCAGCTCAGAAAGTTCAACCTGCCTCAGGAACTGCTGACCATATTCTACACAGCAATAGTCCAGTCTGTCCTGACCTCATCCATCTCTGTCTGGTTCGGATCCGCCACCAGGCAAGACAGGGACAGACTGCAGAGAACAGTCAGGTCCTCAGAGAGGATCATATGTACTGATCTTCCCTCCATTGAGGACCTATTCCGGGCCAGGGTCAAGAAGCGGGCCAGAGAAATCACCACTGACCCCTCACACCCTGGCCACAATCTGTTTAGGCTACTCCCCTCAGGCCGGCGTTACAGAGCGCTGTACGCCAAAACCACCCGACAGAAGAACAGTTTCTTCCCCCAGGCTGTCGCTCTGATGAACTCTGAATAGTCACAGAGTGTGAGTCCATTCACATGAACAATAACCTAAAACTCTGCACTGTTGTATATACTTACTGTACAATAACCCTGGTTTGGTGTATATATTATCCTTTATTTTTTATTTGTATTTATTTTTATTTCCTTTTTTATTTCACTTATTTAAGTTCTGTACTGGAGAGAAAAGTTGCCGGAGTCAAATTCCTTGTATGTGTCATACTTGGCCATTAAAGCTGATTCTGATTCTGATTCTAAAAGCAGAACACTTTATATTAATTATTTATTAATAATATCTTGTCTGTTTTATTTATTCATATTTATTCATATTTGATTCCTAAATGGAAATGTAACTAAATTATCTTAAAAACATTTCAAAACTCCGGGTTTTCACCCCATAGTCTGGAGCTTTGTTACACATAAAATTGCCTGAATTCAGCACACTGCGTCAGACTCCACAGATTGTCGGCTACAGATCCATACAGTTTTCGTTTTGAACAGCGGCAGCATGTAATCTCAATTCTCACAGAGATATATTTTACTTTTGGATTTAACCTCACCTGCATCCTGCTGTCAATGATTTTGGTAAGTAAATAATCAAAGGTGGTTTATTATATTAACATTGTTGTGTTGTAAACAGTGAAGGTGCAAATGAATAAGTTGCACTAGATTCAGTTGAGATCTAGCATTAACTTTAACCTGGTAACCAGAAGTGCATGTTTAGAAACCTGTTTCAGAGACAGATATATTAATGCCAACTGCCTAATTAGTGTAGCTTTATCTTAATGTTTTACATAAAAGCTGACCTGATTTTCCTGCCTTGTTTAACATCAGGCTTAGTTAGCTAACCTCAAAACCGACTATGTGTTGCTGCTGCTAAAGCTGGGCAATTAATCAAATTTTTATTTAAATCACTATAAACCTATTACCGATTATCCGTTTGAACGGATAATCGGTACCACTGATACTTAAGAAAACTTGTACTTGTGATGTTAAATTTTTTTTTAGTACCAATTTGGTATCGAAGTACCGGATCTTTTGACAACACAAGTACTCGTATCGCTGTTACGACCCTAAGTTGTGTTTTTGAAGGTAAGAGACACGTGCTTTGGTGTAAAATAAGACACTGGCTTTATTTGCCAAGATGATGATATAGGGGAAAGGTGGTGGATGTTTTACACAACTTATTTCAACAAATAATTACAATTCAGAGTCTAGTACTTTAAGTTAAAATCAAAGGCCAGACATTTACAAATAAAAGAACAATACCAGTAAAATATAACAGTGGGACAACAGCAAAAGTTAAACAATTTACCTTTACCAGGAGATTACCCAAAATTAGGCAGTTCGATTAAAGGAACAAAACATCGTTTCAGGATAAACCAGAAATGCTCAACTCGGACAAATAAGGAGTGCAACAAAAGTGACCAAAACAGCCTGGTTCTAGACCTTAGGCCCTCTAAGGGGTAATACACAAAGTATACAACGTGAACGTCCCTAAAGGTTAACAAACAAAGTGTAAAAGCTGGAGTTAAATGAGTCAACCTGTTTAGCAAGCAGTTCACTACTGCCAGACTACACAGAAGAGACCACAGAACAGTTTTATGCCCTTAGGTGAATGGAAAAGGCAGCTTTTGTAGGAAACCCGCTTCCTTGAAAAAAATCAAGCTATATTTAAAACATCTATGCCGAATTAGGATGCTGTGGAGAGGATAGGGCACCAAAACTGTTTTGCCACTGTCCATGGCGCTGACCCAAACATCTGCGGGGGCACGGTGCTGTCCGTGGTGCTAAAAAGGCTCAAAGCAGAGATGCCATTACAATTGGCAAGTACTCAGATCTAAGCATGGGTATCGTAAACCTTGGAAAAAAAATTGCATCTTTGCATCTCAAATACATATATTCTTATCCAGCTCTTGTCATCCACTTCACAATAGCATCCTGACTTACACTTGTTGAAAGAGTAACAGACTTCGAGGCAGCCCTTTCTGAGGGTTCTACATCCACATTTAGGTCTGATTTGCATGGTTCCTTGCCAGGTTTTGATATAGACACAGTCGTGCTTTTAATATAGCTATTTTTTTCTGATTCAGAATCCATTTGGAGTACAAAAACATGGAACACACAAAACATATAACATACAACATTCCGGTGGGTGGTACTAGATTCAAAAGTTTTATAACCTGAAAAATATTTGTTTGTGATAAAAGTACCACAAGAAGGGCACCTTGTCCAACATACAAAATGTGGTCCACTAAAGAGCTAGCAAGTATATGCAGTCCCACTGACAAAGCTTGTAGAGGTCTGTAATTTGTATCTAAGGTACTCTTTGATGGAAAGGGACATAATATAAAACAAAAATGCAAAAAATCACAGTGGATGATTTTTAAATAATTAATTTACATTTTATTGCATGACATAATTATTTGATACCTCAGACAAACGGAACTCAATATTTGGTACCAAAACCTTCGTTTTCAATGACAGAGATCAGACTTTTTCTGTAGTTCTTCACCAGGTTTGCACACACTGGAGCAGAGATTTTGGCCCACTCCTTACAGATTTCGGGGCTGTCACTTGGCAACATGGCCTTTTGGCTCTCTTCAAAGATTTTCTATTGGATTCAGGTCGGAGACTGGCTAGGCCACTACAGGACCTTGAGATGTTTCCTACAGAGCCACTCCTTAATTGCTGTGTGTTTCGAGTCGTTGTCATGCTGGAAGACCCATCGTAGACCCATGTTCAATGCTCTCTTCAATGCTTTGTTTGGGATTAATTAGATAATTAGAATGTGGCTCTTTGAGTCTGAAGTATTGAACTTTTCAGAACATTCACATTTTCTGATCTTTTGAATTTTGGGTTTTCATAAGCTGTAAGCCATTATGATCACATTTTTAACAAATAAAGGCTTATGGTGCTTTGCATTTAATCAGTCTATATCATGTTTCGGTTTCCCCATTTATTTTGAATTGCTGAAATTAATAAAGTTTTGCAACATATTCTATTTTTTGATAATACTTTTTACAATATCTGTTAGAAGTAGGACTATTATTCAAAAACTAGTCAAATCATACAGGTCCTTTTTATAATATCTTTGGAAATGGTAGTGTCTGTTTGTGCAGTGAAATCTAGAGGATTCTGCCATAATTAAACTCCTAACTATGAGAGTTGATTTGACTAAAGCCTAGTTTATATACTATATAAATGTCTGTTGAAAGGTATGAAGAGTGCAAGCCTGTGATTGGTCAGTGCGTCACTTTTTTAAAGTTCTTTAACAGCACCGCCAGAAGTCCGAAAATGTGAACATTTATGCAGCCTGTCACTCAAGAAGTACAACGATGCACAGCAGTCTCTTAATTTGTGGAAGGAAATTGTAGCAAAAGTTAGTTTGGAGTTTATTGCCCCCTGTTGTCATGGTGGGGGATTGCTTTGCAGGACAGGAAGTCTGAAAGGAAAACACCTCTGTCATTTTATATGCTTGGTCATGCAAACTTGCTGACTGAGAAGTATGACCTAGGTTTAATGTTTTTGTCTAGCCAGTAATGCAACATATAAAGCTAGATGCTTTATATTTAGATGCTGTATAATTTCTTTCCAAGTGGCTCACCTTTATTTTATTTTTTTAGCCCTCTCTGCTTTGAAAGAAAAATCTGGAACAGTTGCTTTCTTTGTTCCAGGTGCGCTTATTGGCAGTGTTGACATATGTTGGGAGGCTAATAGGTATTCCAGTGTTGGAAAAACAATTTATACTTGGATGCAAACATTTCATTCTGGATTGGTCTGAGTGATTAAGCTTAAACAACTAGATGGTCACTGGGTTTTCTGTGTGTGAATGTGCCAAAGTGAGAAAGTTATCAGTATAGTTGAAAAAAAAAATATATATATATTATCATAGTACAAGGAACTCTACTGTCAACAGCAATGCATTATTCACAGTTATTCCTTTTCTCCCTTCTTTTCAGAGATCCCTGAGCTGTGACAACAAACTATTCTCCTTTTTCCACTAATAACCCACCACTTTTGTCTTCACCATTCTTGCATGAAATTGGCCATTAGTTGGTTCTTCAGAACAGATAGAGGTGCAATATTGTACTGAGTACTCCATTGCAAAGGAAATATGTGCTATGGAATATTAAATATATTAGTATATCACTTTTGAAATATTTGAAACACAAGATTAAAGCTTCATCAGTCTGTTAAACATGTGTCATTCAGTCATCCAGAAAGTAACTGTATTTTTGTCAATGTTCCCCACAGTTTCCTTTTGATAGACCTATGACAATGGTGGGAATAGGTGTGTGGCTTATTTAGTACTCACTGTACTTGCATGGCTTGACAGTGCATGAAGTGAGAAATGAAAGCTCTTCTGAAGTAGAGTTTATCCGTTTTTGTTACTATTTTAAAAAGGGAAAGATTTATCTAAACGTATTATGCTATTTATCGTGGTGTATCAAAAATGTGTGTGTGGAATTACGCATGACTCCATATTTTAGCCACCCATCTTTTGAACAGTCACTACATTAACTGTGATTTAGCTTGTTGGGTAGTTGATTCTTTTTAAAGATACAGACCCCAGAGGGTGAGGGTTAATGTTGTTTTTTCAGATGTAATATCATTGGTGCCCCCAGGGCTGTATCCTTTCACCACTTTATTTCCTTTTATACACCAATGAGTGCCATAATAAAAATAAGGACTGTTACATATTAAATTGCAAATTATGTATTTGTGTCTTTGCTTGATGACAAGGACTGTGGTCATGGCTTTATGGTGGATATTTTTAGTGAGTTGTGTGGGCGTTAATTTCTGAACATGTTCCTTAAACCAAAGAAATATTAATTGATTTTAGATATAAGCCTCCACCATACCTACCAGCTTTTATGCATGGTTATGCTGTCAGGGCTATACATCACAAATAACTTGATACAATTATTGACAACCAGTTTACCATTGAAGCTAACACCAATGCAGTCTGTGCTAAGGCTTACCAGGTTTTTATTTAAATTTTTCAGAAATTGAGAAGTTGTAATGTTGACACCCTTTTTATAACCCTGTTTTATATGGTCATTTTTAATGTTTTATTTGTTGGTTTGAGTCATTCATCTTGAAAAATAAGCACAGACTACACAACATTGTAAAATTGTGCAGCAAAAGCATAGGGAAAAATCTGGTGGAACTTCTCCGGCTGAACAGAACTTTGGTCAGAAGGAAGCTTAAAGCTATTCTTGCTGACCCAAATCACCCTCTTTACTGTCATTACAGGTTGCTTCCATCTTTTGGAAGATACATGGCAATAAAAGGCAACACTAAAAGGTACAAATGTTAATTTGTTCCTTTTAGAGCGAGCCTCATTAATAACCAAATCGAGAACGTGGTTGTTTAAGATTGCACTTTGTGTATTATGGATTTGTGGTTATTACTGAAATTCCTTAATCATGCATGTATTTTATCTGTAATTGTTCTTTGCTGGCTGCAAAACAAATCGCCCCCTAGGGGCCATAACATTTATCTTGTCATATCTTATCAAATTGAAATGCATTTTGAGGGCTATCCATTCCAGGCACATCTTTGAGGTAGATGTGTGTCTTATGATCCCGCTTGTTGTAGAATTAGCATATTAACTTAAATTAAGAGCGCTGAATTCACAATTTTGTAGTTTCTTCATCATTGCATACACACTTGAGCAATAGGGCCTAGGCTTGAGCATTTACATGATCAATTATATATCACTCATAGGCAATTAAATGTTTTAAGAGCTTTAAAAAAAACTGTAAATGACGTAAAAATACAAAAGTCCAAATTGAAACTCTAAAACAGCATAATCTATTTCAATATGAATGAACTCATTTATTTTATATTGCGATATGGCAATAATAATAACTGAAGATATTTTATATTGGATAGGCAAACATTTTAAAAGTGAGAGAAGAGTGGAAAACATGACAAATCGACATATTTGCAATTTCCTTTTGAATGGAAACAACCAACATTTTTTATCTAAAGAGTCATTAAGAATTAGTGAATGGTTTAACAAGACAGGCACCAAATTATGTTCAATTTGATTTCATAAACGAAGAATCTCAGTAATAAAATTGGTTCACGTGAAAAGTCTCATCTAGTGGAGATGTGTTTTTAATTGAGATCTTGAGTTTGACCACTGAAATATTGCTTAGACATTTCTTTTTTACTAAACACATGCTCACCTGGGATTCTCTGTATTGTGCATTGAGAATAAGTAATGCTATTATTTGGTCATTAATTAGAAATTTGAGTATTACTTGCAATAAATTCATAGCAAGACTATATATGTAGTATACAGTTATGCCCATAAATATTCACATCCTAGCCAGACTTATGTTTAAAGTAACCTTTTAACATGTTTTATTTAAACTAAGTGATATTAAAATTGTTTTAATGATGATGATGTTTCCATTGATCAATAAGAAAGGAAGACATTTTATTTCAAATGCCATTTTATTCAAAACTCCTTTTACATTGATTTATTACTTTCTGATAGGTAGCTGTACCATATCATATTTGAAACACACATCTTGACAGAATAATATTAATATAAATCTACATCTCAGTGGTATGAATAATTTTAGACTTAAACGTATAACATCCCTGATATGACCATTACTTTTTTTTCAGTGAATCTAAAAAAAAAAAAAAAAAGTTAAATACAGACTGTCTTAGGCTTCATTCACACCTGATAGTCCAGTGGACTCGGTTTGGCTGTCCTGTGGTGGCGCTGTGGTGGGGCACTTCTTCTTGCCACCGGGGAAAACCTCACAGTATGGTGAAATATAAACAATCATGGAGAGGCAGCAAGTTGGAGCAGTTTTTGGATTGATTTGTTGTATTTGGCAAACGTGCCAGAGCAATACTGCTGCAGGAACTCAGGATGAACAGAGAAAAGGCAGAGGACTATTGAGAATTTAGTTTTTTTGTTGTTGTTTTTTATAAAAGATGGCTGAGACAGCTCCATATGAGGCATATAATCCAACATTTATCTTTCCAGAATTTTGTTTCCAGTTTAGAGTTAAGAGTGTATTGACCCAGGATGCTTTGCAATGTAGTCCGCTTCCTGCTTTTTGGTGCAGCCCCGGACCGCTTGCCATTCACGCATGCAATCGAACCGCAGCAGAGTTTGTTTCAATCGAATCAAGATCTACATTTTCGGTCCGCATCAGAATTTGATTGCCCATTCACACTTCCCCAAAATAACCAGAAGTTCCGGGCAAATGTACTAGAGTTTGATTCAAGTGGACTAAACAGGGCTGGTGTGATGCACCCTTAGATGGAGATCAAAATTTGCATTCATAGTACGGCAAAGCTGGAGCACTTTTTGTTTAACATGTCTATTGGATCAAAATAAAGTAATTTGATGGGGTTTTATGCACAACTGCTGTGTACATTATGAATGAAACAGTTAAAAAACAAATAACATTTTAACTTTTCCAAAAATCTTACAGTAGTTCAATTATATTAAACTCTGGCTTAATAATTTTAGTAACAATACGTTTTTGTTTTTTAGTTTATTCACATTCACTTAACTTTAAAAATCTCAAAGCGCTAAGAAAGCATAAAAACAATAATAAAAGCAGTCGTAAAAGGATAAAAATCAATTTAGGTCAATTAAAGAAACCACAGCAAAGGAATCACAGCAGGGCAATGAGCGAGAGAAAAAAGTCATTTGCAGCAAATTGTATTTTTTAAAAACCCATAAATAGCTTCAAATCACTGCACCAACATTTTAAGGGGAATGGGTCCATTTTTATTTTGATTTTAGTTTGGAATGATCATTTATCCCATCTGTAATTATAACAATGGGTTTTACAGTCCCTTACAATTCCCCAATGTTAACACAATCAGATTTCTGGGCACTGGTTGAGATGCCATTTGCCAGCCACCTTAGCATGGACATAGGGGGGGAAATGAAGAATTAGCTAAGGGAACCCAGTTTTGTGAAGGCCACATGCTGGGTCAATTATCATCAGAGCTTGTCCTTTCTGGACTCATCAGAGATAATAGAAACTGAACAAGAACGAGCGAGGAAGAAAAACAATGACCTCTGGCTTTTAAAAGTTAAGAAGCTGGACAAAAATGATTGCCTTCAAAAAATACATTGCTTGAGTTTTCTTACTGAAGTGCACCAAAAAAATTTTGTTATTTAGTAAGGTATTAACTGTAAAAAAACAAACAAAAAAAACAACAAGGATGCACTCAGCTGATGTTCCAGTAATAAGAGCGTTAGGGAAGGTTGTCCAAAGGGGAAATCTTAATCATTCTGTTTACTTAACAAATGCAATATACTTTTCATTCATAATTTAATACACTGTTTATGGCCATTGCAATGGGGGTAAAGTAAATATGATAAACATATTGTATGTTAAGTTACAATCACTAAGACTGTTGTCCTGTTTAATGATAGTGTAACCTTTCATAATAAATGTACGTATGTGTAACATTTGAAATCAGTTAAAGTTTACTTTAGTCTGATTTTAATGAAGCATAATTACCAACATTACAACACATCAGTAGAGGATAAACTACTTCATATTGTACAATATAAAAGTCCTTGGTAGGGGCGGACTGGGACAATAATTCAGGCCGGGAATTTTAATACCTTACCAGGCCACACCACCGAATTAACGCAAAACGCCAAACCTGAGTTGGGTAGGGTGTCTGCTTACTGCTGGAAAAGTGTAAAATAATAAAACAAAAGCTACACATTCACCCAAATATATATTTTTATTTTTATTTCCTCTGCAATATATATTTCTATTCTGCTGCAATAACCTGTACTCAGCTTGCATAAACGGAAATTCTACTTCATCTACTACTACACTGTGTTTACTGTGGAGCCTGCACATTTACAGTTCAGTCTGTGTGTTTGGTTAGTACTTCAGTTGTACCTGAAAGATCCTATTCTGATTTTTCACTACTGCTGCTCTCCAGCACTGCTGTGACCGCAGGAACTCTTGCTGTACTTGTGCTGCTGCCAGTGCTGATGCTGCTCCATTCTCGAATCTTGGTAAAAAACAAACAAATAAAAAACCCTCTCATAATATCCCAGCTTTTCAGAATCAATAATTGGCATTTTTTTATGCATTGGCTATTTTCATATAAGATATGTCCTTAATCTTAATGAGATTTTGCCTGGTTAAATTTAGTTTAAATAAAAAATAATATAATACAATGATCTCAATATTCATGTTATGTACTTTATTTTGTCTATGTTGACCATATTCTTAAATCTGCAATATTCTGTTAGGAGAGACTAATGCTAGCAGTCCCATCATTGGTTGGTTTTCACGTTTATTACGGCCATACTTGAGAGCACAGGGGGTTAATTTTGATATTAAAAATTATGCTTATTATTCATTTTACAACATTTATCTTTATTTGAACATGCAACTTAGTGATAAGGATACATTTATTGCTTTTTGGGGGTCTGAATAATTTTTCATGTTGGTGTTATTTTGTAAGTTATCTTTAAAACAGATTAATAAAAGAAAATCAAAGTTGAGACCTATTATTTGAGGTAACCTATAGCTAAAACCATGTGTTAACTAACTTTTTCATCAAAGAGTTACATGTGGCTGATTGTCATATATGACTCTTGGCTTTTTGTGATTTGAGATGAGGCTAAATAGCCTATTTGAAATAATAGTTCAGAAAATTAACTTGGGAAAGATTTTAAAGACCCTATAAATACATTTTCATGCATTTTGAACATTAGGAACAAAGTTGGGTGACTTTTTTTCTGTGTTTATAATAAAATATAATTTCTTTCTCCAAAGATTTATTTTTAGCAGTATACGTTTCATATTATACATATTTAATACATTCGTTTGCTAAACTCACGGGCTTAACACAAGGAATTACAATTATTATTTATCCATTAACCAAACCTATTTTTTATAGTTTTAATAATTATAAGATGTTACTAAATTGTGTAACTTTTAATTTTTAAACAAAAACTGAATATTAATTAATATGGATAAACCAACCCCAACAAGAGTCAAGTTTTCACAGTGGGTCAGTGTTTTTGACAATTAATAATTGTTTATCACATTCAATTGACTTTTCCTTTTATCTACAAATGTATCTTTGGAGGATAAGCAATTAACAGCAGAGCAGAAAGTGAGGCAACCAGCATCCCTGGTCTCCAATACAACTTACAGCTATTTTTATTATGTCAGCTTTAGTCCATCAGCTAACCTCATTAAGCTAGTGGTCATGGTTGTGTGAGTCTGCTGTCACCAATACTGTTAAATGACTCACCTGTTCCCTTAATGACAAACAGTTAATTTTAAGCATTTTCCTGCATCTGTGGCCAGTGCTTTCTTCTTTTTCACCCTCTCCCTCTCTGCTCATCCTTTTCTCTTGAGCTGTCGCTCTCGTTCCATTTTACCTCTGCTTTAGACTAAAAGGTGCAAGAGGGGAGGAGGCGTGTCTGCAGCGCTTTGAACGACAGTCTCACAGAGAGGAGAGAGAGTGATTAGGCGCAGCAGGAGAGGCTTGTGCCGAATGAGCTGCGCCACAGAAGTTTAATAAGAATCAGGCTCCACCTGACCATCGGCCCAGCCATGGAGCAGGCCAATATGGCAGGCAGGCCACCGGGAAAAGTCCCGACTTTCCAGATTGTCAGTCCGGACCTGGTCCTTGGTGTTTTACATGCAGATGTCACCTTGTCAGTGCTCTTATATTGGCCAACCATATTTTTTTTAAAACATGGGGTTAGGGGAAATGTTAGTTGTTGCTGACAAATGTCTTTGAGAGATATCTGATAATGATGCACTGAACCATTTACTCTGTTGAAGCAAACGTTCAATGTCCTCAACCACCAATCAGAGGCCAAAAGTGAAGTTTAATCCAAATAAACAATTTTTTGTTTATACTTTAATAAATTTTGACATGGCAGTGAGGTGGCTAAAGTTTTCCATTTGTAGAAAATCTGTTTGAGGAGGCTTTTACTTGCAAAGCACAAATAGAAACCTTATATTTCCATGGATTATCCTAACATGAGCAGCTAACTGTTGTGCTTTACCATAAATCTGGTTGTAACAGCAACATAATTTTGTTGATAGCAAACTGTTATACCTACATAACTATAATTATTAACACTTAATATAACCAAAATCTTTATGTTCATTAGCAATTGTAATTTATAGTCAAAGGGCCTTTCAAAAGCATTCACTTATTTTGACATTTATGTATTTTGCCATGTTAAACACATAAACTGAAAGCATATCTTACTTTAGTATATTAATGAAGCTTCGTGTTATAGACCTAAACCTGCAGTTATGAAGTGGAGGAAATATAGATACAAATCTGAAAAATGTGGCATGCATTTTTAATGATTCAAATAAAAACAAGTGAAAATGTTAAGGTCTATGCTCAAGTATTTCTCAAGTATCAAGTAGTTGTATATGTATATGTCTGTTCTTTTATTTCGATCAGTCAGTAAGAGGAAGTGATCTTAAGTGAATAAGCCAATAAGGCATGTTGGTGATGCTTAATAAAATGAAGGGAGTGTCGGAGGGACTCTCTCGCTCACTCCAAGTTTGAGTTCAAGTGTTCAAGTATTCAAGTTTCAATCTGGGAGTCTTTGGGACTGGCCACAGATTTATAAGCATCTAGTGGCTGACATTTGTCCCCATTATTCTCTTCAAAATAGCTCTGGCTGAATCAGAATGAATCTGTGACCATCGATTTACAAGTTTTACCACAAATTCTTAATTGGATTTAAAAATGGGTTGATATTAGGTCTGGAAACTGATTGATCCATTCTAGAATATGAAAATTACTTTATATAAACCGTTCCATTGTTGATCTATAGTAATCAGAAGGGACAACAAATAAATAAACTGGCAGGTGTTGCCATGATCTTATTTTTTACCTAAAACATTTTGAACTACAAACTTTTAAACAAAATGTCAGTTACTTAATAGATCTGCCAAAACTGTAAGATTAAATAACTTCAGTAGTAAAAACAAATGTCATGCTTCATCCGATTGCGACATTGGAGAAACTACTACCTCAGGGTGACATTTAGCATCAAATGTAGGCCAATAAAAGGACAGAAACTCTGGGCATCAGCAAGTTCCCTGTCCTGTATGTTAGATCCTCAATAAACTCTTCCATCTGTTCCTCTGATAATGCAATTTGCCTTTAATTTCCTAATGTTCCTCTAATCACCAGGCTGGGTGCACGAGGGATAATAGAGGGGTCACAAGTTAAAGTCTGTCCTGAGGAATGGATTTAATGGGGAACAGAGAATGTAAACTGCATTATAAAACACAGCTGTCTTTGCCTTACAGCAAGCCTTTCCAGTGTCTTTTCAACATATGATAGGGTGAGCAACATGTTACTTAAGATTCAGCCAATGTTTTATCTTTTATTTTTGTATTTTTGTATAATGGCTTTGTAAAATCCACAAATAAAAATCTCAGTTTAAGAGGAGCAGGATAATAAATCAAGATATTTGCTAGTAACTGCATAAAATCTAAACAGTTAATATACTACCTATATATTAAGGTAGTATATCTTTAAATATTATGTTTTGATATTAAATATTAGTCATGAAATTTCACAGTTTCAACTATTTTAAAGTATTAATAATCTGCTTAAAACATTACATTAAATTAAAAGTCCTTACTTATTCCTAAGTGTGCCAGATTTTTTATCAACAACTTGAAGCCCTAAAAGAAAAGTGGAAAAACATCCGACGTAAGAAACCAAAACAAGAAGCAGTCAGGCAACAGCATCTGCTCCATTGCATATTTCTCATTTAACTAAATCCTCATGGCAACACACAAATTGAAAATATTTACTGAAGTCAGTCCCTATCATAAAGTCCTTGCAATATTGGCATTTTTACTTTTTTAAACATCTTAATTACTATGTTTGAAGTGTCTGGTGGACTTATTTTTTTTGTTTTTTTTTCTTTGCTGCTGTCTGCATTTTTAGAATAAATAGTTATATTCAATAAACTTTAATAATATTATTTGAAATATATTTTATTTTAGCAAATACATTTACTAAGTAAAAAACATCATAGTCTAATTACAGAAAAAAACTAATCTTTTTAAGCCTTTATTTTTTTAATTATGATTTTTAAGCTTGCAGCTAATGTAAGTGGCATTTATTTTCTTTTCAATTTTTAATACATAAAGTTGGCTTTATGAAAAATATATGTTTTAATACCTTCAATACCTAGGGTTGTTTGTTTTGTTTTTTAAAGATACTTCTGACAAACAATCATCATCAGAACACATATTAAAATTTACAATAAGACTTTAACTCTTTGAAAACTGTTGCAGATTGATTCTGTTCTCTTTTATTGAATGTTACAGTATAGCCACAGTTTGTCGCATATGGGCAGGTGGGGCTGGAACGTTTATTAATGCTTTTATAATAAGAGAAAGGTCACATCACTGACAACAGACAGAAAAAGGTTAAGCTTTTTAAAGAGCGCAGATTCCTTGGAATAGTGAGTAATCACAAACTTCCATGGCTATTTCTTTTTCTGCTTAACCACATACAGAGGTGAGGACTCGACTCAGACTCGAGTCATTCATTTTACGACTTTACACTTGACTTGTAAAAATCTTCAAAGACCTTGATGTGACTTGGACTTTAACACCAATGACTCAGGAATTGACTCAGACTTTTATTTATCTGTTCCAAATCCATCCTAGCCCTCCATCTGCCTATACGGTGCTGCAGCCAATGAGAATTGTGCTCCCAATCATAATCTCTTTGGGGTACACAAACTACTAAGCATTTGACAAATTCAGTGCTACACATAAAAATATGCCAGAAGAGAATCACAGATGGAGATGGAACAACGTCTAATTGAAGATCCATGAGGAATGGAAGTTTGACTTTTTTGTGCTATGATGAGTGCTTTAAGTAAGCTGGCATTACTTCTTCATGATTTGGCATCATATTATTCACAGTATGCACAGTGCATACCTTCTAAAAATACCACTTTAGAGTATGAGCACTTCTCCGATTGCTGAGAACGCACAGGTGTGTGTCTGTTTTAATCTATGCTGTAAGTTGGGCGGTGCAACGGTACACAGTACCATCACTAAAAACAGCTATATAGTGTTCCATCACTTCCCCAAGCGCTGATAACGTTCTCACAGATTCCTGATACACTTGTTAGTGCGTCTGTTGCTTGTCTATACTAGGCTCCAACTCTCTATTGCACTGCTATGCTGGTTGCACATCGGTGTTATATTAAAGAAAAGTTTGAAATGTATGAGCTGAATAAAATAGGACATTTAAAACATTCAGTGTTTATGGTTAAATGTTGCAAAGCTGGCATTACTTCTTCATGATTTGGCATCATATTATTCATTTTCTACAACATTTCTAAGGATAATTCCAGAGAATAGTGGTTACAAAAACTACACAAAGTTCCTTTAAAATTATTTTCATCTTCTCCACATGTTATTTATCAATTAATCAGTCAATCAATCAATCGGTTTATAAAGCGCTTTAACATGACAAGGAGTCATAACAAGGCAATGTACAATTCAAAACCAAGACAAACTAAATAATACATAATATCAACAAATAACTTTATAAAACATTAAAATAGAAATAAAAAAAACTAAAATAAACAATGTCAAATGCCTGATGATAAAAAATTATTTTAAGAAGGGTTTTAAATAATGTCAGTGAAGTCGGTTGGCACATACTCAGTGGAAAAGCGTTCCACAGCATAGATCTGCATTAAATTCCACGAAATCCGATAGCATTTTCTTTTTCTACTTCAAGAAAAAGTAACATATGCTGTTACAATGATGTTGCATGCCTGTTTGTTATTAATAGAGCATAGGAAATTTTCTAATCTTACAAACTCAGTTGAAAAAATTTATTTACATAGTCAACATATGACTCAATTTGTTTATATAGGAGATTTGCATTATGATGCATTCAAAGCAGGGGGCCCCAGTTTTACTGTGCAATATTTAGATTCAGTAATCTCTGTATTTTCATTTTCCGACCTCGATGAAAAATACTACTGGCCCTTCTTTTTGTCCACTTAAAGTAATCTACAATCCCATAGTTTACTTTAGCAAATTTTGATCCAATGAGCAAATGTTCTCCAGGCTACTTTGATGATACTGTTTGGCTTTAACATGTAGGCTATGCTTTTTTTGCCATTCCATTTTAAATCCGGTTTTCAAAGCACATCCAAGAATAAAGGGCAGCAAATTACTGTTAATGCCAGTTTTTCTCAAAAGGCGATGGCGCATACCTTGCAGTGTTATAACAGTTCAAGGCATGCACAGTGAAGACGTGACGTTGTTTGGAAACAGAGCAGAAGGATGTGGAAGGAAGAGGACTACAAATTCTGGAGGTGCATTTTTGCGGTTTATTTCCTTTTTTATCAGTTTTGTTATTTTCCTAGACCAAGGGTGTCAAACTCATTTCCAATTTGGTCCTAATTAAAATAATGAATGTCCTTAAAGGAGAGGTGGCATGTAAAATCCACTTTTTAAAGCTTTTCATTACATTCTTATGTCATTTCCTTCTTAAAATTATGACAAATCTTTTAAAACTCTCGCAACCGCCATGTTGAAATCTGAATGCCTGAGTCCTCCTAGCTACGCCCTCACCTCCCAGCAAAGCCCCTACATTTTGATTACCACCCCCGTCTCTCCACAGCCCTCCCTCCCCCGCTCCCCAAGCACAAAAGCAGAACGTCTTCAACAACAATCAGCTATCACCAGTGGAAATTTGTTTATACCTAGTTATTTTTCCCAATAGTGCAATGCCTTCTTGAAAAGAAAATACGGTGCACCGAAGATGCTACAGTAAGCCTACTGTAATGTCAGTGACTAGGATTGCCAACTTTCATAGATTAAAATAAGGGACACAGGGCGTTCTTTACACGGGCCGAGCCGTACATCTGTCTCACGGGGAGGTGTGGTTGTTTTAGTGAGGGGATCATCCAGAATGCTCATATGTTAAGTTTGAAATGCTTTATTCACAATAAACACATTAATACATAATTTCTATAAATTAGGCTAATCTTCAAAGTGATTTATGCTCTCTTTTCTGTGTTCTAATTTTAATCATGTAAAGCACCTTGAATTGCCTTGTGTTGAAAGTGTGCTATGAAATAAAATTACCTTGCCGTGAATGAACAAGATACAGTGTGATCTAACACAATGACGATGCTGAGAACAACAGGTCTGGTTGTTGAGCTTCCAACAATGTGTTTTCAATATTTTCTTTCTAAAGTGACTGTATGGGGACATTGCAGATGAACCCTAAACACCCTTACACTACTATCTGCTCACTTAAATTCAAATATAGAAGTGGGATGACAAATAGTTAATTGAATTGGCTTGCATGGCTTGTCTGAACAACAATCAAACCACACTAAGAGATTTAATGCAACGTTCACTTACAATTTATTGGCTATTTATCTTAAATATAAAATTTCAACTGCCTGAAACCTATCCAAACATGTTTCATTTTAATCTATTTATTAGCATAACAATGAATCAGTTACTATGATTTGTTCTTAAATTTGTAATTTATATTGATTGATTTATATTGGGCTGCACGGTGGTGCAGTGGTTAGCACTTTTGCCTTGCAGCAAGAAGGTTGTAGGTTCGTATTCCGGCCCAGGGTCTTTCTGCATGGAGTTTGCAAGTTCTCCCCGTGCATGCGTGGGTTCCCTCCGGGTACTCCGGCTTCCTCCCACAGTCCAAAAACATGACTGTCAGGTTCAGTGATCTGTCCGAATTGTCCTTAGGTGAGTGCGTGCATGGTTGTTTGTCCTGTCTGTCTCTATGTGGCCCTGTGATGGACTGGCGACCTGTCCAGGGTGTACCCCGCCTCTCACTGCTCACAGCTGGAGATAGGCACCAGCCCCCCCGCGACCCATTAAGGATTAAGCGGTTAAGAAAATGGATGGATGATTTATATTGATTGTAAAACAAAATCCTCTACAATTAATCCAACAAAAATAAAATTGCACATGGACGAGACATCTTTGAAAAAGCACAGTACAGGTAATCTATTCTGAATATTTTAGCCTAAACGTCGCATAAGCCTCACTGACGTGTGTTTTCTGCGTTCTTGTGTGCGTGCTTTTAATCATATAAAATATATTTAACTTCATAGAAGTTAAAAGTCAGAATTTCAGTGGACTTAAGTTGGATCTGGGTTTGGCCCAGATCCAGGCCATAGGAACGTCAGGGTTATATATCGGTCCCTTATGCTGCCAATTAATGACACTATAGCTGGAAAATGTCTTTTTAAATATTGACACTGACCTATGGAATTTACATTTGTATGAAAAATGTTTAAGGTTTACATTGTTACTGTATTACAAAAGCGTTTTCATATAGCCTAAGGTCAGTCTTATCCTGGGAAATAGCATCACTGATGTGTTAAATGATTCTTTAGCAGCATGACTGTCTGACTGAATGTAGACCGGCAAAGGATCATTTTAATTTTGATTTCTGCTAGTGATGTGTCGTTCGTGAACGATTCGTTTAAAAATGAACGATTCGTTCAAAATGAACTAATCTTTTATACGACCCGAGAGTAACGAGTCCTCTCAGTGAGCGATTCGTTCATTGTCATGCAGTACCTTCTCTTGCCACATGTCAGCAGCTGCATGAGCTCAGTCAGCAGCAAGACAGGAAACAGAAATGATTCGTTCATGACTCACTCAGCTGCTGCGTCCGTTTTCAGGTCCCAGTTCTTTTGTCATGTGACAGCCAGACCGCTCAGGCTGTGTGTGGCGAGCAGCAAGTACTACAGTTCGCTCACGATTCGTTCATATACGGATCGTGACGGATCATTCTTACTCATTCGTCACGTGAAAACTGTGGCTCAGCTTGCTACGGGCTGTGGAGTGGACTGAGAGATGAACAAGGAAATGAATGATGTCTGATATCTAATGTTCCTTTATTTGTCATTCGACACCCGATATATATTATTTATTAACTCAATGTGCTGTTAGCATGTTAGCAGAGCTATACTACTGTGAACTAATGAGCTATTCTCGTGATGTGAGTTTTGTACTCAGGGTTTTTCTTCCAGTCCAGAGCAGAAATGTTTTTTTACTGGGTGTTTCCCCCCCCCCACAAATTTAATTATAAACTATAAATATTTCTACTAATGAAATTAGTTGCTAAGAGTAACAGGAATGAGTTGGTAAATGGGTCACTTGGGGTTGTGAATTATGATTCGTTGGAGAACCGCTGCCTTGTTTACTACGACGCCCACAAGAGGGCAACAGCGCCACCTGCTGTTAAAATGAACTAAACGATTCGTTCAAGATTCGTTCAATTTAATGTTCGAGAGTAAATGATCCCAGTCGGTAAAAAGAGTCGGTCTTCCCATCACTAATTTCTGCCCCACATTCTGATTCATAATTGTACGCTATGTTCAAAAATCTGTTTGTTTCTTATTTGACCCAAATTTAACAGACCTCAAAAAAATAGAAAATCAGTCCAACAATGATTTATTTTTCATAGTTATTGATGATTTAAAATGTAATTTTTAAAATGTACATGACAAAAGTTCCACTGTTTACCAAATGTTATAATTCTGATAATATTTATATTAGAGTATGACCTTCTGAGTTCTGACAACTATTGATTGTTTAGGTTATTTGATTAATCAGCATAAAGCCCAGGGGAGAATTGCACTGCCAAATTAAGTGTTCGTTCACAATAATTTAAAAATACCGCAGCAGAGTTCCAGGGGTCCAAACAGTGGTTATGTAGCCATGCACAGCCATCCGACACATTTATGCACAGCTCCTTGCATGAGAAGTGTGTAAAACCGGGCCCTATTAGGAATCAGTTTCCTGTAATGGGGACATTATCAAAATTGACAAAAACACCTTAATTAGCTTTCGGACATTTGGATTAAGTCGCAATTTTGGAAAACTTAATCCAAATGGCAATAAGGCCATTGCCATTAGGAATCAGTTTCCAACCTCTAAAACCAACCGAAATAAATTGTTTAAAAAACTTCAGGCTGTACTAAAAGGAGAAACTCTGAATGATTAAATTTAGTAAAACGTTCTCCCATTTAATAATACATATTTCCATATAGAGAAATTAACTTCAAAAGCTGAACCAAGTATTTTCTGTTTTTACTAAACTTTGCTCATTTGTTACCATTACAGTTCTCAAGGCAAAACTGCTTTCTTGTTTTGGATGCAGCTCCATCAGCATGAGAAGAGTGAGGTCTTTGGAAACCTCAGGCTCTTCCGATTGAAGGACTCCAGCTGAGTGGAAGAAGTTGCAAACAGCAGGAGTTAATTTTATGTCTAAGCAGCTCTTCTTCCTGTGGATATAATGCACTTTCAGAAAGCTCTAAACTCTGTTGGTGTGATTCTCTCCACTATGAGAGGTTTTCAAAAGAAACGATCAAATGGCGAAACTCAGAAGATGCCTATCCAGACAAAAATGACAACATTTTGGTTCTTATCGTATATGTCATGAATGGGGGTATTAAATATATATTACCATTTTTAAATATTTGTCAGTGTTAAGATGTCTTTTATGACAAATTTGTTAAGGTAAACTATGATGATAAAAGTGTAATGACCAAACTAGAGTACAATGATGTACATCTTTAGGTAAGAAATTCAAATTAAATCTTGGTCAGCTGCAGAGAAAGCAATTACTAGTGAGTAATGTTCTGACAAATACAAAAAGGCATATGTTATTCATTTTGGCAATTCCTATCATAAATACATATATTTATTGAAACCTCCCGAGGTTTTGAGACAATAGCAAGAATCCCCTTAGTCATTGTATGTCGTGTGTCAAAAAACAGAAATGACCATTCAGGCTTCATGGTCGCACAATTGTTACTACTGAGTAATGAGGGATTGCTGAGAATTCCACAACGCAATCTTCTGTGGTTCTGTAATTTCTACACTAAACATTGTATTGTAATAACTCTTTTTGTAAAGTGCCTTGAAATGACATCTGTTGTGAAATGGCGCTATATAAATAAACTGAATTGAAATTGAATTGAGTTTGAATCCTGACATGAAGTTTGGGTGTTCTCCCCTTGCATGCATGGGTTTTCTCTGGGTAGGCAGGCTTTCTCCTAAATGTATGCAGCCTATCTAAATTTACCTCAAGAGTGAGTGTGGGTGTTCATGGATGTATGTCTGCTGTTACTCTGTTTTACACTTTAATGAACTGATGATCTGGTCCAAGTCTACCTTGTCACTCACTGAAATGATTGTAGTGTAGCAGATTTTAGCAGTTTTAGGATTGGTCAGTAGTCTTTTTGCACAGCCAATTCGGTTTGTATACCTGGAATGACCTGTGCTAGATTCCCCTTCTTGCTATCGAAGTGGCCCCTTCTTGCTTGATATTTACATATGCATTAGAGTTCTATTCAACCGAGCCATCCTAAACATTTTCAATATATACGTATTTTAACATATATATATAATGAAATTAACTAATGTTAAATTCAGACTAAAAGTTTGGACACACCTTTTCATTTAATCAGTTTCCTTTCTTTTCATGGCTACATTGTAGATTCTCTATTAAGGGCATCAAAACTATGAATGGTCAAACTTAGTCAAAGAAGGTCTGATAGTATTGAAAAAGACCAGTACAATATGTATATAAGCTTGGTTTGTTAAGCTCAGGATGAAGTATCTTCTTAATATCACCTTCAGGACATTCTAGCAGATGACAAAAACAGCATTATCTGCAGCCTGCGGTGATCTGATCCCTCTGTCCCCGGTTTAAACTATGCTTATGTTTTATCATACTTTCCTGCAGGCACCCCATAAAATTAATGCGTAACACAAACTTTTTCCAGTAGCTGGGCAAATCACGTGAGTGGTGAGCTCCCAACTGTGTGGGCGCATCTCCGCAAATTGGGTGTTGTAAACTAGTCTCTGAAAAAAAGTATGCAATAGGAGTGCAAATGTAATGTTATATAGTAAGTTTTGCCCTTTCGAACCTCAGTTTTCAGAGATTCAAAACTTTTTTTCTCCTATTCGTACACCAGTTTTCAGATATCCATTTACAATGTTTCAAATCTGGAAAACAAACTATACACTGGGAGAACAGTGACAAATTCGAAACTCCCTGAAAAAATGATTGCACAACACCATAAAAAAGAGTGTTGTACTTCTCAAGAAGGAAAACTCAAAAACAAAATTATTTTTGCAGCAATTTTTTTTTTACCACTTTGCAACCCTGCAAACATCTGTTTTCAGAGTTTCTCAACTTTTTTTCATACATTCGTACAACAGTTTTCATATCACCATTTACAAGGTTTCAAACTGGAAAACAAACTAATGAACACTGACAAATTTAAAACTCTGAAAAATTGTTTGTGCAACATCGTAATTTTTTTTTTGCAGTTTTGAAAAAGGAAATCTTATAAACAACATAGTGTTTGCAGCGATATTTTTATTTTTGTTACATTTTGCAGGCTTGCAAATCTTATTTTTTGATCTTGCAAAACTTTTTTCTATAAGATTTTGAGGTTTCTAAAACTTAGTTTCAACCTTTCAGAACTTTATTTTCAGTTTTGAATCATGGCAGGATATTAATATAGCTAACAAAAAAAGAAAAAAAATCATGCACCATAACGACATTTTAACACGGCATAACTCTAAATATTTTTTAGAGATTAAAAATAAAGAAAAAAAAATAAATAAAGTGGTTCTGCTTTTGTCTGAAACCCTCAGCCAATAGAATGGCTCAGTCCGAATCCAATGTTTGGACCACCTGGTTGTCTGACTAACCAGATAAGCGCATTTCCACTTTTACTTCCCTCCTCCACTCATTACACACAGCTGCATTTTGCAACAGAACAGGACAAACAGCCAGCTGCTACCACTTCAACTTTATGACAAACTACCAGAGTCCCAAAAGAAGAAAAACGGAATATAAAGTTGCAGAAAACAAAAGATGGGTGAGTGACTGCCATCACCAGTGTGTGTGAATGTCTGTAGCGTAAAGTGCTTTGGGCTCCTTAAGGACTAAGTAAAGCATTATTCAAATACAGGCCATTTAAAAGAAACAATTAAGAGTTTGAAGTAATAAAAAATGCTTTTATCTAATGCGCAGCAAGATCATTCTAACCAGAAAGAAATCAACCTTAGGTTACTGACACAATTCTTTTTAATCTTTCCATTAAATATAGCATACTTAAGAAACCCATATGGTTCCAAATGTGAAGGCATGAAGCTGGATATGTTCAATGTGGAATGTAGAATTCAGAGTGTTCCATTGGGTTAAATATGTTTTTTTTATTTTTTTTTTTATTTTTTTGCTGGGGTTGGTCTCTCTCTCTATCTCTCTCTGTCCTGTTTTTTATTTTTTTACTTTGTAATCAGGTGACCATAGACTGACATTTAAATACACTATCTG
Source organism: Apricaphanius iberus (assembly GCA_028564705.1). Classification (NCBI taxonomy): domain Eukaryota; kingdom Metazoa; phylum Chordata; class Actinopteri; order Cyprinodontiformes; family Aphaniidae; genus Apricaphanius; species Apricaphanius iberus. The sequence continues at coordinate 48,872 of JAPXFQ010001188.1, forward strand.
TAGGTTCTCCCGAGTGTTTAAATATTTACTTGATGAATTACTCAGAAGACAAGGCCTAGCTTGCTTTCCAGCAAAGAGTCGAGTGAAAGCAGCACAGCAAAGCAGTGAGACATTGGAATGTGGAGCTTCCAAAAGTTTTCAGTATTACCAAAAAAGCCTGTGGCATCTGTGATGGTCATTATGTATTCCACATCATCAGAAATTCAAATGCTGAAGAGTAAATGCTTAAAGCCACAATTGATTATACATCAAAGCAACATTTGGCAGATATGCAGTCATGTGGCATTGGTATTAGTATCTATTTTTACGAGGTTTTTTGAAACACTATTGCATGTTTTAAAAGCCCTTCAACATGCCGATTTCCAAAGACATCTCCAGTTTGTTCCTACTCATGTCTCCTGACAGCACTTAATGTAAAGAGCGTTTTTTCACTTCATAAACTTTAGACTCAAGCTTGGAAGAAGTATTTGTATTATACAAAGTAATTGGGAGTCAAATGTTTCTGTTAAAAACATGTATGATTAAAAATGTGTAGTTCTTACACAGTCTGGAATCCTTTGTATTGTTTTAGCCCATTTAAAGCTGCTGTCTGGGTATTTTAGTGAGAGATTTAAAAAAAAATCCAAGATACCAAGGCCCCTTCCAAAACATCCCTTCCCCCCCTCCGACTCTCTCTAGCCTCATCTCTACAATTTGGCACACACATCACCTGTGATTTCACAGCATGTCATAGTGTACTTTATTAATAAAACGTTATATTGATTTGCTTTATTGAATATATGACTGTCATGCCTGTTCAACAGAAATGTCACCCAAGCTGCGTCAGTTACAAAGCATTTTAAGATTCGAAGGTATCTCCATTGTTGAAACGCATCCCTGATGTAAATCCTGCTTCGGTCTCCAATGCATGTTTTGTTGCTGTACTTTTATTTATTTTTCTTTCTGAAGTTGATGTAACCCTGGGTAGTTGGGGAATGATTAACTTAGGGAATTAATTGCATAGGCATCTATAGGAGGAAGAATGGACTAGAAAAAAATAACAGTTGTTGAACACCACCCATATGTCATCGTATAAAACCAGACTCTCATTAAAAAGATTTTTGAAAAAGTCATGCATGAATACATTCTCTTGACTACAGCTTTAAGTGAAAAAGGATTCTTATAATTTGGTTACTTTGCTTACTAGAGAAAAAGAGAAAAAAAGGAATTATATCTTGTTAGAGTTTACTACTGTCAAGAAGCTACAAGGCTACTAAATGTCAGTATTGGAAGTAGAGCGCGTGTTGAGGAACAAAGAAAGCTATTGAAAAAAAGTACATTTGACTTATTATTTAGCTTTTGGGGGGGGCTACTTTGTTCAGATACCTGTTGGTGTCCCTTATAAATCCCTTTTTGCTTTATTGCAGTGGCCTCTGTCGTAAAATTATGATTACTTTCCATTACTACCCTGGAGATTCGAAGAGTGATATATCCAAGATGACAAGAAGATTTCCCAGGCATCTGTTTCCATTTCCTCTCTGTGAGCCATGATGGTTGTTGTGCCAAGGTCCTCAACTCATCTCTCTCAGGGTTTGGACCTAAGAACTCAAAACAGCCTTAACTAAGATTACCCACATGGCCTATGTCACACACCCAGCATCATGCCTCACTAACAGATGGAACTTGATGAGAGAGAGATGCCCTGATTGGATGCAGAATACAGATGGGCTTCGAGCTAACTTGAGTACAGCAGCATTAATTTCCCCGTTTAATATATATCTTAAAAACTATTTTGGTAATTACAAGTTGAATGATACTTGTTACTTCAATAAAGAAGATTTAAACTGACCTGTGATCTGAACTGTTTTTAAAGAATTGTTATGATATTTCTCATGTCTCTATCTTGGATGATCTTCATGGTGTAATCTATTTTTTGGTATATGTTGATAGAAACAACTAAGGACTGAAAGGACACATTAAAGCTGCAGTCTGGGGAATTTATTTATGAATTAAAGTTTTCTAAATCTTTCAAATTATAGTTTGGTTGTATAGTATGATGTCTGGGTGGTGCTCCACAACATTTGTTTTTTACTTAAGTACCTCCTTCATCACATAGAGCCCTATGTAATTTTTAGCCAATAGAATTTGAGTTTCCACATTGTTTGAGTCATTCTATGTGTATTTGCATTGTGCAAATCAGTGGTGATGGGGGCGTGTACACAGGCTGCTCCATGTCCTCCTGTTTATAGTTGCCATAATGGGAGAGAGCGGTCACGGAAAGTCGAAGCAAACTTCTGCTAAAACGTTTGTAATTATCCGGCTACTAAGCGATACATCAACTTCAGAAAGTAAAGTTAAAAAAAGTCGGACGACTAAACTTACTGAAAAATTACATTAGAGACCAGAGTAGGCTTTACATCAGAGACACTAAAAAGCTTCAAAATCAACACAGATTTTGCGACATTTCTGTTGAACAGGTAAGGCAGTCATATATTAAATAAAGCAAATCAATGCAATATATTAAGAAATTGTACAATGAAGTGCTGTGAAATCATAGGTAAAGTGTTTGCTCAATCATAGAGTAGAAGCAACAAGAGATGAGGGAAAGAGATATTTTGTGAGGGGCCTTAGTTGGATTAAAAAAAAAAAAAATCTCACTCAAAAACTCCATTGTGCCGCTTTAATTGGCTGATTAATGGGGACAACACTCTTACTGATTATGTTATAATTTGCTAATGAGTCCCAGCTTTTCTACTAATATGTATGTCGTCTTCTTCAAAAATTCGGAAATTAATTACGCAATTATTTAAAACTAGAATTCTTTAAACAGCTTTATGTATTAAAATAAATACTGTCTTGTTCTTGATTCTCTGTTTGGAAAAAGTTATTTTTTCAGAACCATGGCCATATGGGTGGATGCCCAGGGCAGCAACAGAAACTCCTCAAAATCACCTTTATCAACATCCACCAGATGTCCACGAATTCACTCTGTGTGCATATATTTCAGATTTGTGAGCCTAATGCTGCTCTTTTAAAATAAAGTACTGCCTATACCATCCTGTTATTTTAACTTTGGGACAAAGCAAATGCTTGCTGCACCCCCTTGACAGTGTGTCATGACTCACATTGTTGGCCAATTCTGGAGAGAAACAGACTACTTCAGTGTCCCAACCGGCACCCACTAATGGAATAGGAATAATTAATTTGTTTCTTTTAGCACACTATTGAGATTGCCATATTGAAATATGTCCTGCCTCCTTTGGAGAAATAGCTTAAACTTTCTCCCAAAAGTGTTTTTCAAATCTGTTATAGAAAACCAAGCACAATGATCTTTGTAGATTGAAAAAAACACACAAAAAAGATAAAATAAAACAAAAACAGGACAACACTGTTGAGAGAAAAATCCACACTGATCCAGACAGTAAGAGAGAAGAGAAACTATATTGTGCTCAACTCTCTTCAATGTTTAACTCTTGACGAATGGAACACCCCTTTCCTCAGCCAAAGGAAACAACAGCTGTTTTGAAAAAAGTCAGTGTATATTTCTTCTAGACTCTGAAGTCCTGTGTTCTTCTCCTAGCATAACATGGAGGATCTTGCTAGTCAGATATGACGTCAGTGTTTACTTGTACTGTACAGTAGTGCATTCCATTTAAGTTAAAAGTTCTTTTTTAATGCAAAGACATAATCCGTTGTGGGAATGACGCAACGTCTTTATGATGTACAGTATATGACATATTAGAAAAGAAACGATAAGAAAAGTGTTTTTGTAGAAACAATTTTTGTTGCATATAAAATATTAAACTTATATGTCCGTTCTTCTTCAGTATATCTGAGGTATGTTGGGTCAATCTAGTATCACCACATAATAAATAGACTCAATCTCCCAGCATCCCTTGCACCGGGCCAGCTGCCATCTTCTTCACGCTCCTCAAAGCTCTTTGGTCGCCAGCTTCCCCCTGATCACCCCAAGATGAGCTCATTGGCTACTGCATGCCGTCCCCAGATGACGCAGTGGGCCCCGCCAGTATAAATATCAGAGAACAAGCTTCGCTCATTCTTCCTTGCCACTTTGAGCTTAAGGGGGTACCCACTATTCAGCAAAAAGCAACCTTCTTCCTTCTCCAATCCATGGCTAGTCCCGAAGGATTGAACATCAATCTGCCCGGGCTCCATCGCTTCCTCACTTGTGCCTCCTTGATGCACTGTTCCAACCAAGCTGCTTGCAGCCAGCGCAATTCCAGGAACACGCTCCGATCGGCCAATCTGTCCTTTCCCTGCACAACTTGGTTGAACAAATTTAACCCTTTTTATTTTCCAAGTATAACCTGTCTTCACTCCAGATTGAAGAATTATCAAAGTAGCTGATAAGCGTCCCCAATCTATCTCTCTCTCTCTCTCTCTCTCTCTCTCTCTCTCTCTCTCTTCTCCTCTCCCTCACGCACACTTACGACGTAAGCATGTGGGGTGGACCTTCCTGTCACGTAGTTGCTTTGCTTCCATAGTCCTCCATTTTGGCTGTTCCTGTAGCTTAGCATTAACATTTAGCATGGCATAGATTGAAGGTATCCTGTTTGTATGAGCAATTGGTGAATAAATTCCCTAAATTTGAGATTAGTCTCTGTCTTTCTTTCAGTGTTTGGGCTTGATACATCGTGTAAAAGAACTCATCTTTCAGATTGTGGTGTTGGCTTCTGGGGTTTTTACAGGTTTGGAATTCAAATGATTCCAACTTACACTAACTGGCAATTTCAACGGTGTTGCAGCCAACCCAATGTATCTTGGTTCAGCCTCTCCATGCTCTACTGAGTTTTCACTCATGCACTCGGGAAGTGGTTTTAATGTACCTTTTCGGAAAACAAATCGTTTCTCAAAGTCTTTTGTCCCCTCCGTCATCAAACTGTTAAATTCCAGAAGGAATTGTGTTTAGAAAGTAACATAAGAGCTTTTGACAGATGCCCATTTGTGATGGCTATTGCTCACTGGAGCCTCCACTATTGTCTGTATGTTTGTGGTGACACACAGCGACTGTGACATGTTTGCATAATGTTTTTTCCAAGTTTGCTGCATATTAATTGCCCTGTGGGACAAATAAAGTTTTCTGAAATTTAATCTGCCACCCGCGAATGCAGCTGATTGAGGAAAGGGAGCCTGTGGAAGCTGAACCTAGTTGAACTGGTCGTTCGGTTAGGGCACTTTGGAAACACTTAAACATGAACCATATTGTTTGCTGTAGCCCTGCTCAGACTAACACCACCCCATGGTACGGAAGTAATTGAAATTGTGTGTTAGAGTAGTTGTATTATAAGCCTCTAAAAAAAAAACAGAACAGTACTTCCGAGACGTTCTATACACCGAGGGGAGTAGTGTTAATGATTAATAACAAAACATTTGTTAAATTTAGATGTGTTGGGGCAGATAATGCCCTATTACTGGCGGCAAATCTCCTCCCCCCATTGACTCCTATTATATTGATATATGCTGATCACCACTGGATATAAACTTCTGCCAAAGGAATCCAAGTCGCTCCAAACTTGTCTGGGTTAGTAGATAATCGCACTAAATTCTAAAAATAAGGTCCAGGTTGAAAAAAGTAGGAATAATTAAACCAAGCAGAAAAAACACTGGCATACATTTGAAATACAGTTAAAATTACTTCAACCCTTCGTTCCTGTCATATCCTTTTCCACAGAAAACTCTAAACATTAAGTAATATTAATGAGCTATGGGACAATTGAAGTGGTTCATCCACCAAAGCCGCTGGCACTAAAAAAGAGATGTGATACTACCTGATGGATCTGGGACAAGGGAACGAAGTGAGAGATAATACCATCATAAATACTGCTTTAATGTTGGTTTTTTTATTCAAACTTTCATAGAATTTTATTTTGGTATTTTGTTTAAGGTTAATTTGGTATTGGATGTGGTATAATGTGAGTGAACTCATCTACATCAGTCAGTTACTTGTCTTATTAAAGGTGATGTCACATGCTACATTTTACCTGCAAAACAAGTTTAATTCAGTTTATCAATATAAAAAACTAAATAGGAATAATATATGTATATATATATATATAAACCTTTAGTCCCCAAAGAATTAACAGCAGCTCCTTCGATGGCTGGATCAGGAGAAAGACAGGATTATAAAAAGCAAGACTGGTTCAAGGATACAATTCATAGAGAGAGAAATGAAGGGCAAATCAAATAATGTCAACCACCTAAAAAGTGAATAAATATTCAAAAGTTCTACCATGAGGGCAAGGTTGTGTATATGAAAAAAAGCAAATGTTTGATTTAATTGAGAGCATCCCTCTATAGGGATGTTGAAAAAAGAAAAAAACACTGTGGTTGGTCACCCCAACCATATAAGTAAATTATCCAAATACTGGGGACCCATTAGGCATGACTAAGAAAATATTTCTAGGTCACGTTGAAATGTTGGGGTTTGAAAAGATTCTGAACTTTTGCCAAGATAGACATATAGTAGAACCTCTGTTTTGCTTGGAACACAAAGGAACAATCTGTAGCTAGGATAATGAGTGAGAGAGGTTGCTATTGAGCTATTCAGAAACAAAATTGTCCTACAGACAAACATAAAAGTAATGTATGCTATGGTATGCTTGGTCGCATTCTCTGGGACAGTGCTTAAATGGTTTTAGTCTTACCTAAAAAAGTATGAATAAAACATAAAGAGTATAAAACATGAAGATTATAAAAAAACATTACAGAAAGTCTTAAAAAACAGAAAATCAGTAATTATCATAAACAGTTACTCAAAGGCAGCTCTAGACAGCTTTTTTTGGTTTTATGGTTTGATTCAAAGCAGCTCAGTGTTTCAGCAGCTTTATAGTCTTCAGGAAGTTTGTTCCAGATAAGGGATGCAGAGTTGAAGAACCTGAGAGGTCTGAGGGGTCTGTGACAACAGATGCTTAACAAATTATTTAGCTAAGCAATGTGATGATTTATAAACTGTCTATTCTATAAAAAGTCTATTCTCTGAGCTACAGAGAGCCAGTATAAGGACTGTAGACCTGGGGTGAAATGCTCTACTTTCCTGGTTCTAGTGGGGATTACATGAGGTTGAGCACCATTGGTGCAGGCTTTCCAACCACAGCAATCCCTCATCCTGAGCAAGCATGTAGCGACAGTGGAGAGATAAAAGTACAAGTGGTCATCTGCCACAACCGTCTGGGGGTTTGAGAAGACAGAGCAGAGACACAGAAAGAACAAAAGAAAATTGTGTAAGAGTACTTTTTATATTAAAGAAAGCAAAAAGTTGATAACAGGATTTGGGGATGCTCAATGACTAGGAGCATCATCTGCATTAATGCTCTGCATCCAACATGGCATTGTAGATGAGCAGGATACCAGACCAGGTGTAGCTTCTACTGAGAGAAAAACCCTGAGAAAAAAACAGGTTAACATCCGAAATAAAAGCAAATGATACAACAACTGGACAATAGTAGAAGAGAAAAGTGAAAAGAAGTGGTCAGTCTGTCCTCCAACAGTCTAAGCCAAAGCAGCATAACTACAGAGATAGCGCAGGATGACATAAGCCATTCTAACTGGAAGCATGCATACTAAATTGGTATACATTGAGATAGGTGTGTTATATTATAAATTATGGTGGAAATTTTACCAAAAATGAATCCAAAACATAAAACTACAATGTATTACTAGTATATACTAGTATCAGGGCCATTTTAGACATTAGAAACAGATTTTGGACTAAATTTCCGCACAAAATAGTCAGAAAAGTCAAACATTTGCTAGTTAAAACTGAGAAATGTTTAGCTCAATAACAGAAATTTTAAATAAAAATCTCATAAATTCTTTGTAGAAAAGACATAAATTTGCAAGAAAAAAAACGGGGAAATTTCCAATGTTTAAATCAGATTTCTCTCCACCTCCTTCACCAAAGAATGAGAGAAAAGGGAGGGAGGATCGATGGAGGTGACGTGAATGGAGACTCAGCTTCCTTTATACTCCGCAGTGGCAGGTTAGCTAAAGTCAGCCAGCCCTCACCACAGAGCAGATAGCAATGCACGATTCAAATTAAAGTGCAGTATAAAGTTTTAACCTGAAGAGGGTGCAACACTGATGTTTTTAGGCAGAAAAAAATTATTTTTACTAAGATTAGTAAAATACCAAAATAATGACCAGACTTGTACACAGGACTATAAGAAACTCATCTATATAGTTTATGAGGAAAAAAATTTGATTAGGGGGTGAGTTGCTCTTTAACTCTATCTGTGACATTTAGCTGCAAACACATATAGGATGATTTACACTCACTGTCAACACTTTCAAACTTATATTTATCATTGCCCATGTCTCATTTTCACTGACTGAAAAGTAACTTTTGCAATATATGTTGGAAACTATTCCAAAAGCCTCCTTAAAAAAAAACAAAAGGAGTATAAGTAGATTTTATAGAGATTATATTAGAAAGAGCATCAACAAAAGTGACCACAGAATTGCTCTAAGTTCAGTAAAAAAATTGAATGTCATTGAGATAAATAATTATACAGTGACAATTTCATCAATCATACCAAGTATTAGGATAAAAGCTTGTGCATAATAGCTTTCACACTGACATTTGCTCTGCTGTATTCTTCAGCGTGTTTGAAAATGTGTTTTTACCTCTATTTTAGAGGAGAGTGATTCTTCAAATAAATCCAGGTGTCACTCATCGCCAGAAAATCAAGTTTCCATGGCAACAGTGGTGGAGTTAATGATTACTCCCTTCATCTTTTACAACACTGAAATATAAAATTGTTGGTTGACCTAGTATGGAAGAAGTCAGCACCTATGATATTCTTTTAGTGAAGTTCATTGTTTTATGGAGAGAACAAAACAAAATATGCATTAAAAACAGACCAGAAATAAGCACAACACATAAAAAACTATTTTCTATGCAGTACTCCAGGATCAGTGTAGGTGATGCTCACAATAGCCCAGTTTCTTAAAATATCAAGCAAGGAAATCATGATAATGTGTAAGGATGCTGCTCTTCCAAAAGAAGAGAATAGTTTCCTGCAGAGCGATTGAAAAATAAATACCTGTCAATCGAAGCACATCAGCTGTACCTGTTTAAACCTCATTATAGCTTCCCTTTCAGGTTCAAACTGTGAGTGCATCTAAAGTCTTGCAAATGATTCAGAAAGCCCAGATTCCCTTATTTTCCTACTTAATTTTAGATCAGACATAATATGAGTGAGAAAGATGGAGATTGTACGAGAGCAGATTATGTACGGTGAGCCGTATGGATTGAGTTACTCAAGGATATAGTCTGAGGAAACTGCTTTAAAGTGAATATATGTACTTATTTGTAAATTAGAAAAATAATGCTGTTTTCTCAAGGTTCACACATCTGCCTCAGCTATTTTTTCTTCTTTTCTTTCTCCTCTTTTTCCCTCGGCTCTTTTCCTTTTTCCATCCATGCTGACAGAGATTCTGAAAACTGGCAACTCTTTTGTCCCTAAGCTTTAACTTTTCTGTGCAGATGGAATATAGTGTTTAGCTTTTATTTTACGGTGTGTCTCTTTGTTCAATGAGATTTGGAGAAGGTGACTTTTATCCCCCAGGGATAAAAAAGAGGATACTCTTATAGGCTCACAGACTAAAGCAATTGGTTGACTCAAAAGAAAATAGGGGGTAGGGGAGGGGTTTGGAAAAAAAAAGTTAGTATATAGAGATCCATTAGCTTAGTGAATGCTATATTTATATTTGACTTGGCATACTAGGACAAAAGCTGGCAAAAGACATAATAAAATACAAAGATGGATTATATAAAGAAGTAATGGACCTATGCACTTAGATGCAGTAATTTATGGCTTTCACTCTTTGCTTAATTTCCCCCCATTGTGACTGATATGACTCACATTAATAACCTTAGAGGGAAGGAAATATGCTTCTTCTAAACACAAGGAAAGGAGAGTAATCATCCCTAAATTGCAGAGTCACACAGAGTCTTTGTGGTGAACTGCTCAGTGTTACTCTGACTGCAACATGGCGATCTGTGTGTGGGCTGCACATCAAGGTGAGCAAGCCCAGAGCTAAATTCCCTCTTTATCTTTTTGTCAGAGCTTATTGAAACCTTCACATTCAGCATATCTGACAGAAACACTACATCCATTTCAAATGAGTCAGGCAGGGACACCTTCCTTAAGATGTTGCCTCTGAATTCGCCCTCAGGGTCAGAGCCAGATGGGATATAGGGATGCTTTAAAAATTGTGATTAGTCCCTTAGGTCAAAGAGAGGATGATCAGCTGGACACCTTGAGGTTCAACTCAATATGCTACTCCCAAGTGAGTGCCCTGCTCTCCTTCATTTACCCTCTTCACTGTGCACAACCATAGCAAGCTCACAAACGTTGGAGACATTGTACTTACAAGTGCTCTTTGAGCTTAAACACTCACCAGTCCGAATCTGAGTTCTTAAAGAGAAGACTTATATGGAGGTTTATCCAATGACGGAAGTCAAGACAAATGTCGCGTGAGACTTGTGGGGCGACTGTGGCTCAGTGATAGAGTAGTTGGCTTGCAATCGGAGGGTTGTAGGTTCGATTCCAGCTTCCTCCAGTCACATGTCGATGTGCCCCTGGGCAAGGCACTTAACCCCCAAATTCTACATTGTCCTACCAAGCCATGTTGGGTGTCGGTGTATGAATGCGAGTGTGATTGGGTGAATGCGGCTTCAATGGAAAGCGCTTTGAGTGGTCAGTAAGACTAAAAAAGCGCTATATAAGTTCAGTCCATTTACCATTTACTAGTAGTTTGGGAACCTAACAAACTGCCACCCCATGAGTGGATCTAAAAGCACACTATAATTAGCTAAATAATTCTATAATTCACCCCTCTATGAAATGACTGCTTTTGAAAAAAAAAAAGACTGGAAACATTCATGCCATGTTATTCCTGATTTTGGTAAGCACTGTTACTGTGTTGCATAGGCATGCATCAACAGCTTCTTCCTTACATCTGTACAATTATCACCAAGTAGTAGTTGGCCCTGACCTCCCCTGAAGTTGATGAATGAGTGAAAGGAGAATATGGATACATGATCAGAGACCAGCTTTAATCAAACACTGTCGCTTTGATTTGGCTAAGACATGGTTAAGTGCCTTTTATGTTCAGTGTTAAATATGCAGTGCATCATCAGGAAGCTTGCAAAATACATAATTGCATTTCTTGTGAAACAACAGAATACAAATACACTGAATTTATTTCAAGTATTTGCCTTTAAAATGGGGAGCCTAAGTCTCATGGGACCCCTGGCCAGAAAAAAATAATGAATGGAATTTAATGAGCGATAAGTTATTTTCTGGTCTCTGTCATACGCCCTGAATCAAACATATGTTTATCCTCAATTTAAATGATAACTAATGATGTGCATTTGAACTTTATTTGTCAAGTGATTTTGGATTTATTTGATTTTAAAAATTAATCATTTCAATGCCTACAAATCAGAAGTCAGAAGTCTGACGTAACAGAGCTAATGCCAGCAACCACTAGCTATCACGTAAAACACTCACAGAGGCCTTATAGTGCTTCTCCCGCATGCTGGCTCTCACTCCACCGACTGCTTCACCGTTGCCATAGCTGCTACTTTCCGAATGGTCAGATTTATAGTGTTTTTGTCTGCCTTTAAAGGGACTCTAAGGAAGTTTGGAATTTTGTGCTCGCGATTGCCCCATCAGGCCAAACGCGTAACTGCAGTCTTAACGGTAAGCTCGTGCATGAGGCGTGCATGTTGTACGTGCACTCGCAAGCGATCATAAACAACTTAGTCAGCTCTATACTCGACAATTTACCGCTTTGCACGCATAACTTCGACTGAGGTAATAAATGTGATGGAAGATATTTAGACCAAATGAATTTTAGTGTATTTCTAGGATATGATACGTGGGAAAATTTGTAGCAAAGTGAATCAAGTACAAAGCCAAATAATAAAGATAAATTAATAAATCATGTGGATTAATAAATCAGCCGAGTTAATTTTTGAAGAAAAATTTACAAATAAACAAATGTTAATATATTTTTTTATTATGTTTTTATTTATGTATTACTTGAGTAATATAATGAAGCATTGGTAATCCCACTTGAGTAAAATTTTAGATGCTTCACAGAATGAAAATCAAACATATTTTAACCCAAAATAAACCAGACTTGGAGCTACACTGTTACAGGAAAGCTCCTGTTTCTACATATAATTTTTAATGTAATCTGAATGATGAGCTTTTTGTTTCAATTTGAGGTCAAGTGAATATACAGTAAACGCTGTAAATGGTCACTGGAAGTAAATTATGATACCTACTGTATTAGTTTTATATTTCAACAAATTACTTCGAAAAAGGTTTCCTCTGCTCAAAACAATTTTTTTTGTAATCATTTTATTTTGTTTTATTTTACTCTATTTGAAATACCTGAATTTACCAAGAATTTCATGCTTAGGTGTCTGATATTTTAAAAGCAGATGTTACACAGTACGCAAGCAACTTTTTTACCAAAAACTTTTTCACTGAGTAGCATTTTTGACAACTACTTTTTCTCAAGTAAAGGTACTGCTATTATTACTTGAGTACAACTTTATGTACTATACCCACATTTGTTTGTATTTTGCATCAAGGTAAAGTATTAGCAACATTGTTTTTTTCATTGTAAATGCAAAACCCTGACCAAAACACTTTATGCCTTGTTTCAAGGTTTATATAAAACATGCATTTCATCACATTAACCTGTAAACCTTATGTTTCTTTTGAGGAATCCAGTCCAACTGATTATTCAGAAGTTTCTGAGGAGAGCAGGGAGAGGAGCAGGTAGAGGGACACCAGGGTCAGCGAGCTCGGTGCACCTGCTGCATTTGCCGACTGATGCCCTCAGACCTGGAAAATAAGTACTGTAGACAGGATCCAGAAGGGTGTCTGAGCAGACGTGCTCCTTTTAACTTGTTCTTCTTGGATGAAGGAATCTTGCGTTTAGCTCGGCCGACGTGGAGTGACGCGGTGGCTCTGCGTGACAGCCAAGAATCTGGATCTGGTAACCGGGAGTATCGTTACTCTGCCTACAGAGTATTTAGCAACATGGACGTCTTGGCGCAGACAATCAGCTTGTGATTTTCTTCATGCGGTGTATGGAGGATCAGGGACAAAACCGCCGGCCCATTTGTGGTTTACGTTGGTTTTAAAGAAGTCCCGTTCCACAGAAACCAACATGAAACTCCTGACCAACTCAGAAATACTATTTACTTTTATTGTTATTGTAGCAAAACATTCTTGCATATTTGTATTTTTCATACATATATTTGCTGTGTTCAGCTTAGAATTTTATCAGCTTTTGCTAGGGGATCACTTATCCCTCCAAACTCTGCTGTACATGGCTGGGGAGCCTTGATGAACTGACCTTCCCAAAAATAAAACAACAGAGAGACATTTTTACCGCTCCAATCATAATGTGCACACATTTACAAATGACAGTCAATAATAATATATACACGTTTTCAGATTAGCGATATAGTTCTACAAAGTTTAGTTACTCCGGTAAAGTTAGAAATTTTTTTTCTCATAATCCCAACAAATTAGCTTAACAATGCTCAGCTGTGAGCACGACAGACAGGCGGCCTAAAACATGTTACTACTGCGGACGAAGTACAAAACCCCCAGCTTTGAACGCGTCTACTCTTTTTTTCCCCACGTATTTAGTAAAGATTTCTTACCTTTCAAGCAAACATGACGCCAGCTGCAGGTCTTTTCTCATACCGAGAGATTCAGTGTTCTCTCAAACGCCGCCCGCACGGATGTTTACTCTTGCTCTTTGCCTACATTGATCAGACTCGTGTTTCTCCCTCTTTGTAGCTCTGGAATAAACTCTTGGTTATCTTGGGCTGGAGTGTTGGTGGTGCTTGAAGCAGCTCTCTTCTTGTTCTCGGCAGAATCATAGGGCAGAATCCATGCTTCCAACGCTATCCCTGCTACAGTTTTAGCTGCAGGAAGCGATGACGTTGTCACACATTAGGAGGCGCAGAGGGAGCGCTACTTTTTCGACCCGAACAGTAACAAAAAATAATTAATAAAGTTATTTTACAGGCATATAGAAGCAACCATGGTGAAAAGCCCAGGACTCTTTTTACTGACCAGGACATTGCTGGATTATGTATGAGGAAGAAATTTTGCAGCTCTATACATTTATTTGCTGTTAAACTTCCTTAGAGTCCCTTTAATGCTCCTTCCTTCGTACTGGAGGCTACAGGCATTGGTCTCCTTCTTCTTCTGCAGTTGTAGTCTATGTGTTTTTACACAAACTGCCACTGTCTGAAAATCAGTGTTTTCTCTTCATCAAAATTTGTCTTTAAAATTTGCAGACATCATACATGGCACATTTCAACCGGGATCAGAAAATAACTTTTAGTACTTCATTGACTCATTTTTTTTTGGCAGTAGGGGACTCATGGACCGGAAGTAGAAGGGCATGACTTCTGCTTTCCATAGATATGAATTAAACCTAGCTGTACTAAGATCTAAAATAAAATGGTTTGTTTTTCAATATTTCTTTAGAAGGAGAGACCGTGCTAATAATCAGTATCTGTTAGAACTACGCAGAGACTTTAGTAGTGGCAGTTTTATTTGAACAGGATTGTAGCTCTCGGCTGCAGAATCTAGAGAAAGCAGGCACTGCAAATTCCTTTTAGCTTGGCAAGATTTATTGTATTAAATCTAGCCAAATTATCATTTCCATCTTGTTTTGAGCATTACAAGCTAGTTTCCAGTTTCATGTTTTTGATTATTAGACTTGTTTCAAGTAAATTTTCTTTTTTTTTATTATTTAGTCTGTATATCTTAAATGTAACTATTTTAGATTTATTTCAAGCAAAAGTAGTTTTCTGATCCCGTTTAAAACAAAAATGTTTCTCAAAATAAGAAACATTCACTTATTTTAACTTATTTTTGCTTTATTTAGGTCTAGCAATTATTCTTATTTCAAGAGATTTTGGTAAGAAAAATGTTCTTACTGCATGGACAGATACTTTCACTTGTTTCTTGTACATTTTCACTAAAGACAAGTTTATTTAGCTAGTATTAAGGAGGTGGGTTTTTGAAGTGAGGCTAAACTGACTTGAGTGGAGGAGAAGCGGACAGAGGTGCTCTAAAAGGTCCTTGGCTGGCATGAAGACAAAGATCAGAGAGGAGTTCAGGATTGGCAGGCCAGATGACTGAACAAGGATGTGGTCAGTGAGACCTACTTAAATATCGAACTTCAGCCAATTGTTGGAGGTGCACAGGTGGAGGTGAGAGGAGTAGATGACTTCCTGACAGTATCTTTACTTCACAATTACAGAACTAATACAATTGATCTTGTCAGTTTAGATCAGCTATATTCTATATGTTAAGCTAGGCCACTGCTCCAACAAGTCAGATGAATGAAATGCAAATGTTTCAGATAAATAATTTAGAAGAAAGAAAGAAGTGTTTTTGACAGCATATCTTTTCTGAGTTTTACTAACAACACTTACAATAAACTGCAATACAACTTACACAAACAGTTAACAAATGTGCCTTGCATGTGCCATGATGAGCTATGATTCTCTAAGGTGCAGTGTTGTTTCTGTGTAAATTTCAGTTTTTCATTTTTTTCGTTGTGTACACAATGAGAACTGGTGGTGTGAGGCGACTCAAGTCAAGCTAACAAATGGCAAAACTGGCAGAGCCAATCACGGATCAGGCCCCCTGATACGGTGCAGTACAGACTCCAGCGAGAGCCTTGTGATACATCTCCCAAGCTGTTTTCTGTTAACTCGGCTCTTTCAAGGCTATCCATTCTACCATGCAGGCTAATGTCGCAGCAAACTCTTCCAAGTCAGCCACCCACCCTGCCCCCTTCTTCTCACTGACACCTACCATGAGTCTACTGTGTACTGGAGATACACTTATTTATTTTCATTTTATTTGTTTGTAGCAGGGAGGTTAATAGATGTCTGTTTTACAAAACATATATTACACCTTCCAATTATTCCTGTCATTTTGTAAAGTGTGTTTGAAAGAGGGATGAGCAATTGTATTGTTCCTTTTTCTTGATTTTGTCTTGACGGTTGAGTACGTATCAGATGCTGACTGACCACTTTCCTTTCCACAGTGATTCCTTTTTTATTGCTCATTCAACAACCTCCAGCAATGAAGATGGTGCTACAGCTACATGGTGAGTATCCTGCTTCAGTCGGTGACTGTCAGGCCACTTTATCATTCGACTACTGTGGTCAAGAGTAGACTGGTGAACCCTAAAAGCTTTTGACTTGCTAGCAAGAATTCCTATAACAGATAACAAAAAATAAAAGGGTTATAAACTGTTATTTTTAGAGAAGAAAACTAATTCGGTGAAGTCACTATTAGGTAAGGTTGTGCTATCCATATCAACACCATCCATCATCGACATACCTTTTTTACCCTGCTGACCAGAAGGATTCTCAGCCACTCATGAAACTAATATGTCCACTTTAGAGATTATTTTTCTTTTTAGTCAGGCATTCAAGACTGATGGCAGGAGATTAAATTTGTCCATCACACATAAACATTCTCACTTTTAACTAAGAGAAACTGGTGCTGCACACCCTGTAATCCATAATCTTTTTTTTTTTTCTAATGTCACATCAGGTCTCACACCACTATTTTTAAGGCACTAAAATGGCTTTAATTGTTCTCATGAGATGATGAGGTAGCACTTACGGTGTATAAAATTATGTCTCTCTTTTTACTATGCTACATAGTTCGTTCACTGGTTTAGCCACATATGGATACTTGTGAAAATGTGGTTTATTACAACTAAAAATAGCACAAAAAGTTTCCCACAAAGGAATTCTGATTCACATTTTTGAGATGCTGATATAGAAGCAATACACTATAATTTTCAGGAAAAAGATTTTCATAGTTGTGTTTGAAAAAAAAAGCAAACACTGGTGCCAATCTAAAGGAACCACACCATTGCTCCATGTCTTAACAAAACTTTCAGATACCTTTTTAAAAAAAGGCGTACATTCTGAGTATATTTAGATTTAGTTAAAAGGATAAGTTCACGTTTCAATGTTTTTTTATTTATTTTAGGGCTGCACATTGGCACAGTTGGTAGGATAGTTGTTGACCCTGGGCTGGGTTATAATCTGGAACTTCAGATTGGTTTGAATCTGAGCTGGGGTCTTCTGCATGGAGTTTACTTGCTCTCCCTGTGCGTGCACGGGTTCCCTCTGGGTTCTCCAGCTTCCTTCTACAGTCCAAAAACATGACTTTTAGGTTAAGTAGTATTTCTAAATATCACCTATTAATCCTATATAATATCTACATGCTCCCAATATCCCAGAATATATCAACCAATCTATTTGTTTATTTTAAAAAATTGTTTTTCCAAACTCTTTGCAATGATTTTTAAAAACAAGCAATTTCTTCAATTTTAGAAACCAAATACTTGCAAGGGACAGGTGCACAATAACATTCTGGTTGGCAAATATATGATGGTTCAAAAACCTGAGACAGTTTCCTGAATCCATCACTTTCAACAATGTGGAGAGGTTGGCAGTCCTTACTAATGAAATGCTGTGAATAAAGTGACCATGAAGAAGTTTTATGATGTCGTTATACCTGCATTCATCCAAGTTGCATTGGTGACCTCCTGATGTTCATGTTTGGCTCTGTGATGTTTCAGCATACAATATGTGCTTGTATTAATATATGCCAGTTCAGTAGAACAAATGTAGCATTTAAACAGCAGAAAATAATAGGAATAAGTTATTTAATTAAGTTATAAAATTAACAGAAGCTGAGAAGAATGGGATTAAGAGAGGAAATAAAAGCAAATACTTTATTTATTGATATAAGATCAAAATGATCCCACACGTCAGAAACCTTGCGTTTTCTTTGTAGCTCCATTATTCTGGCTTTCTGGGAATTAGTCTGGTTCTAAAGATAACGTTTTGGCAGAGAAGCATCCTGTTGACAGCTGGGGACGCTCCTGCTTTTAAACATAGTTTGGGGCTTCAGTTACAGATGATACAGCAGCTGTATCGGTCCCCTGACTATTTCTTAAAGTGATACACGCACCGATACAGGGTTTTGTTGTATGAGCTAGATCCATGTGCCAATGCATTGGTACTGCTCTACCCATCACTAGAAAATACTAAATATTCACAAAGTGCGTGCATGTATCTGAGTCCTAAGGTGTTCAAGATGATACTGTTAAGTATAAGCCTAAGATAAATTAAGTGTTACTACGGTGTTTGAGTAAAATGTGATCGGGTTTCAGACTAACCCGCTAATCTAATGATTAAGTAGAAGGGAGATTACAGCATGGGAAAAAGCTATACCCACACCAGTTTTTGGTAAAGAACGATTTTAGTATCGGATTTAAGAACATATATGAAACATTTTTCATTACAACAGGATATATACTGAGTTTTATTGGTCACTAAGGTGCATCTTAAAGCAACACCAAAGAGTTTTTCTTTTACCTTAAAACAATGTTTCCAAACTCGTTTCAGTGGTTCATCAACTCATAATAGGGTGAAACAGGTGTTCTGCATTCGCTTTGAGGCCCTCTATCAGCCGTAACCGCACTATGTAAGTTTGTGTCGTCGAGTAGCCGTTTTGTAGTTCAAATGAGACTACACATGCGACTGACGGCTTCACAAAATACGGTCGGTGGAGCATCCTGCAAGGCTCTCCGGGTGGAGTATACTCAGCAGGTACACACAGTATAAATGGAAGATACCTAGCAGCAGGTAGCTTGAACAAGTCTCATCTTGACGGAACTTGCAAAGAAAAGACAGAGTATGATGAGATATTGATAGAAGATGATGAGATATTGATGGTCACTTGGCTTTGTTGCTGCTGGACTTTCAAGTAATAATCTTTTCACCCCAACAATGCACATAGATCTGTGTACAATACATTGAGGAAGGGGAGGAATCCTGAAATAAATTATGAACTTATTACGGTAACTGTATGAGGGTCAAATACTTGTAGGCATGAATCGTAATTTAGAACTTTAGTAACACACAAAAGAAAGTAACATGGAACACAACGGTGTAGATTTAGCCAACTATTCCAATAATATTGTAACAATGCAGCCACTAAAACGGTATCTGAACCTTTTTACGAAACATTCTCAAGATTTTCACAGACAATGCAAATGGATATTACATACTGTGGTGTTATTCTGCAGAGGGTTTAAACTTTTATTATTCAGAAAGAGGTAAAAAGAACTGTTTATTAGTGTTGCATGGTTGTAATAGATGTGCCAGTAACACGATTGGTTTGATGGAGGTAAGCATTTAAGTCATAAAAACTCTGGGGTGATTTTATTGCAAAGCTGAAAAAACAGGATGTTCTGATAGATTTAAGTGTGTGTGGCCCAGTAAAACCATAAAACTCAGAATGAGCCTTTTAAAGAAAAGACCGTCTCATCCCATATGACTGTATAATTTTTCTGACAGCCAATAAGGGGCCTAAGACACTGTTATGAAAATGTTTCCTGATTGGAGAGATTAGAAACGCCGTAGAGGCCCGGTTTGATCTATAAAGCTGATGTGTGAGAACGGAAAGATCAGTTAATTTGTTCAGACATTACTTAAATCTGGGACCACAGAACGACGGGGGCAAAATTCCTCTGTAAAAGTCTAGCAATTTGTTAATCTGTTTCAAAATAAATGTTTAAACTTGGAAATTGTGGCTCCCATTTTTGTCATCAGCTTGAACATGCATTGAATTAAATAATGATAATTTATTTAATTCCAGACAAAATGGTTGACCTCGACTGTGTGCAGGGTTTTGGACCAGGCTCCAGTTATATTTTTTTAAGTTAATTAACGGACATGTATTTGCTCTATTGACAATTTGCGCAGAGTTGCGTAGTTTTTTAATTCTATTGATTGGTTAATCTAACATTGGGTAATGTTGTCATGCAAGTTAAATATGTTTTTTGTTTTGAGCAGATTGACTATTGCATGCCCGGAGTGTTGAGACCTGATCGGCTGTCTGTTTCCCTGTTTCTGAGCAGGATTGACTCCTTCTTTACGCTCCGTAGAGAAACACCGGTGCCTGCTGGGAGATGGAGTTTCTTACTCTGCGCGCCCGGTGCGGGCTGCTTGTTCTCCGGAGCGGACAGTGGAGCAGATGGACCGATATCTTCAACGACTCAAATTGGAGCCAAAGTGCGGATCGGGGCTCGAGAGAATTGGCCAACTCGAATCCGACAGGACGCTGTCGGAGAATCTTCAAAGCTGGCAAACGGAAATAGATTTCGGAGTGCCTGGGTCGCACTCTGTTGAATCTGGAACGGATTACTTTGAAGAGGCTTGCGTTTCCTCAAACGCGCGCGTGGGCACCGCGAATTGAGTTGTGTTAATGGTCCGGCATTGTTTTTTGGTGAGCTCCGATGAGGTTAGTGTTTTGATTTCTGCTTGTACAAAAATTGTGTCTGTATGTGTGTGTGTGAGATGTTTTTTACGCAGGCGCTTTGCGAGACGTGCTGGTGATGTTGCGTTTTGTGTTAAAATGTTATTGTATAAATAATGGACTCGAGTATAATAAATAAATTAAAATAGATAAATGAATATCTAACTAAATATGATGGATAACTGTAATTAAAAATCTATAAGAATGAGTTGTGAACATTTACGACAGGCCATCAGGGTGGCCGCCCTAAGCTAGGTGCTATGGCGGAGCTAATACTGTGTGAGTTTTTGCTTGATAGCACGGCTAACATATGACAGCTTTGACTATATGTTTTGATAAATAAATTAGTGGTAGTAGGCGGTTTTCTGCCATCTGTTCGAGTCTTTTGAGTGGTTTTCTGGAGGCCGGCGCCAGGAAATTTCTCAACGCGGACTACGGAACTTATAACAGATCGGTGTAAACCTCCGCGAGAAAATAATTAATAAGGTCTAAAAGTCACCGCTTATAATTTTGTGTTTTTTGTTAATGGTTTTGGGCTGTAACGGACGTTGTAGGTTCGGTGTTTTCTGTGCGGAACGGCTGTTAGGAAACATATGTTTCAGTCCGCGTGGGAAGAACAGGAGATTTTTTGTTCATGCCGAATTAAAGTTTGGTGACGTGGTATAAAATGTGCGGATTAAGTCCTGGTATTGCGGTAAGTCATCTTCTAAAGTGTGTGTTGCGATGTTCTGGAGTGTTTTCACCGTACGTTTTGTACTGTATAACGTTTAGTTTCACAAAGAAAGCTGACGGTAGCACGTTGCTATAGGCTGTTGTGCTAAGTTAGCGGTGGTGGCTTTTGTGTGACAATGTGTTTGTGGTTGAAACTAACTGCATGTTCTATGTGTTGCAAGCTACAAGTTGATTTTGGATAGAAAGTGATTACAGACTCCTGCAGACGATTGCCTTGTTAAGACTTAGACTTATTTGGATTTTTGTTAACTTTTTCTGGTTGAGTGGGATGTAAAACGGCCTTAACATAACTGGTCAGATAAATTTTGATTGCAACTCTTTTTCGGCAATGTTTTAGCACATTTTCTACAAAGGGCAATTTAAGGTGTTTCATGTTTAACTGAACTGTTACGGTACGGAGATTAAATATTAAGAAGTACATGCTGTATTTGGTTAACTGCTTTAGCCTGAGAAGGCTCGATTGATTACATGAGGGGAGCAATTATGCATGTTATAATTAAATGCAAATGGCTGAGAACAGTTACTCATGAGTCGATTCTGACTTGGTGAAGTTTTAATTTTTGATTTCATCTTTAAAATTGATGAACGGGATGTGCAGGAGGTGTTTAGTCAAAAGTCGGCGCGGGTGTGTCGATTTGAGATAGTTGGACATTGGGGGGATGTATAGTGTGTGAGGGTTCGGGGTGCGGAGAGTATATGGATATGTGTGGGGGGTGGGGTATTGGCTTTGTGGGGATATATATATGGTATGGATGAGTGTAGCTCGATGCTTGGAGTCGTCAATCAGACTACGTCTCCAGCAAACTTTGCTTATATGTGTACCTTCATCTTTCTGATTACAGCTTTCTCAAACTCTACCAAGTTACAGAAATCAACCTAGTAAATGCTTTAGCAGATTTAACGTAAAAGCAAACGGTGTTAATTGGAAAGCAACAAACTGGTCTAAATTATTTTTTTAAGCACCGTGTTGAATGGTACAGAGAATGAATTCTTTCTGTGATTTAAATAAGTATCATTTATGCTAAAATTATGTTTGGCTTATTTCTGATGGCTCTATAGACTTTAGAAATATAGCTTAGTCTCTGAATAAATGATCTAAAGGAGACTGATGTTAAATTATTTAAACAATTGAACATTCTTAATGATTTTGTGGACACTTAAGGCTTATTGGAGTTATCAAAATTCAACTGGGGCTCAAGAAGTAACCCAGTACATTTCAATTCCGTTACAAATTAAATGTTTTTACCATGCAAAACAACACTTATCATAGTGATAGTTTATAAACTAGTGGGATTTGAATGTTTGAGTTTGAAAAAAAGAAAAAGTTAAAACACAGAGTCATCTTTAAGTAATCAGTTTGTTTTTAAACAGGCTGGGGATAAATTTGAATTGGTCTAAGGATTGAAAGTAATGAATATCACGGTGATCGAAAATGACGGTTTAATTTGGAAGTAAGAAGTAAATTCTAAATTCATTTATTCTGATCGTGTAGAGGCAAAATGTGATTGGACCAACTACATTGAAATAATTTTTACCCTATATTTGAATACACATTTTTTTTTTTTTGACAAATAAGAATCGGTTTTAGTTTTAAAGGTTAAGATTAATCTTTCAGATGTTCTTTATTGATTGTTAGCTAGTTTATTTGATGCTGAGAGTAAATTTACAGGTCCTAAACATTTTGGAACAGATCTGATCCTAGAATAATGGCATAATATATCATTTGATGAGTGGGGACTCTGTAACTGACAATTTATTTAGATTTTTTTATTTTATTTTCTTTTTTCTTATTTATTATTTTTTTCCTCTTTCTCTCTCAAAATTTATATATTTGGTTCGACTTGGATTATGACCCAGATTTCTGAACTGCGGTCTGTTTATTAATTAGAACTTTGGAAAAATGTTAATTTGGGAAGCTGGATTAAAGAAAACATGATTCAGTGGTAATGTATTTGACATCTCTAGAAGCTTCAATTTAATTTGGTGTTTATCATTGGAGAAAATAAAATAAAAAAGAAGCCTGAGAGGAAAAGGGGGATACTGAAAAAAAAAAAAAATGCTGGTTTTTATTTTTATTTTTTATTTTTATGCGACTAGTTTTTGTTTAGAGAAATCTCATCTCTTGAACCTCCTTTATTGAATTTTTTTTTTGTTTTGTTTGACCGCTGAGGGGAATTAGACTACTATGTATCCTACAAAAATTTAAGAGGAGTTTTAGTTGCAAAAATCACTTTGACTATGTTCAATTCACTTCACAGAATCGGACAGATGTTTTTGAAGTATGAAATGTTTTCATTATTTTCAATCAAGAATATTTGGGCAAGTGAGCACATTTGGGTTTGTTTAAAGAGGAATCATATAAGCAAAAGTACTTTGAATTTATATTGGATTGTGTTAAAGAAAAAAAGTACTTTAGGTTTGGCAATATTTATAGGGAAGCTGTTTTGTCAGTGATTTAAATCTTGGATTTTTCTTTAGAAATATGGATAGAATTTGAAGTATAGCAAACTGAAGACTGTTTTTGTAAACTATGTTGTGTTAATCGGTCAGTGCTGTTCTCTGGTTTTGTTTTAAACATTTGATGTTTTTAATTTTGATATTTTTTGTCTGAGCCAGCTTGATAGAGATCCAGTACACTAAAAGATGGGGGAGTTTGGAGACTGGATCTTTGCAGATGGTTATTGACTTTATTTTTGTTATTGCAATGTTTTAGTGGTGCTTTAGCAATATCTAACAGAAAAATCCGGCCTTTTTGTTTGTTTCTTTTTTGATTTAATTTTATTTTTCTAAGAACTAAGTGTGTTGATGAGATATTGCGATGGTCAATCTTTATAAATGTTTAATTTACACATGAGATGGAAGAGACATTTATCAAATTGAAAAAATAGAGAAAGGCATTGCATTGATAAAATATAGAATATAAATTGGATGAAAAATGAAGGAATCATTAATTAAAATACGCAGGGGAAGTATTAGAACAACAGTTTAATTAGACGTATAAGGATTAATTATTATTCCTGGTGGAGAGAGCAAACCTGTTGATTGGTATATTTTTACCAGAATTAATACTGAAGAAATTATTACTAGTATAACTGATTGAAGTAAAATTAAAATAGAGCCCACATAGGCAGTCTGAGTTTGGAAGATATTTAAATTCAGCATTCGAGGAAGGAGACTAATGAATATGAAAATAGAAAGTTTAAATGAAACTTGATTTGTATAAGCTGAGAGGATCGACTGTCTGTTTTTTTTTCTTACTCTAATTATATATTTTTTCTCTTTTTCTCATCTTGCAACAGAGAACCCCTCAGATAACATTCTTGAGATGGAATTTATGATCCTGGGGAGATAAGATGGGTGGGGGTGCGTGGGCTGATGACGGATAGTGCCAGGCGCCCGCCGTAACTGCCACAGAAAGAAACATCTATAGACCAGCGCAGAAGTTTGTCTCTCTTGTGCTCTGCTCCCACACAGGGGGGCACAGGTGACTGTATATTTTCAGGGGTGAACTGGAGGCCACCCTCAAAAGAGCACGTTTCCTCATGCTGAGCTGAATTTTCAAGGACAATATGTGTGAATTCACTTGGCTGGCGTGAGATGGACTGTTTCTGCTGAAGAAGTGATGATCAAAGACTGTTGATTCAATGTCACTGTTGCTGAATTAACCACAAGAGTTTCTGTTTGTCTGATCGAAGGTGGCCGAGGTTCTACGAACTTTGATAACCCCATGTCTTCCCCAGGATTATCTCCAGGTAAAATACCACCATTTACCGGGAACAAAATTTGGAAGGAAAAATTGGGCCGATAGCAGGGGGTTGCTGGCTGGTGAGAGAGAAAAAGATTTTTTTTTCTTATTTTTACGTTTTCATCCACAGGGATGTACTGAATTTAAGAAAGGATATATTGTAATGGAACAGACATAAGTGTCTTAAACTGGATAAATAAAATAAGTAAATGTAAGAATCAATTTGGGTGAAGAAGCAAATGGATAGTAATCAGTTGAACTGTAGACAAAAAGTAAACTCTTGAGCCTGCTCTTGTTTTTAAATCTATTAATGAGGGAGGTGTTTTTGGTTTAGTTTTTAGGAAAAACAACGGTGTTGTATCGAAATAATATGGACTTGCTCTTTCCCCAGGGATTATTTTTAATTAGATGGGTGAAATAATTTCTCGGCACAATACAGTTGGATTAGATTGAAAAGGAGGGATCACAAGACCGGATCAAAAAACTGTCTTTTTTAGATGTTTACAAGCTTATGCCCCCAGGTTTATCTCCAGGATTCAGCAGCACGTGAGGAGCACACAATCTCCTCTGGTCACAGCTGACTGCAGCTGCTGAAAAGGGTCCAAGGTACAGCTCCAGGTCGAAGGCGTGAGGAGTCCAGTGGTTCAGCAAAGTTCCAGATGACAGCTGGGAACACACACAAAGTGCAGCTCCACGCCAACGACGAACCTGGTCGGATTCTGCCTAAGGAGGGTCGTGAAG
This sequence comes from Apricaphanius iberus, assembly GCA_028564705.1. Lineage (NCBI taxonomy): Eukaryota > Metazoa > Chordata > Actinopteri > Cyprinodontiformes > Aphaniidae > Apricaphanius > Apricaphanius iberus. The sequence goes on from JAPXFQ010001188.1 coordinate 74,504, forward strand.
GGTTTGACCAAGCTGAATCGGAAGCTGGGGCCACAGGCGGCGGGGCCTAGCTCACCCAGAAGGGTGTTTGGGTGGTGATATTACTCATCCAGTGTGATCTATGTGCCAATGAATGAGATGGGCAATTTGAAATTGCCATCTCAAAAGAGGGATCTACAGAAGAAGATCACAACTCACCAATCAGCTGCACAGCAGGTTTTGACCACCCCAAATCGATGGGCTAAGCTATGGGAAGCGGGGCCTGTCTGTGCATTTGTGTATATTGGGGGAAATGCTCAATTAATGAAGTAATTGGCATTTCAGAGAGTGGTTATCTGCATATATGGGAGTAAAACTGGAACACTAAAAAATAGGAGCCCTCCACACTGATCAGCTCTGTACATCGCTCTCCAGCTGCCAGGAGCCATGGATGGGGCTATAATGAGAGTGAAGAAAGAGGAACAGAATACAAATATAAAGACTGAACATTTATTAATAATTTTTTGCATTTTACAGGTTGTTTAACTATTTGATTAACTATTTTATTCACAAGTGCAGAATTGTTGATATTGCCTAAGAGGGTTTCTGAAAGAAAGGGTTCTTAATACCTTCTATTTCACAGGTTTCTTAACACTTTAAGTTTGATTTATTTCAGAATATAACAAAGTAAGAATGTATTTGTTCATGGATTTTTTAAGCTTCTTCCACGAGTATCAACATGTTTCAAGTCAGATTTAATTATCTCTTCACATGTAAGACATTCTTATACATTTTTGGGTTTTTTGAATTAGTTTTTGGGAATTGTTAAAATAATTTTTTTGTATAATGCCAAAAGAGGGTGAATTTATGAAATTTCTTGGATTTGATTTCTTGCATTTTCAAAATGCTTTGCAGGTTTTGATCTTAAGTTCTAAAAACTTACGTACAGAGGAGATATCAATCTATTTTTAAAAAAGATTGAAAGAGGGAATTGTGGTGTAATTCTGCAGAGGGTTTAAACTTTTATTATTCAGAAGGTAAAAGACTGTTTATATAGTTTGCATGGTTGTAAAGATGGGTCTGTCACTATTGTTTATGGAGGTAAGCTTTTAAGTCATAAAACTCTGGGGTGAGTTTTATTGCAAGCTGAAAAAACAGGATGTCTGTAGATTTAGTGTGTTGCCATAAAACCATAAAACTCAGAAGGAGCTTTTAAGAAAAGACGTCTCACCCATATGACTGTATAATTTTCTGACAGCCAATAAGGGCTAAGACACTGTATGAAAATGTTCTGATTGGAGAGATTAGAAACGCCTAGAGGCCCGGTTGTCTATAAAGCTGTGAAATGAAGATCAGTTAATTGTTCAGATTTCTTTAAATCTGGACCACAGGGGAACGACGGGGGCAAATTCCTCTGTAAAACTGCAATTTGTTAATCTGTTCAAAATAAATGTTAAACTGGAAATTGGCTCCATTTTGTCTCTGCTTGAACATGCATTGAATTAATTATGATAATTATTTAATTCAACAATACTAAACTGTTAGGAAAAAAAAAATATTCATCCTTCTGTAAACCTATCTGGCTAATTCTAGACTGTTTCAAAAGTATGTGAGTTTCACACAAAAATATTTACAAAGCCGATCGAGGATAGCCTCCAAACAAATAACATCCGTGAAATGCGACGGTAGGCTTAATTATTTACGACAGCGGTAATGGACAATTCCACTTCCAACCTGTAGGGGGACTGGACAGCAAAAAGTCTTTGGTGTTGCTTCATTACCACTTACTTGTAATTGTACGTCTGTATTAGATACAGAGTAGCCATTGTGAGGTTTTGGGCCACTGCTGTGCATGTGCTTAGTGAATAAAATATTAATTATGGTGACTTGAATAAAAGCATAGTTCCTGTTTGTGTTAAAAATCATAAATAGTTGTACAGTTAAAAATAAATGCATATAAGTAGAAATAATTGATAAGTTAAAAAAGGTTTAAAAAAGCATAAATACATCAAAAAACATTGTATTTAAACAACGATTTGTATTGTATTTTAGTTACTTGAAGAGACACTGTGATTGTGAAATTGTAATGTGTGACGAGTAGTATAACAGTACCAGTGCCCCTGTGGCCCTGCACCTAGAGCCACCACTGGAAAGGGTGTCGGCAAACAGGCAGATTTGATTCTGAAATATTTAACATATCACCAATGGGACATGATAACACAAAGGGGTTAAACAAAAACTAGGCCCTCTCAAAAACCCCACAACCCCATACCTAAACTAGCTTAGGAATGGAGCCGTTACCTAACAGACAACAGTAGCAAAGACACATTACTGAGCTATTTTACCGCAGCAGGAGGAAGGCTGCAGCATCATCTTCATCTGTTGAGAAGATTTTACATAAATATCATCTACTGAGGATTTTGTTGTGTCCTTTCTTAAACAGCAGCCTTAGAAACAGCAGCATTTTTGCAAAAGACCATATACATCATCAGAGACCAGCTCAGGGAGAGCCTGCAGCAGTATGGACAATTTGACCTGATGAACCACCTGCCTGGCTGTTCTTGTGGAAGACCCTGAAGTAAGTAATTTTTTGGGAGAAAAATTTGTATCACTATGTATTCTTATTAAAAAAGTATCAAGAATGAAACAAGTTTTTTTCTTTAATGCTGGTGTGTTCATGGCAAAAATTATGACAGAGGAAATAAAAATCAAAGTCACACATATTCACTCCTGCAAATAGAACACTTAATAAGGCAAACTGTAATTTTGCTTTGGCCTCTGGGATAATCGTTGAGGAAAACATAGAGGTGGAATTTTTATATAGGGCGCAGCTTCCGCAATTGGTGTAATAATTTCATATTTGAGGGTGGGTGTGTGTGAGGGAGACAACAGCAGCAGAAAGATTCCCACCCTGCAGAATAACGTGCAGTGTGCCAGTGGTGGCAGCAATGCACCAAATCATTGTTTATCATAAGCCAAAACACAAAAAAGGAATTATTGTGTGACATCAAACAGCTTGTCCAATCATATTTATCAAGCTAAAATAAGCCTCACAGCTAGCCTGCCACGGAGCAGGGTTTTCAAAGATCAAAAGTCACCATAGGGAATAAACCTGGGCTTCAGGTTAACCTCGTTTGTGGAATTGATTTGAGAAATGATGCCGGGATCTTTAAAGTAAGCCTGGCTTTTGAGATTAACCCACTTCGTGGAACAGCCCTCTGGGCAATATGTTGGTTAAAACAGAAATGTACCAGTTGACCCTAGGGGGAGTGATGGCCATACTGAAGATCCAGTGTCTAAAGGTAAATCATATTAATATTTTAATACATTTATCCTTTCCTGTTAAGATTTGCTTATCAACTCCCTCGGGCTGGCCAAAGCCTTCTTGGTGCCCTAAGAAGACTTTCATTTGGGGGCCCCCATACCAACATGTCACTGCTGGATGTTCAATAATCAGATATTCATTCTTAGGCTATACCATGTGTGTAACATACCCGCTATCATTAGCATCAGTTGTAGATGGCTTACATCATACAGATGTCATGAATATTCATTTTAACCTTACACAACGTTACGATGACACCTTCAGCCGGGATCAGACTGTACGTTTCATAGCTGTCTCAAAAGAGTGCCAGATGCCACTGTACCAGCTCCGCTCAATCTAGAGCTGTGTCAAACAGACCGTCCATATATGGCACTGATTCCCACTTCACATTTTAAAGTGCAGCTGGGGTGGATGGCAGAGTGGAATAAGATTTTCAAGCACTGCTTAAAGACTTACGACAGCTGGCTTTAGTAACAGGAGCAATAAAAAAGGATGGCCACAGAGCAGTGGATCACACGTATGCTCACCGTTTTTCATCACGAGTCTTAAAACAGCCAGAATACCACAGTCTGATCCTGGCATTATGCATCTGACAAAAATGTTCAGATTAATTTGGGTTTTGAAATGCAGAGTCAAGTATGACATATCAACATTTGAAAGTAACATAAGAAGACAAGCACTGACTTTACAGTAAAAAAAGGTTTAGTTTAATATCTTAACATTTGGCAGGTGTAAAATTTGCAGAATGTGTATTCAATACAAAACAAATTGTTGAATTTGTTGAAGGTATGACTTCTACGGTAGAATCAAACAAACCTGTAAGAAAATTAAGGTAAATATAACAATTACTATTTATTTTAGCATATATATTAGGATCATATAATATATTTAATACGACCTGTAAACTGACCTGGAATGTGTTATGGGAAAATGTTATATTAAGAATGATGTGCTCTGTGTATTTTTAGATACTAATAGTTACTGTGTGCTTTTTCTTTATGATATGGTAACCAATCTGATTAAGTGACACTGTATGATTCCAGGTCAGGTCAAATGTACTGATTTAAGTTCCTACATCCTAGGTTGGCATAGTAACCTCCTCTGAGTTCTGAGGACACCTTGACATCAGCTAGATTATTGCTTTACTATCAAGTCGAAAACACCTGAAAGTCTGTTGTTTTATTTTGAAGAAAAAATATCTGATATAATGTTGATAGGTCTGTTAGATTACTGAATCAATATAAGTCTGTGTCAGGTTTCGGAAGGCAGGTCGGTATTCATATTTTCTGTATGACGCTGTACCTCCTTACTTGATCAACAAGTCTGTATTAATACCTCCAGATCTCCTCTCTCATTCCTTTATTTAAGAACTTTAATTACATATGGCAGCTTAAAGTTGATTGTTGGTTGGTGGTCCTCACTCTTGGCTTCAGGTAGGAGCTCCTCCTCATTTTGATCAGCTGGTAAGTGCTCCTCAGTCTCACATTCCAACAGCAATACGGAAGATGAACCTGTAGTGAGAAAAAACAATCTGTTAAACGTGTCTTATCATTTTTTTTATTATTAAAATGGGACCTTGGGGCATAGTATAAAATGAAGATGGTTCATTCATGATGTGGGAATTCAGCACATACTTGCTTTGATATTTCTATTAATTTGTTTTGGTGTTCTAATGATCTACCAACAACCATGACCAGCCTTATTTTTTGCTTTTGCACTTGACACACATGGTTTAGTCAGCAGTACTTACGTAAATCATGCTATGTGACATTTTTACTTGTATTCTCTAAATAAAAAACAGCTCATGCACTTGTTTTCCTAATAGGTTTAAATAGCAACGGATGTCAGGGGGATGTGTTAACTGTAAGTCTTACTTGGTGTTAGACCTACATTATTGACCTCTGCTAGGAGGTGTATCTTTTTGTGACCGTCTGTCTGTTAGCAAAGTAACTCAAAAGTTTTGGACAGATTTTGATGAAATTTTCAGGAAATGTCTAAAATGGGACCAGGAACAACTGCTTAAATTTTGCGTTTGATCTGAAGTGCCTATTCAACCACGGCCAGCTGGATTCAGGATTCATGTATCATAGACTCCTCTTTCGTCTCAGAGAGCTCATAGACAGCTGAGCTTGCGCAACAGCCCTGCTACAGTTGGACCAAAAGCACAGCAAATTAATCCTACATGCGTGAATCTCCCCTATCGAGTGGAAGAGGACAGCAAAAAAATGAACACAGATGAATGTCTCATTAACAGAGACTCTATTGGAAAAGTACCAAAAGTAGGGGGGGGGGGGGCAAAGGTCAATGCTAGCTGAGCGCTTTTCTAGTTATTGCAGCAATCTTTTGACACTCCTAAATTCCAATGACAACTATTTTATTCTATGACCACATGGCAACACTATTAAAAAATAAATGTCACATAAGAGAGATGAATAACTAAACTAGAGGAAGTTATAAATCTTAGATTTTAAAAATTGGATTTTTCTGTTCTTTGGAGTGGTGTTAGATCATCCTGCTTTCTCCTTGTAACAGACATTAAAAGTGAATAGGCTTTACTATCATTTAGGAGTTCCATTAAGTTCACCCTTAAGTGTACAGTCCTCAAGCAAAAACAAACCCAAAAAATTGAAAGCTCTCGCTTCTCTTCACCTACCTCTACATTCAACGTGACTGTAATAGGAGCTATTACCAAGAACCTTCCTGTCTGGTCATTTATCCAGAAAATGTGCTCCTCATCTTGTTACAAACATCTCTAGTTACGACAAAAAAAAGGTGTTTGCAGTTATCAACTTTTCTCATAATTAGCTTATAATAAGCACAATACTCTCCACCTAATGAGCTTATAAAACCAACATTTCAACATTCTGGAGGGAGGCTGTGATGAATGGAATGGAAGGAACTCTGAGGCTGTTTGAGTAGTTAGTCAATCTTACTGTGAAAGCAGAAAGAAAATGTTATCGAAAAGTTACATTGAATTAAAAAATGAAAATGTGAACTCAACAAAATTCAATACACTCAGGTATTCGCTATTATCTAAATTCAGAATGAAAAGATTGTTAGGCAACATAGATTTCAAATTTCTTGCTGGTGTATATTTTTTATTGTTGGCTTGTGATATAGCAAAAAAAAATCACTTTAGATATTGAAACAATAACTTAATTTACTGCATTTGTGGTATATTACTAACAGTCTTTTTTAATGTAGCATACATACCAAATTTCAGTTTTATATCATTTGGATTTTTTTCTATGGTACTTTTCCTGATAATCTATGGTACTCTTGTTTAATTAAACATAAGCTTGAATCAGAATGTCAGCATTTTGATTTTAATATAACAATAGCCTTAGGCTTGTGTTTCACCAACCGTTATGTATTTAAAAAAATTACTTTATTTTTATTGGTAGTTTTCAATTCACTTTATATTATTAAAATAACATTCAGACACTTAAGAAGTATTCAGAGCATCTAGGACAATATAGATACATTTAAACAAAGTTACTGCCATTTAAATTACAATCAAATAAAAGAGGTGATGACAGTGATAATATGTTTGGTAGTAAAATTAATATGTTTTCATTCAGTTAAAGGTCCCATTTTTTTCCAATACTTCCAAGCCTCACTCGTGTGAATTTCCTTGATAATTTCTATCCAGTCCGAAAATGACAGTGGATCCGCATTTAGCCATTTGCAAGTTTCTTTGCACCAGCCAGCAGTATTAGAAAATGTCTGTCCACTTTCCTCAGTCTTTGGGGCAAATCACATGAATAAAACACAGGTTAAGTTCAAGCACATCATAGTATAAATTTATTTGATCACTTCTAGCCAATTGGGGGCGATCTGAGCACATTCCCAGAAAATATGAAAATGTTCTGCTGACAAATCCACAGTTCCTCTAACACTAAGGATTGTTGGAAACTTTACTTTGTTTACCTTTAGCATTAGGAGTAACAAAAAACGTACCATGTTTTTTTGTTATGTAAATTCTGTCCACACACCTGAGCTCGAAGTCATTACCACAGCTTAACATATATTGAACCAGTTGCCATCAGGTGTTATTTTGGCTTCTTTTTCACATCAAGCTTTAATCCAAGTTGTGTCGTCATTCCTTCAAATTTATAAACATTTATACAATCTGGATATAACTTTATTTGGCACATTACCCATGCATGAGTCAAGAAAGATTTTAACCAAGTGTCCTCCTCTCCTAAGAACTTTACATTTCTATCATAGTGGTGCCTCACCTGGAGGCATCTAAAAACACCCTGTATTTTCAGATAAAAGGTTTTTCTGGAGTTGCTGGTAGTCTTTTAGCAACCTGCTTATATTTTTACTTAAATACCACCTGGCATATATAACAGTTCCTTCTATTCAAGGTAGTAAAGTACAATGCAGGGTGACTGCAGTGTGCAGGTGGAAATGCTTTGTGCAAGCAAGTACTGAGTAAAAAAGTAGATGTGTTTCTACATGAAAAAAATAAACTTTGAGAAATACAATGTGAATAAATGTTGTAACAAACAATGTCAATGAAATGTGTTTGGAATGCCGACAAACTTTACCACTGTGCTGAGGGTTTATGTGCATTGCACGTTCCTGTATTTCGGAGGCGTGGCTTAAGGAGGGAGCCTAAAGGAAGGGGGTTGGACTTATTTTTCCCCTTTTTAATACAGCTGGTTGAACAGCTTTTCAAAGATCACCTAGTCCACCTTTAAACTCAAGTCCAAAGGCAATAGCTCACACCCAGAACCAGCCTTGATTCCGAAAAAAATGACCTGGCCTAAATTGAATTAGAAATTACAAACACTAAGTCAACTTATTTTATTTTATTGTATGTTTATTTGTTCTATAAAAGAAAGAAGAATATACTTTATTATGCACCATATCTTCTTTAGAATTTTTATTTGCGCTCTCACTGTTGTGCAAATTTAGACTCATTGACATTTGCAACAAAAGAAAAAAAAAAAAAAATATTATTGTGTGTTTGTGTATCCATCACATTTTATGAAAAACACATCTGATTGACATTAATTTTGACCTCTACCCTTAATTCTCCCTCTTTTGATCTATTCATTGTTATCATCATTATCTTGATTCACTGATCCCTGGCATGTATTTCTACAGGCTGATGACTGAGCCCACCCCTTCCAACCAAATAGCCCCCTCCTACTTTTCTTTCACTTTGCCTTATCTGGTAACCCAGGTGTATAAGATAGGACTGTGCAGTGGTCCATGTGTAATAGTGGTCTATGTTGTGTGTTCAGTCACCCTACTGTTTACTAGATGCTGTGCTTTATCTCAACCAGACTGCGCAGACTGTGGCCATTACAGAGTGAGATGTGGAAAGGAGCAGTGGACCTCTGAGTAAATGTATACTGGGCAAGTTGATAACATTTGTAATTAACACTCCTTGTGCCACCATTATATGACAACATGTGCATGCACAGTCTAAAGTGTGCGGGAACACACCTTTTGAACAGTTAGAAAATGAAAGTCAGAAGTTACTGGACATCTAGTTACATAATTCATAAAATGTAAAGTGGTCTGGATCAAACAACACTTATAGCTGAGGATGTGATAAACTTTCATTCTTGACACACTGTGGCATATTAGATTTGCACTTTTGGGGCTCACATTGTATCAATATATTTACTGTTAAATTAATCTAGTTTTGGCATCATAGATGAGATGCACAAAAATACTTTTTCATGGTATTCTGTGTAGTTTGTATCTCTTTTTCATTAAACCATCTTGAAAAAAGAAAAAAGTGACTCGGCAATCATTTTAAATCGCCAGGTTTTCCATATACCTTACCTGTTCGCTTAATCTTTTAAAAATCGTCATTAGGCTAGCTAGAATACCTTGGATAGTAAGGAAATGGTCACTGATAACATAGAATATTACAGATAGTCAAAAAGTCTATCCAGACCAGAGCTTTTATTAAGTTTTAGACTTCAACACTTGCTCCATTGTGTTCCAGAATACATTCATTTGTTTTGCATTGTCAGCACCGGAATGGTTTTGTGTTGCATTGACACAAGAGCAAAAGGAACACAACACCCACCGCTGAAATTAGGGGGGTATTCTACAAAGTGAGCTAATCTCAAAGTCCAGTCTTACTTTGACAATCCTGGCTCAATATCCCCAGGTTCAGTTCCATAAAAAAGGCTAACCTGAAGCCCAGCTCCATTACTATTGCAACATATGCTCTTGTAAAACTAAACAATTTTTTTTTTTTGTATTAGTGTATTTAATATTTACTTGCCATCAGAAAGTTGTTGTTCCACTAATGTCACTCATTACCCCAAGCACTATTAATGCTTAACCTACAAATTAATCACTTTTGTCTAAGATGAGGCCAATAAGTCATCATTGTGTGTTAAATAGCCTTACAGTACCTTGAAACTGGTAAAACAAAATTCACATGTAAATTAAAGTACTTTTTTGGGGAAACTTGACATGTTGAAGACTTTAACATTTTTATGTTTCATTGTTTTTTTGTTGTTTTATATTTTTTATTATATTACTTTTTTATCCCATGTTTTTTTCCCCCCCATTATCACCCAGTGATAATGTGTGTCCTAAGTGTCCTAAGTCCTTGGCATTGCTCTCCCTCCGCCAACCCCAGGAGGACCCTACACTGGGCTCAAGCCTCCTTCACGCTTTGAGGAGCGATGAACCCTTCTTTTCACCCTAGGGGTGGGGATTCCCCAGCTGGACGTAGCACGTGGAAGGATCACGTTATTCCAGCCAGATTCCCACCAATCCTTCAGGCGCCCCGGTCAGCCAGGAGGGGGCAGTGTACAGCCCAGAACTAGTGCATGTTTTTGTGTCACATTAGCTACTCAAGGGAACACGCTACCAGCTGCACCAACGTGCTCCAATATTTCATTGTTAAATATTTTTATAAGTTATATTTTGGACAAATGAATTACTACATAATGTCAAAGGTAGCATTGTATCGTATATCTGCCTATCCCAAACGTTAAGAGGTGTAAAATAGCATGATACAGATCCTTACAGTCATGTAAAGTAAGACAATATGCAGCGAGTAGATTAATAGAAGCTGTCATTGCTGATTGTCATCACCTATAAATTCAGACATGTAGCTATCAGCTTATGCTACAAATTGGTCCAAACTTTAGCTTCACAGCAACAAATTGATAGCTTGGAGCGAGGGAAAGTAGATTATCTTCCTTTTTATAACTGTGTGAATGGGATATTTCACAAGAAGCCATGCTTACTCACAAGGAAATTATTTCTATACTCCAATTAAGGATCATTGACATTGGATGTGAATATGTTAATAATGAAAATATCTGGGGCCTGATACAAAAACTATCCATTTTCAGGAAAACAATAGAATTACATGTCCCCAAGCTGGTATTTGTTTAAAAAAATAAAAAATATGGTGCCAGAATTAAAAGTTGTTTAACTATGTAGATATTTTTGGAATTGAATGTATGCCCATATTAAATGTGTTGGTCTTCTTCATCCACATATTCAACTGAGTAACTGCTATTTAATTTAACACGTACTTGACACGAAAAACATAAATTTTCAATCATTGAAAAATTTGTTCAACACTGCCCTGCGGGGGACTTGCGACCTGTGGGACCTGTCCACAGTGTACTGCGCCTCTCACGCTGGCTGGCTGGCTGAATGGATGGATGGATATTTTCAAGTTGAAAGTGAAGTTTGCAGCTCCCCACTGGAACAGGGCAAATGCCTTAAAAAGATGTATGATCAAATGATTCAACAACTTAAAACAAACAAGTTTGAGGGGAGTAAGTGTGTACTCCATCCATCCAGTGAACAGTAGTACCAGATCACTTCGTCGATTACACAAAAGTTATTTAAAAAAATTTAACGACGGCCTCCAAATTCTTCAGCCTGATCTCAAATCCACATCTCTTCAGCAGGTTAAAACAAATAGTTGCATGTTTCAATTTCAAACATATATCAGATATAGTTTTAGAAAAGACAAATCAGGCTAATATTAAGCAAAACTGTACTAGAAATGTAGGCAAAACTAGTTTATATGAACAACCAATTGTACCAAAACAAGCATTGAAATATCTTGACAGAGCATTGCAGGTTTGTGGTTTTTCTGAAGTTTTCCAAATGAAATTTACCAAACATTAGTAGAGGTACAGTATGTGTTAGAGCCTATAAACATAATGTTGATACTGTGTGGACTACAGAAAAAAAACAACTATATAAATTCTACATTTTGCACCTAAGACTTAAAAAAAAAACGTATTTTATTTAATATATTCTTTGCTGATTAAACATTTCACTCCCAAAAAACTTTTAGCCTAAACATAATATTACAACTATGTCTGATATTGTTAGCCATACAACAGTACATCAGAGCAACAATATTATAACATAAACAGTGCAAAAACAAAGATTTGACCTAGGCTATGAAAGAAAACTATCGGCGACCGTCAATGTAAATTTACTGAAAATTCAATAAAAAAAATACTAATGAAATTTAATTGTTTATGTGTTACCCTGAACCAGCGACAGCATTACAGTTATTCCGAGTTAAATTTTTCTATTGGCAACAAATGACACATAATTTAGTGTGAAAGTAAAGTGTTAGGACTCCAAATTGCTTGGGAAAACTTATGCTGCAGTCAGCGTCAGTTGCGGCAAGATTACATGTAAAGTCTATCGTGGAGTACGTCAGAGGTCCGTCAAGGGCTCTGCATTGCGTTGAGTACGTTGGCTCTGTCAATGACGCTTGCGTTTCATACGGAAACATACCAACGCATGCGTCACAGAAGTTCAGGAAGCTTAACTTTTGACGGATCCAACGGAGTTAACGCAGTGCGGCAACCAATCAGAGCGTCTCACTGTAGTTATGTCATTATACACGTATCTTCAATGAAGCGCGGGTCCAGTGAAAACATTTTCAACAAACGCAGATTTAAAAAATCTGAAATAACACCGAAGTCAGATGGATAGGCGTTCCTAAGGAGGAACAGAAAACCTGTAGTTGGTGTCCTGGTGGGAGATTTAAGCTCCGATGCGGCCGAGGAGGTCGTAAAATTAGGAGCGGGAAAGACGGAAGTAGCACTGAAAGCAAACCTCATCCATATGCAGCTCCTGGAGCAAATGGTTAAAGTCCCCAAACTCAGAACACATCTGAATAGTGGGCGCCGATGCACCCGATGTCAATATTATCTAGATTTATCTAGCAAATAAAGCCAAGCCAATCTCTCTTGTTACAATCCACCATAGTGCAGAACGTACGGTAACAGAGGAAGCCCCGCCCATGCATTGTTTTTTTTCCTCAGAAGCAGGCTATGGAAGCCAAAAAGTACATACGTCGAACCTCATCCGTTGGATGCGTTGCTCGACGTATCCAACGGATGCGGTCTGAATGCAGCTTAAGTCATGTGATAGCTGCCTCCTGAGGGTAAAAGAATGAGAACACATTCTGTCACTTTTTTGTAGAAGTTGGAACACACACACTCACACTAGTTCATGATCACATACATGCATACTGTACGGAGCACATGCTCACTGTTGACAGTAAGCACACTCCGTACCTAGATGCATAGCTAAGCCTAGAGAAATGTATTATGTTGTGAGGTTATGCCGCTGCAATGCTGGGGATAACTACATGCCTCATTCCTCATTTGTACTTTATTTCCTGCTAAAAATAAGTATAAAAAATAAATAAGTCTCAGTTCTAAAAAGACCTGAATCGTTGGCAAGGCTGTGCAAATTCAAATCGACAGCTCAGGACATTTTGAACAGATTGAAAGTCGCATCTGCTGTGGGGTCAATTTAATTGTGAATATGGCTTGTCGTTTTATTATGCTATATTTGAGGTGCATTGCACGACATGCTGAGGACAACCTAAATGGAGTAAGTTGATATGACAAATGCAATTCAACTCGAAGGACTTATGTTAGAGGCCTGATAAAAAATCATGCTTGGATGTGCCTGCAAGTGTTATGATTGGCAAATGGTGTGTGGGAGCTCATCTCTACATCAGCAGGATCCTGGTTCTGGTCGATAAGGAGAGTTAACAACCCTGGTAGCTAGAATTCCTCATTCGATGCGCACTTAATCTGAGCATACAAAGATGCAATACTGAGTTAATTCAGTTTTTGTACTTTCTTTTTTTTTCTGTCCACAATTGTCTGCTACCTGTTTACTCCCAGCTAGTCTTAATGTAAATTATTCAGGAATATAAACAAATCCTTATTTCTATTTTGCATGATGTTTAAAATGAGGTGTGTAAGTGGGAAGTCTTTTCAATGCTTGAGTCACAAACGTGTCCATTACAACTATGGTATTTTGCTACCTGGTATAATAAAAGAGTAGTTGATGCAAGATAATATGAAGAAAGCCAATTTGTTTATCTGACCTTACCAAGTTTTTATTCCATGAACCAAATAAATAACAAAAATCAAAAGAAAAAGAAAATAAATGCAAAAAAAAAAAATGGTCTGACGTGTAATATGCAACCCTGAGAAACTATGGTGCACTTTGCTAAAAACTGACATTAAAGTGAAAATAGCAAAAAATAAATTAATAAACATTTTGTTAATTTCTTGATTATTATAAAAATTTCCTAATTGATTAAACGTCTTAATTATAACAATTCTTACTTATAATAATTTATTATAAAAAAAGAAATAATTTCTACCAATAATGTAACTGCCAGTATTTGGACTCTAAGATCATCCTCCTGTTTGTTAAAATATACTGTGGAGTGGAATTTCTCTCATTGCTTTAATGGTAGAACAATCAAAGATAGGCCAGAGAAAATCAGTAACAGCAAAACTAAATACATAAATAATTTAACCATCTGCATTTAAATAATCATATTCAAAGTATTTTTAGTCTCTGTACAAACCGTAAAAATGCAGTGTATGTTTAATGCAGAGTGCTGTCTTGCAAAAGTGCTCGTAGCCCCCTAACATTTTCCCATTCTTTACATTATAACTACAAACAATATTTTGCTGAGATTTTATGTGACCACATTTGGAATTGTTGTTACAAGTAAAACTCTGTAAATTGTGGTTAGTTTTTTTTTTTTTTTTACTCTGATAGGGTACTCCGAAAGAATATACAACTATCCTGTAAAGTTATCGCCAAATGAAGCTAACTGAAGCAGATGAAGATTGTATCAAAAAAGGTTATATTATTGAAGCTTTTGAAAACATTCCGCTTCAGTGATATCATGGGGCAAACTCCATGAAGAGCTGCTTGATTGTATGATTTAAAATGAGCTGCTTTAAAAGTAAAAGCACACCTTGCAGATATGAACCAATGGCTTCTATGTAATTATTATTTGAAGGGTCTGTCGGAAATTGTCCTATCACTGTGGTGATTTGTAAATTGATTTGCTTAGGTGAAAATTAATATTATGTCTGTTTTATAAATAATTTTGATGGAGAACATTTTCAGACTGCGTTCCATCTTTTTTTATATCTTAATATTATATAAATGTTATGGAATTAATACACACAACAATATTTTAATACAATATTTTTCAATAAATCAGTATTATATATTATATACATTCATTAAACAGACTGGTGTTTTATTTTTATTAATAATGATGATATTATGCTTACAGGTAATGGAAACATTTTAAAAATCAAAATATTACATTAGACCAATAAAAAAAGATATTTTTCTAACATAAATGTGGGATAAAAGTATTTTTTATTTGCTTAAATCACTACTATGCAACTCTTGCTCTCGGGGTCCCCCTACAGTTGTGAAAAAGGTGTTGTCTACTACTACTGTCGAAAAATCTGTTATGGTTACACCAGAGGATTCACGTGCATTCACAAGCGATACCCTCAAACGTTGCCGATTTTCAAGTCTTTGGCCGATAGCTTCCGTAGCATAGTCGGTAGGCAACTTATTCAAGAAAAACTAGAGATAGTTTGCAAGCAATATACTTACTAATACAAGAGGATAACGGCCAAGTCCGCATCGCTTGGGCACCCCTCATCCTTCTTTAGCTCACACCAGCGAGTAAACGCTCGACCAATATTGATTCTCGTCTGGCCCTTTAGTTTTTCACTCTCTCTTTTTCTTTTTAGAGTCTCCTCTGACTTCGCCTTCTTCGGTTTGATTGCTGCTTTGGCCATTACAACTTTCTCACTCACGCGCGGTAGCAGCCGGCAAACAAATGCTTGTTGGGCTCACGTAATTAGGGTTCGGAAGTGAACCATGCCGTGAAGTAGCAGTTGAGTTTTGTGGTTCTTTTTGTGCACAGGTAGCTACCTGCACCCGAAGTTACATAGTGCCAGTGAAAGCGATACAGGCCCCTTCAGGCTATGGCAGGCGTGTCATTCAACCTATTGTAAGTCGATGTACCATCACAAGGGTATTAGAAATATATTATGAAAGTTGAAAAACTA
The DNA here is from genome assembly GCA_028564705.1 of Apricaphanius iberus. Classification (NCBI taxonomy): domain Eukaryota; kingdom Metazoa; phylum Chordata; class Actinopteri; order Cyprinodontiformes; family Aphaniidae; genus Apricaphanius; species Apricaphanius iberus. Next base: position 90,182 of record JAPXFQ010001188.1, read on the forward strand.
CAAAGTGTTGCTTTAAAGGTTATTTTAAAAACTTAATTTTAATCTGACAAATGAGCATGCTTTAAATGCATATACAGGTTGGCCCTGAACATGCTTTGACTGCTGCATAAACATCACTTTTCCTGGGTAGCCAATCTGCAAAGCTAGCAGCAAAAAGGTAAATCTGAGTTGCATGGACTTCGTTCACCCCGGTTACTCTAGCAGATAAAACTGAGAAATGATCCCAGACCCGTTCAACTTTAGTGCTGTCCAGCATAACCACCTGATATATTTTCTGTGTTATCTAGCACTGTGATTCCCAGAATTCTAATACTAGTAGAAGTCCCACTGGCAGTCAATTTGACTGCTTGCCTTCTAGCCAGTGGAATGCGAGACTGGCGATGATGTCACAGAGTATATACATATATATATATATATATATATGCAAAAAGGTACTTTTTCAATCAAGATTGGAGATGATCACTGTTTAGTCAAGCCAGAGGACAAAGCTGAAATCCCAGCTGAAGTGCTATCCAGGTTACCAGCTAATGACTAGCTGATAGAATCAATTTTTTAGCCACTGGGTAACGTGGTTGGGCTTCCCCCTCATCACCCGAGGGACTGAGACTAAAATACACTCAAGAAAAATATAAACACCTTTGTTTCTGCTCCCATTTTTCATGAGATGGACTTAAAGATCTAAAATTCATTCCAGATACACAATATTACCATTTCTCTAAAACATTGTTCACAAATCAGTCTAAATGTGTGATAGTGAGTACTTCTGCTTTGCTGAGATAATCCATCCCACCTCACAGGTGTGCCACATCAAGATGCTGATCTGACATCATGATTAGTGCAAAGGTGTACCTTATACTGCCCACAATAAAAGGCCACCCTGGAATGTGCAGTTTTTTGCTTTATTAGGGGTCTGGGGACTCAGAAACGGTCAGTATCTGGTGTGACCACCATTTGCCTCATGCCGTGCAACACATCTTCTTCGCATAGGGTTTATCAGATTGTCAATTGTGGCCTGCGGAATGTTGGTCCACTCCTCTTCAATGGGTGTGCGAAGTTGTTGGATCAACCTGGCTGGTGTGGTTACACGTGGTCTGCGGTTGTGAGGCCGGTTGGATGTACTGCCATATTCTCTGAAACGCCTTTGGAGATGGCTTATGGTGGAGAAATGAACATTCAGTGCACGAGCAACAGATCTGGTTGACATTCCTGCTGTCAGCATGCCAATTGCACGCTCCCTCAATGCTTGTGGCATTTGTGGCATTTTGCTGTGAGACAAAACGCACATTCCAGGTTGGCCTTTTATTGTGGGCAGTATAAGGTACACCTGTTCACTAATCATGATATCAGATCAGCATCTTGATGTGGCACACCTGTGAGGTGGGATGGATTATCTCAGCAAAGTAGAAGTGCTCAGAGAGCTGGGATAAAAGTAACAAAAGCTACCATCAGTAACACACTACGCCGGTAGAGACTCAAATGCTGCTATGCCAAATGTCTTCCCCTGCTTAGGCCAATACAAATTTCAGGTGCATCTAAAGTTTGCTAGTGAGCATTTGATTGATTCAGAAGAGGACTAGGACAATGTTATATCGTCAGATTAAACCAAATAGAACTTTTTGGTGTAAACTTTACGTGTGTTTGGGGGAGAAAGAATGCTGAGTTGCTTCCAAAAAAACACCATACTTACTGTGAAACATGAGGGTGAAACATCATGCTTTTGGGCTGTTTTTCTGCAAAGGGCCAGAACAACAGATCTGCATGAAGAAATGAATGAATGAGGCCATGTATCATGACAGTTTGTGTGAAAACCTCTTTCCAACAGCAAGGGCATTGAAGATGAAACATGGCTGGGTCTTTCAGCATGATGACACAGTGCTCAGGTAATGAAGGAGTGGATTCTTTGGCAGCATTTCAAGGTACAGGAGTGTCCTTGCAGACCTCTAGATCTCAAGCCTATTGAAAATATTTGGAGCGAGTTGAAAGTCTGTGTTGTCCAGCGACAGCCCAACAAAACCCATCACTGCTCTAGAGTAGATCTGCATGGAGGAATCAATAAGTCAAATTTGATGTATAAAGCCCTTTTCTTACAAAAAAGAAATGCAGCTCACAGTGCTTTACAGGAAAAAATTATCCCACATATATCACAACCACAAACACACAGGTTTAAACATGATCAGACTTATACCCCCCTCTCCCCAATCCTATCCCCACTCAGAAGCAACATTAAAAGGACATTAAAATAGAAAATAAAAAAAGACAATGGGCCAAGTACAGAGGAGCTTTGTTAGGTAAGGAAACACCATCAAGAGAACCATCTTCACAGGCAGATCAATAGCAACAACTAAGGCACTGACCAAAATGTGGTCTAAAATACCGGCAACAGTGATTGTAAACCTTGTGAAGACTTAAAGAAAATGTTTTATCTATGTCATTTCCAATCAAGTATATGTTACAAAGTATTAAGATTAACTTTCGTTATTTTTTCTTCTCATTTTGTCTCTTATAGTTGAGGTGTACCTTTGATGATTAGCAGATTAATTCATTCAGTTGTAAAGTCTCAGTATGAAATAAAAAAGACACATTGAAAAACAGTACTAGGAAAAATGCTGACTTTGTAAAATCGTGTTTTGGAACAAAAACCAATTAAATAAAATAAGAATTGCTCAAATATAATTTCTTTTAGGAAAAAAAATCATGGTTGAATAATCTATTTCCAGCCAACCTGGCTAACCTAAGCATGACCAAAACTTACACCATACCTCCTAAGCCAACCAGTAAAGTATAGTAACATTGTCCAAAACTGACGACCAGGCATAATGTCCACACTCAGTATGTTTACATGCACATCTAAATCAAGATTTTTGGAGTAATTGGACTAAGGGCTTGCCTCCTGTTGAGACCCAAGTCCCAGTTTACATGTCACTCAGAAAATCAAATCTTAAATGAAGTACGTTCAACTCACCGACGATTGCTCATCCGTGTTTCCTAACTTCCTCAGGGGGTGAGCGAGTTCGGGGGGGTTGTTTTTACAGTAGTCAGTTTCTCAATGGCATTATCTTGGTAGTTTAGTCGGACTTCTGAAATTCCAGTTAGGTTTGAGTCAAGCCGGACCGAGGTGTATACATACATTACAAAGGTCAGATTTCAGTCGTAATAAGGTAATTATTTGACTTGCTCTTGCTGGATGTTAATGTACTGACTGTGTATCAAATCAAATCAAATAGTGTTCACTTCACACGTAAAAAACTTAAAGGGGGGAAAATGGTCTTCAGTTTGAATGCTAGACCTGAGCGCACATGCGTGTGTCTGTCAGTATAACTTTTGAAATATACTGTATGCAAAGTCCAGGAATCATCTGCTGAGAAACTCTTCTTCCTCCACAACCTCATTCCCTGTACCCTAACCTACCTTTAGAAAAGAAAGCTTTACATGTATAAAAGCACCCGCTCAAACCAGCAACTCTGCTTATTCCCAGTTTTTCTCTTCCTTATTCTGGTCCCACTGGTACTGAGCCCCATGAAATCTACACAGCTTTTGAATTAAATGTGAATGAAGAGTATGTTTCCTAAGGATTTCCAGGCATGATGGGTAAAATCCGAAAGCAAATATGACTCTGAAACCAGCAGTATCTATCATGCTCTAAGCTGGGAAATAGTCCACACTTTCGCACTTTATATATCCTCTTGACAAAATCTGATCCATTGCAAAGACTTATAGAAGGTGTAGGAGAGTTTTTCGTTTTAGCAGTCCACAAATAAATGGAAGATGGAGAAAAATACGTGTTCACCAAAAAATACGCACTGTACTTACAGGCTTTAGAAGAATATATTTTCTTTTTTTCATTTTATAGCTAAATGCCCTGTTTTTGCAAATTTTTAAATGCAATTTTTTCTGTAATTTATCCAATTATCAACATATATATGTTGTAATTATTAATGTACCAATACTAATAAATATAGTTCTATATATGCAATTGTTTATTTTTATTCTAACTGTGCATTTATTCTGTCTGTGTACTGAAACACATGGATTTGAATGTTCCTTAAAGAATAATGAAATATAAACTGTCATGGTTATCATTTCTTGTTACTGATAGACATCTATCTAAATCTGCATTGGTTTAGAAATGCAAAAGCCACAGGATACATTGCAGGATTTGCATAATAAACATACAGACGTGGACAAAATTGTTGGTACCCTTCTTTAATAAAAGAAAAACTCATAATGGTCACAGAAATAACTTTAATCTGACAAAAGTAATAATAAATAAAAATTATATAAATGTTGACCAATGAAAGTCAGACATTGATTTTCATCCATGCTTCAACAGAAGTATTTAAAAAATAAATGCATGAAACAGGCCTGGACAAAAATGATGGTACCCCTAGAAAAGAATGAAAATAATGTGACCAAAGGGACATGTTAATCCAAGGTATGTCCACTAATCAGCATCCTAGGTGTCTACAATCCTGTAATCACTCAGTGGGCCTACATATAGGACTCCAGGTAGTCACTGTGTTGTTTGGTGACGTGGTGTGTACCACACTCAATATAAACCAGAGGAAGCAAAGGAAAGAGTTGTCTCAGGAGATGAGAAAGAAAATCATAGACAAGCATGTTAACTGTAAAGGCTATAAGACCATCTCCAAGCAGCTAGATGTTTCTGTGACTACAGCTGCACATGTCATTCAGTAATGTACGATCCATGGGACTGTAGCCAACCTCCCTGGACGTGGCTGCAGGAGGGAAATTGATGACAGATCAAAGAGACGGATAATCCAAATGGTAACAAAAGAGCCTAGAAAGACTTCAAAATAGATCCAAGCTGAACTTTATGCTCAAGGAACATCAGTGTCAGATCGGAACATCCTTCGCTGTTTGAGCCAGAGGACAAATCATTAAAAAAAACAGACTGGAGTATGCCAAACTACATGCTGACGAGCCACAAAGCTTCTGGGAGAATGTCCTGTGGACAGATGAGACAAAAATTTAACTTTTTGCCAAGGCACATCAGCTCTATGTTCACAGACGGAAAAATGAAGCATATCTAGAAAAGAACACGGTCCCTACTGTGAAACATGGGGGAGGCTCGGTTATGTTCTGGGGCTGATTTGCTGCATCTGACACAGGGTGTCTTGAATCTGTGCAGGGTACAATGAAATCTCAAGACTATCAGGGGATTCTAGAGAGAAATGTGCTGGCCAGTGTCAGAAAGCATGGTCTCAGTCGCAGGTCACGGGTCTTACAACAGGAAAATGACCCAAAACACACAGCTAAAAACACCCAAGAAGGGCTAAGAGGAAAACACTGGCCTTCTATGAGCCCTGATCTCAATCCTATTGAGCATCTTTGGAAGGAGCTGAAACGTGCTGTCTGGAAAAGGCGCCCTTCAAACCGGAAACAACTAGAACAGTTTGCTCATGAGGAGTGGGCCAAAATACCTGCTGAGAGGTGCAGAAGTCTCATTGACAGTTACAGGAATCATTTGATTGCAGTGATTGCCTCAAAAGGTTGTGCAACCAAATATTAAGTTGTGGGTACCATCATTTTTGTCCAGGCCTGTTTCATGCATTTATGTTTTAAATAATTCAGTTGAAGCATGGATGAAAAGCAATGTCTGACTTTCATTGGTCAACATTTATATAATTTTTATTTGTTATTACTTTTGTCAGATTAAAGTTATTTCTGTGACAATTATGAGTTTTTCTTTGATTTAATGAAGGGTACCAACAATTTTGTCCAAGTCTGTATATTTTGGAATTTTGATCAATCAGGCCCACTGTGTCTATAGCTGTGTAAATTTTCCCTTTTACTTGCATGTTTCTTTGCACAAGTTTTTCTAACTTAACGTTTAGGTTGGCCAAATGTGCAATAAATTGCACCCTCTCCAGGATGATTGCATAATACATCACCATAACCCTCTGATAATAAAAAAGCACTGTTATAAACACTGAATAACTACTGTTTTGTGTAAACGTGTAAATTTCAACATTTTGGATAAGGGAAGACAGGAAATCAGACGGCTCGGCATCCGGAAATTTTCAAAATAAAACAAAGGTGCTTCTTTCCGGTAGCTTTACTTTACTACCTGTGCAGCCCCGTGAGAAGTCAGTAGGTCGTGGGAGGGTAATATGTGTGACACCATGGACGACAAAAGGTTGATCATCGAAGTGGAGAAGCACTCAATCATATATGGCCCCAGTCACAGTATAAAATGGACAGAACATAAAACACAGACCTTTTGGAGCCTTTTGTAGTCTTTTTCCTGCTTGTTGTTGCGTTTTACTGTCGAAACCACGCGTGATTTTGCTGATCTCGCTGATCTCGCTTTATTTCGGGCTCTCTCTGTGACAGCTGCTTCCCTGCTGCTACTTGCTGCTGGAAAGGGCCAAGCAGCAGAATGCACGAGTAAAACATGCTGCTCCTGTAACGTGCCACTGACACGACTGTGGAAAGCCCGGGTAAAGTCCACAATATCACATGTGGTGTGCCCCAGGGTTCAATTTATTTTAGGCCCAGTGCTTTTTAACCTGTATATGCTCCCTCTTGGCAGTGTTGTCAGAATCCATGGAATTAACTTCCACATCTATGCTGATGATACACAGTTGTAGATCCCAATGTCTCCTGATGACACACGGCCAATTGATGCACTTTTTAGACATCAAATCTTGGATGGCAGAAAACTTTCTCCAGCTTAACCAGGACAAACTGAAGTTTTAGGCCGTTTTCACATGTGTGGCCGTACCAGAAAACGGCCAGAGAAAATGCTAATTTTTTCTGTTCACATGTCACGGATCTCTACCCGTATTTGAATCCAGTGTTTTACTACAAATAAACAGCAGGTGGCGGTATACAAATAGGTCTGTAGTTCTCCAACAAACAAGGGAGTGAGAAGTACCGACGTCATAAAACGAGCGACAGGCTAGAATGTAAACAAACTGGTCTACTGGTCAGCTGCTACCTGAAGCCATCTACAGGGAGAGTGTTGTAGTAAACCTGCCGTTTTGTAATCTGCTGTGTTGCTGTGGGATGCTTGAATCGCGTTGTTTTGGTATTTGTATGGTCGCGAGGTGATTCTGTAATTTCGGCCGGCGGTGTCGTCATTTCCGCGTGGAGCGCGTCTATTGTCTTGAGTGCGGCCAGAGTACGGGTTGTGTTCACATGATACGTGGCCGCCCGTACCTGGACTCGGATACTACCTCCAAGGCAGGTCTCTCTGGCCGTATCCTGGCACGGTACAGTCTGTGTTCACATGGTACGAAATAAGTGGATTTTGACCAAATACCGTACCCGAGTACGGACTCCCGTACCATGTGAAAGCGCCCTTAGTTATCGGTCCTGAGGCTCAGAGAGAGAAACCTTTACAAAAGTGACTGCTCTCTTTTAATCCGGCTTTAAATGTGAAGAACCTGGGCGTGATATTTGAATCTCATCTGTGACTTTTATCCCCCATATTAAATAAATTACTAAAATAGGTTTTTATCACCTTAGAAAAAAAATTGCCAGAGTCTGCCCCATTCTCTTTCGAGCCAATGCAGAGACACTAATGCATCCTTTTTTCACCAGTAGAATTGATTACCGTAATGCTTTGCTTTCTGGTCTTCCCAAAAAGACTAACGCAGGCTTAGAGCTTGTACAAAACTCAGCAGCACATGGCCTGATGAAGACCAGGAGGCGGGAGCATATTATACTGGTCTTTAAATGACTGCATTGGTTCCCCGTATGTTTTAGGATACATGTTATAGTTATTTTAATGGTTTTTAAGTGTCTTATTGGTTCTGGGCCTTCTTATCTTTCAGAAAGGCTGTTACCATATGAACCCTTGCAGTCCCTGCACTCCTCTGGCAGCCCTCTCCTTGTCATCCCCAAAGTCAGTACACATACCCATGGTGAGGCGTCCTTCCATTATTATGGCCCTCAATTCTGGAACAGGCTTTCGAGAAATGCTAAGAGCACACTCAAGAAAAACCTTGCGTGAACAGTGGCTGAGTTTTCTGTGAAATGGAGGGAAAATGCACATGCGGTTGTTTGATCTATTCTCTCGGATGTTTGCTTTTCATGTACGTGAGTGTCATTGCTCATGTGCGAAATTTAGCAGAGAACTATTCCCATAGCCCTGTCGTGTTGAACCGCAGCGTGAGCAGCGCAGCTAACAGTTTCCATTGTAAAAGCGACCTATACAGCTGGCCCATTCCGTACCATTAATGGCTCCCCTTTAGTTATAGGTCCATAGGAAAATGGTCGGATATAGTTAAGGCGGTAAGCTACTGGCATCGCACAACACAGTCCTTTGATTGGAAGAATGAAAGACATTTCTGTTTGCAACAAGCACGATAGATAAACACCAGTGCTGTTGTTTCATCACACCTCATTGTACACAGGGCATTTCTTTCCGCTGTATAGAGCCCATTCATGAACACTGCAGTAAGGTTTGTTTATAGAAAGAAACAAAACCAAGCACAAGCTGCTGTCTTGACTTGTCTTGTTTTGCTTTAATGCGTCACAAATCTCGCTGCTCTATTAAGCAGTCACTGTACAACCCTTCTGGCTAGTGAGAGTCCAGCTGGTTAATAAAATAGCAGACCAAACGGGATCAAGCCGCACCATTTTGCTCAGTGGAAACAAGGCTTTAGACATGTAACAGACTGGTTGTTATTCTTCTCAGTATGGTATGGTGCATTGTATTTAACTTGGAAGTCGGAACTTGGTGCTGGGTTGGACGTCCCGGCCGAGCAAACAGCATTCCAGTAACGTTGTCAGATAAGTCGGGATTCCAGTATGGCGACGCCCAGATTGCCGTAGTGGTACTACCTCCTACGAACTTTGTTTTAAGCTGTACTTTCCATATACAAACACCCCTTTTATTTGATTAAAATTAGAGTTGTAGCTTTTGGTTAATTTCCTTTGTAGAAAAAATATTCATGGTCACATTTGACCGGAAACACAACAGGTATTAGTTTTTGTGACTGCATAATAGTTTCAATGGAAATAGTTTCAATGGAAATGGAAATGATAACTTAAACCCAAAGGACTACGTAATAAACAGCATAAGATAGTTCATTTGATCAAGTCTTACACTCGAAATAATACAGACATATTGTTATTTAGAACTTGCTTTGAAGTATATATGTTCCGATTATGAGGCACAAAGGTGTATAAAAACATATAAAAGTTCAAAACATGTAATATCCAGTAGAACTTCTAGAAAATCTAACAACACGTGGTGAAAATGTGTTTAAGGAGTTTTTTATGGTGAGACTTAATGGAATGGTCATTTCTGACCTGGAACACAAAAATGTTTAAAGGCACACTGTGTAATTTCAGCCAGTAGGGGGCAGTGCATACCTAAATTATCACAAGCATGTGGTATCTGTGTCTTCGAGTAAGAAACTCAATAACGGATGTCCAACTACTGCTGTTTTCAAACGCTCAATTCCCTGAGAATTAACTATTTGCAGCAACATGACGAGCACATCAGTCTCTCTTTCATCACTTGGAACTAGCGAAGAGGTAAAAATGTATTTATGGCAAAACTTTTTTGCATTTGGAGGGGAAATCAATGTTTTAATAGCGGGCTTGTTCCGTGCCCTTTGTCCGTCCGGGCTTTTGTAGAAGTAAAGACGTCATCTAATGTGGCTTTCCACTGAAAAGAGGACCCGCGCCTATGTATTTTAAAACTGATTTTTAAAGTCATATTTTAAAATATCGCCAATATTTTGCAATTAATGTGCTTTACGTAAATATTATTAGATAATATTTTAATGACTATTTTCAAAGATGTACTGCCAAAAGTACACACTGTCACTTTAACACAAAATGAAGAAAACATGAGGGTTAACCTTATTGTCAAAGTCTAAGGTAGCAATAATGAACACAGAAATCTAGCTAGGAAGTTGAAGGAAAGTAAAAGTATTTCTTCTAAATAAAGCAACAAACAACTCTGTGTGACATCTAAACGTTGTAGATGCAGCAGGAAAAAAATCCAAACCAAAAGCCAGAAACACTAATATAGAAAGACAAACCTAACAAACCATCAAACCTTGAGAGTATTATAGTGGTTAAACATAAAAAAACAGAATGAAAGACAAGTTTTTTTTCTGCTATTTTTTATGCATTGGAATATTAAGATTATGCTTGATATCTACACATGATAAATTGTAAACATTTGGAGACCATCATGTTGACTTTCAGTCTGGATCAGTTTGTGTAAAGATTTCTTTAGGGAATTTGGCCCAAGCTTGAGTGTGAGGATCGTTAGACAATTAACTTAATGATTCTCAAACCGTAAAAATATAACAAGCACATGGCACATTGATTTGCTTTATTTGAATTCTCACGTTTCTTTTCTTCCCCCATTATATTCACTGATATTGAAAAAGGTGTTTTCACTCTTCAGTAGTGGATTTACTTCCATGTCCCATACTCCTCACTTTTATTGACTTCTAACATTCTTGTAAAAACATCTATGGGATCCCTTTTTTACAAAGGACGGCATCAGGAAGAGAGTCTTGCCTTAATTTGTCCTAATGTCTCACTTTCAAACTTTTCATTAATAATCTGATGTTTAGAGAGAGAGTGGTAGGAGGGGGTTTCTCAAGAAGAGATAATTAATACCTGCTATTGAAAAGAAAAAAAAATTGGTATTTTATTTTATAATTAGTGACTGAATAAATTTTGGAGTTGACCAAATGAAGCTAAGCAAACACAATCAATCCTTGTCTCTTTACTGAATTCAGTAAGACAGTTGTCTTATTAGCTTCCCCTTCATATCCTGCAAACACATGTCTGTTGCCACATGAATGTACAGGTTTGGCGTACAACAAATATATAATTTTATCGTGTTATTATTTATATTATTTATTTATAATACACAACACATTTTCCATAACAGCATGTCCAAAAAACTTAAAGCTGCATTCAGGAGAATTTATTTATGTATTAAAGTTTCATATATGTGGGGTTCAGTACTAAGATAGGATAGTTCTCCACAATATTTGTTATATTTCTTAAGTCCTTCCTTCCTCACATAAACCCCTATGCAATTCAGACTGAGCGGCACATTTTTTTTATCCAATAGAATTCAAGTTTCTACTGTGTCGCCTGTCAATCAGCGTGCATGTGCATCAAACAAACCTGTGGAGATGAGGCCGCGCAGACAGGCCGCTCCGTGTCTTCCTGTTTACAGTCACCATAATGGCAGAGAGCGGTCATGGAGAAGTCACAGCAAACTTCTGCTAAGTAGTTAGCCATTCCAGGGCTACATCAACTTCAGAAAAAAAACACACAAAAAAACAATGGGAAATACAGCGCAAACTCGAAAAATGCCTTAAGCTGCATTCACACCGCACATTTGGTCTGCGTCAGGCAACGCATTCAACGGATGAAGTTTGACGTATGTACATTTTGGCTTCCATAGCCTGCTTCTGAGGAAAAAACAACGCATGGGCGGGGCTTCCTCTGTTGCCGCACGTTCTGAAGTTTCTGAACTACGGTGGATCGTAACGAGAGAGTGACTTGGCTTTATTAGCTAGATAAAGCTAGACAACGTTGACTTCGGGTGCATCAGCGCCCACTATTCAGATGCGTTCTGAGTTCGGGGAGTTTAACCATTTGCTCTAGGAGCTGCGTATGGATGAGGTTCGCTTTCAGTGCTACTTCCGTCTGTCCCGTGCCTAATTTTACGACCTCCTCGGCCGCATCGGAGTTTAAGTCTCCTACCAGGACACCAACTACAGGTTCTCTGTTCCTCTTTAGGAGCGCCTGTCCATCTGTCTTCAGTAAGTGTTCTTTCAGATTTTTTTAATCTGCGTTTGTTGAAAATGTTTTCACTGGGCCCCCGGTTCATTCACGATACGTGTACAGTGACATAACTACTGTGAGACGCTCTGATTGGTTGCCGCACTGCGTTAACTGCGTTGGATCCGTCAAAAGTTCAGCTTGCTGAACTTCTGTGACTCATGCGTTGGTACGTTGCTGTATGAAACGCAAGCGTCGTTGACGGAGCCAACGTACTCAACACAACACAGAGCCCTTGATGGACCTCTAACATTCTCCACCATAGACTTTACATGTAATCTTGCCGCAGCTAACGCTGCCGCATGGGCTTGGTCTGAATGCAGCATTAGAGACCCAAGCAGGGTGTTACGTCGATATGTGCCCCCCCCCCCCGATTTACATCAGACCAGCTTTTCAAAATGGAGACAGGTTACCATAAAATCTTAAAAGGTTTCAAACCAATGGAGCTTTGGACACATTTCTGCTGAACAGGTAAGCAGTCACATATTCAGGCTTCGTACATTGTTTTTTTTTTTTTTTTACTCCCTTCCGAAATAATCCGTAATGCGGCTTTAATGAGCAGCTATGCCTGTTAAACTTTTGCCCAAGTGTAATTTCTATAGATTTTTCTCTGGAACTTATGCAGATGTCCTGTGAGAAACACTATTGCATGGTGATTTTTACTGTCAAGCTCTTTCCCTCAGATGCTCTTAAAATATTTATCTGGTCAACCCAAGTACTCAGACCTTCCACATATGGCCCACCCAGGTTTTTAGAGATATAACTCATATTCACAGTCACACAAGTCAGCTCACCACAAAATCAATACCCATCAAATATTACTCTCAAACACAAAAAAAGTAGCATTCTGCCATTCATCTAGCGCTATTAAACGAAAAAGTCTTCTTGAATCTTACAGTGATGAAAGGGTTTATTTTAGGTGTGTTTTTGCAAGTGTCTCTTCAATTTTCTTTTTGTGGTCTTGTAGGAAAAAAAAAGAAACAACCTCAAATTACAGATTTTTTAAAGAATAAGAGGCAGCTGGTGAATTTTTTTGAAAAGGGTGAAAAGGGGTGTAAAGGCACAGAATGTTTTCAAAACTACAAGTTGGTTACTAAAGTCATTTATAGTAAAATTTAATAATTTAGAATAAGATTGAATACAGAACATGCATTTATTAAGCTACACATTATATAGAAGAAAAGACTTATTCTTTCAATTTTTTATTTAGTTAATTATGATTTTCCACCTACAGCTAATTAAAATTCAACATTTAGGATAAGAATAGTATATCAGATTAAGGGAAAAAAAATTTAATACAGACAGGTGGCCATGGTTAACAGTATGTTTATTATATGCTTAAATATAATTTTATTTAAAAAAATTACTTTTATTCTAAACAAACAAGCCTCATCAAAAGATATTTGAAATCATGGACTTTTGACTTGTTAAAGCAAAATACTAATTTCAGCTCATAAAAACTGATTAGTCATACACCAGAGTACCATTTGACGCATCACATGACCAGTTGTATAACAGGTGTCCCATGTTCAGAGGACTTTACCTTTACAAAGCAGTCATCATGGGTTTAACACTCACCCCAGGAACCCTTGCAGAATGTCTCTCTCCCTTTCTGTACTATCCACTTTAAATAAAGGCCATTGAGGCCACACAATCTTAATTCGAAAACACACTGGAGTGAGCAACAGTCCAGTCCTTTTTCTCCTAAGCCCTGAAGCTTGGTTTATGCTTGACGCATGGACATTCCACGCGGAAATGAGCGGTTTGGAACCGGCCGAGACGCCTTCTAGTAGCGTTTATACTTTTTGCGGCTGAGAACCAATATTCTTGAAGACTGTAGGGGGCGGCGTAGGGCTCTAGAGCATGCATAAAACACTACACCATAGTAGAAGTAGTAATCACTGTTGTTTACAGGATTGCGACACCCGTGAGCTTAAATAAAGCAAAACTTTTATGAGGTTTACTTAGGAAAAAATACGAAAAAGGAGACTGTCCACTCGTCCATTAAAACACAGTTGATCACAGTGATCTCTATCCGCCGAATCATAAAGATGTCTGTATTTACGGACCTCCGGCAATAGCTCTTGCCAGTCCGCCATGTTGTCCGCGTTGTTACTAAATTTCCTAGGTGTGTGGTGCGGATATTTGGGTCACCACGGTGGCCGCGCGGAGAGGCGCGGTTGCTGAAATGACGTAATTTGACCGCGTGGTATGCACGGCAGCATGCGGTCAAATTACTTCAAGTGTCAAACATAAATCAAGCTTAATTTTTTCTCCTCATCACTTTCCTGTCAACTTATTTAACTGTATGCTGCACAACTGTCACTTCAAAAGCCTTCCCTTGTAAAGGCCGTAACACTTACTATGTTGAAGTTTTATTATTAGATTTATGCAATATTCTAACTTTCTGTGAAAATTAACTTATTTAATTTTCTTGTAAATTGTAAGCCATGTTCCTCTAAATTAACAAAAATAAATCCTTAACATATTTTGCTCTGTGTGTAATGTATTTATCTATGAGTGTCACATTTTTCATTAAATTACTAAAATAAACTCAGCAACATTTTTTGAGAAGCTGTCCTATGCAGTTCTAAGAGCCAATTTACTGTACTATTAAATCCGAAATGTTTCCTAAATTGTGGAGTTTCATTTCATATACTCATTACTACCTAGCAGAGTTTTATAGGGTCCTAAATTTCATTAAATAAAACCACTTGATGCCCTTTAAATTTGTTTTTATGATAGAGTTTTGTTCGTTTTTTAAATCTAGAGATGTATGTTTGATCTGTGGATCTCAAAAAGACTAACTGATCATATCTAAGTTTGTAGTTTGGTACCCATAAAGCAGATGATGTGAGCAGATGAGCTTATCGAAAGCTCACAGTGACCCCTGCTGGACTGGTCAAACTTTTTGGCTAAATGAACTTTATGTTTTGCACAAAATCAGAGAAAAGCAGGGAGAATGAAACGTTTGTACCTTAAAACCACTTTACTTCAGAAGGGCAGCAGCAGGGTTAAGTATACTTCATTAGATTTCAGTAAACTGTTTAATTTGTACTATTGATTGTGGATATGTAATTAACACATTCACTGCTGACGTTCTGTGGCTCTCTTTGAATTCAAATAAGTGAAGGGCATTTAAGTAGTGATTGGGATGGATTAATAATAATATGATTTATCCTTCCCAAGGATGTATCATAGTGTTAACTGTTAAATGTTATGTTAGTTTTGTTAGAAAAAGCTAGAAAAGTGGATAAACAGCATTTTTTTAAGGTTAAAAATCTAAGCAGAGAAATAAAAGACAATATACTATACATCAGTTGTGAATAATTTATATTAAGCTGCATGTTACAACAGTTTATTACCCTCAATTGCATTAAAATTGGAAAAAAAAGAAACTAAATTTTTCAAATGACAGCAAGGTTTCAAAATATTGACAGCACTGTGCAGCTTGATCAGATGTGATCTGACTTGTTGCTATATGCGTTGTTGTGGCACCTGTTGGGGTAAAAATGGGGGGTGGGAGGATTTTTAAAACTAAAACCTCTGGCAGTCACAAATAAAATACGTTTTATCAGTTTGCCTTCAGTTTCTGTGTGTTTGTCTGGAAATTATCTGCTTGTCATGTACAGCACAGCATTGAAAAAAAGTATTGAACTCATCAATGTTTTCTTGGCAAATGTATTTCTAAAGTATTTATTAACATAACATTCCGATTAAATGTCAAAGAAATGTAGACGATCTTAGCAAATCCAACAAATCAGAGCATTAATTATCTTGAAACAACTGTAATTTTAACTAACTCAAAAATCATCTTAAAATCTTGTAGGTTCTGGTGGCAATGTGATCTTTTGTTCTCTTCATAAATGGTCATTTCAATTTTAGTGATTGATTTAGTGATTCTAGTAGCTTTATTTCCATGAAATTGTTTGGTATCTTTGTCTTGTTTAAATGTCCCCCTGGAAATGGATTTATCTGCAGATTCTTATCAGGAAGGTTTTAGTGCATTTCTCCCTTTATCCTTCCTTCAATTAGGCTATATGATGCAGAATAGAAGAATAATAGAATAATCATTTATTGTCTCTTTATTTGAATTTCAGCTGTAAGAGCTGTAAGCAAAGTGACGGGTAATAGATACCTTTTAGATAACACAAAAAGTCTGAAAAATAGAATTAAGAATAATAAATGTAGATTATGGTCAAAAATGAAAAACATATACTGTGTAGTTATTTAAAATGGCCTTCTCAGATTTAAAAGTGCAGCTATATAGGATGATTAAAAACTTTGAAAAAGAGTTGTGCAGATAACGGCAGCAGCCAGAAATGTTTTTTTGGGAGCAGCTGTGCTTGTTGAGTCTAACTGCTACTTTCCACTGGACGTGTAAGCAGCGCGTAATGTAATAGACGCGTTTTACTTGCGAAACCAGCCACACGTCTCCTCCCACCGGGAGCGTTTAAGTGTATCACTCCTGAAAGTGTTCATTCCAGTTGGTCCTGGGAGATCACGGAATCACAGGAGAATAGCAATCGCATTACTAAAGGGCATGTGGGGGAAAAATGTAATTAAATGTTCATAAGTAGCGTTAACTCACCATTCACTTCCAGAACTGCAGATATTTCTGTCCATGCCTTCTATTTTTTATGTTTCTCCTTATAAGAATTATCACTGGCACCATATAAACTGGGTGATTTCCCACTTCAAGGCATAACTACTCCTCACCCGCGATAAAAACCAACAAATTAGACCCACAGAACAACTGACTTTAACAATGGTATCACAGGTAATTATGTTGTTTTGTTTTTTTTTTTATAGTCAACCATTTGGAAATCTGCATGTATCCTTCAGGGTAGAATACTTCTGGGTATTTTACTTCTCCCGAACGCCTGTTTTCCTGTCTAGTGCGAAGTAAATTGCTGATCTGCATTTTAGAAGCTTAGCGTGTAAAAAATTGAACTTCTGCGTAAATTAAGGAGAGGGTTGCGACACAACACTTCTAGAACTCGTCCAATTTGAGCTGCTTCACGCTAGGTTGAAACGGTCCCATTGAGTTTAATAGGGGATATCAGCCACGAATTATGCTTCACTGACACTATGCACCACTTACAAGTCGGTTCTAAATGAGGGGTAACCCCTCCTTTCCACATGGCACCAAGTAGTACGAATTGGATGTGTCTGTCTAGCTGACTGCTGTAGAGCACAGAGTGAAAGTCTTGCTCAGACTACAACTGGAATGGAGCACGGCAGTGACATAATTTAAATCGCGTGTTAGTGTAGTTGGATTATAAGCCTTTAAAACACCCCAAAGAGAACAAAGAAGCTCTTCCAAGATGTTCTGAAGTCTGAGGTGAGTCATGGCAACTATTGATAACAAAATATTAGTTAAATAATGTTTTGGGGGCAGATAATGCCTTATTTAGAGGTGGCACTTTGTCTGCCCCATGGCTCCCATTATATGGATATACAGTGATCCTGACTGGATTATAAACTTCTTCCGAAGAACTAGAAGTGGCTCCAAATGACACAATTAATGTAATAAATGCTGAAAATAAGGTGCAAGTTGAAAAAAAACAGAACTTCTCCTTTAACATGCTAAATACTTATTTCCCCCACTCTACCCCAAGATAGTGTTTGTCCAAAATTGACCAAAATATATTTTTACATCTCTTTATTAGTTTTTGTTGAGTTAGGCAGAAAATGAGTAAGCCTTGCTGCCTCAACTCTCCGTGATTACAGTAACTTCATTTTTAGTTGCCTTGTGCATGCAGTGTGCCTGGTGAGATAAATACATTCCCTGGCAGAATCGCCCAAAATCTAGCATAAGGCTATTGCCCATATCTTAATTGAACTGAACTTCTACTGTAAATACAATGACAGAACATATTGTGCTGTTGGTTAAACATTAAGTAGAATTGTCAGGCAAATGGGTCCACCAGCTGTAAGATATTTAACATAGCCACTCAACTTATTACTATAATAATACACATAACTGGATGTAAGGATAAGTTGGGGGGGGTTGCATGACTGCCCCGTTGATAGCAAACATATGCACATCTGTTTACATAAGGTCCCAGTCTATTAAACAAACACTGCGTACAACAGCAGCAGAAAAATCCAAAATTCTCATTACCCACTTACGAGTTATGTGCTCTTTGTAAATTGACTACATTATTCTCTCTGTGGGATCTCTTAGGAGGTTGTTTGGCTTGTATCTCCTAATATTTTCTTTAGACATAATTTACAAAAGCCATCCAAACAATTAGAGAGCTGACAGACTATTAAATATTTTGTTTTTTTTTATTCCAAACCATATCTCAGAAGACTTTAACAAAATATAGCAAAAAAGAATAGAAGCAGAATAGTTAAAGTGACAAGAGCAAAACATATTATTTTCACACCAGCCCTCTCTTAATGCCCTAATTGCATAGGTTGTTCCCATACACTGTCCTAAATATTTGCCAGTGAGTAACTGAAAAAGCTAAACTGCAGTTTCCTGTATTTAAGCAACAAGGCCTTTGTCGCACAGGCAGCTTGTTTTCTCCTTAAATGCCTGTACTGAATGTCATTTAAAAACACCATCTACTTATCTTGTGCATTTGAGTGGCACTTCAATTATGTCTTTGCCTGGGTAAGGTCTGTGCACCATTATTCAGCATGATCTAAATTTGAATCTACAGCACCTCCAACATGTGACACTTCTGCCTTGAAAGAGGTCAGATGCGATGGCATGAATAACTTTCATCAATTCTGACACATGGCTTTTCTGAGTAAGAAATCATTCAGTGAAGCTAGTTATCGCAACACTTGCTGAAAAGCTGGGTGTCAGTTACAGTATTTTAACGTTCCTTCACAAACTCACTTTTAAAGAAAAGAAAATTATTTGAATATAAATATTCCTTGACAAGAATCAACCAAACTAACATATTCATATTGTCTTCTACGGTAAAATATATTACTTATCAAGGCAAAGATTTCAGAATTCTCACTTAAGGCCAATGCATTATTTCGGTGCGATTGGACAGTTGAATTATTATTATTCTCACAGAGAACTGTGCAATTTTTTCTGCCTTTGGTTGTCTTACACCTCTTGAAGAGGAAAAAGAACACATTAATTTCCACCAGCGACTGATGGATTGTGCTCACCTTCAAGTTGCTGTCATTATTTATCTTTTTGTCCCGCACACTACATTTTCATCAAACTGCTCTCTCCAATAATTTTCCTCCATGTATCCCTCAATCAAAAGAGCATCGTGTAATGAGACACTTACAATGAGG
The DNA here is from genome assembly GCA_028564705.1 of Apricaphanius iberus. NCBI lineage: Eukaryota > Metazoa > Chordata > Actinopteri > Cyprinodontiformes > Aphaniidae > Apricaphanius > Apricaphanius iberus. The sequence continues at coordinate 109,250 of JAPXFQ010001188.1, forward strand.
ACAGATGTAATTCACACTGTCGGACTGTATTTATTGGACAGTCTCGCCCCCCCACCACCAAAACATCCGTAATGTGAGCAATCACTCATCCATCTTTATAAAAAAAATAGACATCACTGCAGCTTTTAATATCTTTTTACATCCTATCAGATTGCACCAGCTGTCCAATAACACACAGCAGGCTGAGATGCATTGTAATCAAGTTAGCAATCTTTTTATTCAGGCAAAGTAAGGATATCAACCATATTTTAGTAAGATTTTTTTATTATTATTAAAAATAGTTATTTAATGCAAGAGAAGGCTTACAGATCGAGCTAACTCTAAAAAAAAAGCTAATCAGAAAAATGTACTGTACACTCAAAGCTTTTCCTAAGTCTTCTTTTTATTCAAGAGCTAGAAATACAGGGAGTTTTGGATGACATTCATATAAACTATTGATTTTATAAAATATTTATTACAGCACAATTTAAATGCATAGAAAAAAAATGGGAACAAAACATGATCAAGGACAAGCAAACAGCTTCAATTACTACAGCTCAAAATTACAGATTAGGTCACAAATCTGGGAATAGTGATGGACTCAGACCTGGTCCTTTACAAACACATTAAGAAAATTACAAAGTTTACCTTGTATCATCTAAACTACTTTTCCAGAATAAAAGGAGTTCCTGCAAGATACTGAAAAACGTACCCATGCATCTCTCTTTAGTCGTATTGCTTACTCCAACAGTCAGTACATTTACATGCACATCTAAATCGAGTTTTTGACAGTAATCAAGATAATACCCCAACCAGAAATGAGGCTTTTATCCCAGCTTACATGTCATTAAGAAAATCGAATAACTGAATGAAGTGAGTTCCACTTTTTAACAGTAGGTGGGGACATGCCCTTTCACGTTGGCATTCGTCTGGTAAACATTGAGTATCACACAGATAGTAAACAAATGCTGATGACAGTGAAGCTGACTGAGTAAAAACCGGATGACCACGATGAGCAAAGAAACGGACTACAGCAATGCTGCAGCACACAACAGTTAAGAGTATTTTACTGTTGTGTTGTTATTCCTGCTTCCATGGTCTCCTCACTTCCTGAAGGGCCAGTGCCCAAGCTGGGAATAGCTCGAATTTATCTGGGATGCTGGTTTACATACAGATATATGATGTTTGGCCCACATTATCTGGGTGTGTTAGCTCGATTATTAGTAAGGCAGTTTATTCCAACTCCAGTCAGACTAGGGCAGTAATTTGGTTTTCTCTGACTTCATGTGAACCCACATGTGTGTCTTCACTGGTCTAAATAAATAGTTTATCAGGCATCTACAGAACACTGGCATCATCATAAAAACTAGCAGAATTGAGCACATCACCCCTGTTCTAAAGTCCTTACACTGACTACAAATCACTATATAGTTTAGCACCATTAGCGGTAACACATTAAGGTACTGTTGTCACTGTACAGTATCAACCCTCAAGACCACTCAGGTCATCTGACTGAAGTCTTGTGTGCATCCCCAGAGTCACAGCATTATTTTTTCTTTTGCTCCTCTAACCTGGAACAAACTTCTACAAACCTGCAAAACTAATGAAACTCTGAGTTTCTTTAAATAAATGTTAAAAAATATTTGCATATGGTTCACTTTAGTTAATAACTGGGACATTGTTATTTTTAGTCTTTATTCCACTATTTTCCTATTATTTCTGATGATTCAAATATTTGAAATATTTAATGTTTGTTTTTTCTGAGTTTTTATCATGTAAATAAACTTGTTGCTGAAATGTGCTTTACAAATAAACTCACCTTATCTTGCCTTAAAGCATTGAACAATTGGGATGACATGGGTGTTATATATGGAAAGGTTACTCTAAGCTACCTAGAGGTGTTGGCAGAGGTTGTGCTGGTCCATAGATAACACTGCTTCAGCCCCACACTCACTCCTTAGAACCAAAACAAGCAGCAACTCACTCCTGACACATCAGAGAGTCTTTTCTCACACAGGGTCTCAGCTCTGTCACATGTACTTATCTTTTTTAACACAAGCACATAATCAAGCCTGCAGCTCACTGCACTCACTGTGTCATAACTTTGCTAGCCTGATTTGGCAAGTAAAAGTTAATTATACAATGAAACAACAAAACCATATAGAAGAAAAACATTGTAGTATTTTAGCAAATGCACATCCATAGTTAGACTACTGCATAGATGTCCAAACTTTTTGCTAAAAGGGCCAAAATTATCAAGCCGAAATTTCCCATGGGCCACAGAAATAAGATTTCTTTAAGTAAAAATGAGTGTTTTTTTAACCTACTCAACAATAAATTAAACAGTTAATATTTTAATGAAATACATGAAGTAGTTTTCAAATAATCTTGAAATATTTAAAAACTATAATATAGTTTTCAAATATAGGGACTAAACATCTGTTTTTGTCAGCATAAAAATAAAATTTATGTAACTCTTTCTTTGAATTTTTATTTTTAGCCATGTTTGGTTGTCTGTACAACCAATAATATTAATAATATAAATATTAATAATTAGTGTTGGCCATGAATAATTTTCTAATCCTTTTCATTTGTCAACAAAAAAAATATGCTCTTATAAAAGAAACTCTCCATCTGCATCAATCATTTGAATTGTGTTGCCAATTGCAGAAATTACTTATCTTAAATAGTGATCAAGGGCCATACAAAATCAGTCCAAGAGCTGTAAATGGCCCCCGGGCTGCACTTCGGACACCACTGGACTACTGGCTAATGCATTCATTAAAAAATCTGAAATGGACAAGAATTACATCCTTGAATCATATTATAAGTTCAGAGCCATTGCCTGCCTTGGTAGGATCATAGCTATTCCTCATTTTGTCATTCAACAACCACAAACTTTAATATAAACATTGATTTCCAGGCCTTGCAAAAGATTTATTAGATTTAGATCTGCACCTTCTAACAGTTAATCTGGCTTTGTTCTGAAACACTGTGTTTTTGCTCAGATCGTATTTTTTAAAGTGGTTGTCCATCTAGAAAATGAACCTCTTCCATAGTCTTTAATCTTTTTCAGCAATACCAGTTTTCACAGGAACTGCCTTGAATTTAACTCCTTCCAAGTTCTTATCAGCTTTGACCAGTTCCATATTCTACCAGCTGAAGAAAAGTATCCATGATGTTGGCACCACCATATTTCACTTTATGAGTAATGTGTGCAGGGTGATGTATATCTAGTAGGGATGTTCAATTTTGGCTTTTCTACCGATATCCGATATACCGATATAACCTAACTCATTATTTCCGATACCGATATAAACCGATACCGATATGTGGGGGCCCTCCCTCATAAAAAAACAGAAACTACTAAACCCTTTTAGTAAACACAATGATATATCTTGTATCATGCATACTTGAGTTTTAAAAATTTAGAAAATGTAATAAGTACTAGAATTAGTTAGGCAATTGAAAAAGGTGCCATTTTTATTTTGTCTTCAAAAGTAGCTGGAACATTTTCTCAAAAACTAAACCTGAAATTTGTCATATTGTTACATTCTGAGAGAGAAAAGAAGTAGCTGAAGAGTTTGATACATGCGTATGGTGTGAAAAACTCATCTTATTAAAAAAATAAAAACCGATACTGATATTTTCTGATATTATATTTTAATGCCAATAACGGACGAAAATGACTTTAGGCCGATAATTTCGAACATCCCGTTTATCTAGCTAGTTGTTTTGCATGGAGGCCAAAGATTGTGGTTTCAGTTGACCGGAGCACTTTTATTTGGAATGTCTTTTTGTCCCCATACAACCCTTGCGGCAAACATAAAATGTAAGAAAAGGATTAACCTAAATGTCTAATTAGGTTGAATGGTATAAATCTTTCACTTTTGTCAGTAAAACTTAAGACATAACTGTATGTTATACAGAAAATCTAGACCCTAATGCAAAATGTCAGGTTTACAATAATGTAGTTGGTCAACCAGTATCATATGCTGTATAACATATATAAATTCATTCAAGTGTTTCTGTCCCTACATTCCTCCCCAGTGCAGATTATTGTGCCTGTCTGCTCTTGATGAAATGCTAGGATAAGATATATTAAGGCTTCAAGTATTTCTTCCAAATGCTTATGAGTAAGCCTGGTATATTACCATGTTTATATGACAACCATCCTCTTGTAAACTCTCCTAAGCGGAACCAGCGACAGCCAGCCTATAAAACATGCTGACCATCCTAGATCCAACTATTTATGAGAATAAAAACAATAGGCTTTAAATCAGACCTCAAGAGGGCTGAAGGATGATAGAAACAATTTTGTTCCCAGCTTTCCACAAGTGGCCATATTTGCTATGGTTTAATACATTCAGTATGTGATGTGTTTTTTAGGTGACAAAGAGTTGGCTCCTGTTTTTCACACATTATTTTAAATGGCTATTTTTTAATGTTTTATTTTAATAAATCAAATCTTATCAGCTATAGCTGCCATTTTGAGATTCTCTAAACGTAGGTTTGCAAATTTACAATTTTCTAATTGGTATGCACTGAAGTTTCCTTTCAATTGCCAGTTGGTACTTTAATTATCCACACTAACCCTCTGTACTCATCAAACTGTCTTTTGTTTAAAAGAGATTAAATAATACGGTCATGCCTCAAAGTTGCTTTTGTCAAAAGTGCAGAAAAGTCAGCATGACAGTGTTCTTGTTATGTTTGTTTGCCATGTCTTGGGAGGAATATGAGGTGTGATGAGAAAAAAAATGTAATAAATAATTCTATGGTGAGAATACATAGAGCTAAAAATTGGCTGGAATGGCAGGTAAAGGAAACCAACCCTTAAAGGGATAGTTGAGATGTTCTGAAATGGGTCATTGTGAGATCTTATGACCAGCCCATATCTTCAAAGCAACAGATAACTCTTGTCTTTATGTTGCTGAAACAGAGATTAGTTTTCCACCCAGCAGCTTGTCAGAGTGGGGCCAAAAGCAAGGGGGATCTCTGTCGTGTTAAAACAACTCCAATCATTCTAACTGGATGTTAACTCAAAAACAAATCTCTGTTTCATCAGACTAAAGGTGCTCAGAGGGTTTTCTACAGCAGATAAGATATTTACTGCTTGTAACGATGAAATGCAGCAAGCCTCAGGTGAAAATAGTGACTTTGTGCAGTGATGTTTCTTTACTGTTATAGTCTGTGATATTTTTCATAAAGTCGATATTGATGTGAAAAAAATATATCCTAATAAGCTATTTAAACCTTTGTGTGGGTACAGTTCCCAGAAAAGAAAGAAAAAAAAAAAACTCTTTACCCAAAAACCAAGCTATTTATATGTTGTCATGAAATTGGTTTACAAGCCACACCTTTTTTTCTGCCCATAGAGGTAATGGGAGTTATATATGGGGTCATTTTTAATCTGCATAGTACTTTGAGTTCCAGTCTTTCAATGGAAAGAGCTTTATAAATAAAGTTTGATTGATTTGGCGATTCAATGTATTTTCTTCACTAACTTAAAGTGACAGTGTGTATTTTTTGAAGTACATCTTTGAAAATAGCCATTAAAAATACTATGTAATAATAATTACATAAAGCACATTAATTGCAAAATATTGGCGATATTGTAAAATATGACTGTAAAAATCTGTTTTGAAATACACAGGCGCGGGTCCTCTTTTCAGGGGAAAGCCATATTAGATGACGTCTTTACTTTTACAAGAGCCCGGATGGACAAAGCGCACAGAACACGCCCGCTATTAAAACATTAATTTCCCCACAAAATGCAAAAAAGTTTAGCCATAAATACATTTTTACCTGTTCGCTAGTTCCTTTTTGTTTTTTTGTTTTTTTCTCGTTTCCTGTTTGACAAGGTGGTACTCAGAATTGATGTCTGAGCACAAAGCAAGGGCCCAACAAGTGGAGCATAACTGCTTACGCTGTAGTGCTCCACTTGATATATATGGGTAATCTTTATTATTAGTAGTTGTTGGTTGTTTTTTTTCCTGTTACGGACACCGAGACGGAAAATTAGGGAAGAGAAGAGAAGACGGATAGGGAGATTAGTTAGAAAAACAGAAGAGATGAAAAACAACTAGAAGAACAAATATCATCCTAACCCGCTTCCGCAACTGTTAAACGGCATAGAAGGAAACTCAAACACAGAGAGAAAGAGAAAAGCAAAATTACTACAACAATATCGCCATAACATGGCCAAACACTGTCAATTCAGAATCACCAAACAACAATGCCTTTATAAGTGTATAAATACTAGCACAGCAACACAGAAAAGTTCATTGTATTGACAACACTATAATATATTTCTAGTGAGCCCAGCCCAAGAGAGTGTCAGAGAACCTTTCGAGATCCTACACCGGTGTTAGGGTGTCCAGTGCACAAGTCAGAATCAATAGTCAGAGTGAGAGGCCATCGGCCTGCCATTCAGGAATCGATGCAGACATGAAGGAGACCGAAGCCACAGACCCCCCAGGGACCGCAAGGCGCGGGGAACCCCCAGCGGGCCAATGCAGAGACCCCCCCCCCCCCCCCCCCAGAGAGGAGCAAAGGAGTGCCCCGCCGGGAACCACCAGCATCCTCCGCATAGCAGCCCCGACCAGACGGCCCCGGAGCCGGGCCAGAAGGCCGGGGATCCAGGGACGCCCCCGCCCCCCAGCAGGGACCCGACCAGGGACCCCCCGACGGAGGAACCCCCGCCGCCCAGCCGGAGGGAGGGGACCCCAGACGGCCGACGACCACCACCCGCCGCCGCCAAACCCCCAGGCCGGCCCCGAAGCAAGAACCCCAGTGCCCCTCTGCCCAACGTCACGGCAACGCTCCAACTGCTGCGATGTGAGGACACCACCCCCCAGGCCAGCCAGCACCCAGGCCGCAGGAACCACCAACCCCCCTCGGGCTCCAACCCCAAGAGCCGCAAAGCCACAAGGCCAAGCACCCAACCCAAGCCAATCAAATGAACCCTCTCTTCTTTGGTTCCAAGCGATGAAAGAGAGACTGATGTGCTCGTCAGGTTGCTGCAAATAGATAATTCTAAGGGAATTGAGCGTTTGAAAACAGCACTAGTTGGACCTCAGTTGTTGAGTTTCTTACTCAAAGACACAGATACCGCATGCTTGTGATAATTTAGGTATGCACTGCCCCCTACTGGCCGAACATTACACACTGTGCCTTTAAGCATCTTTAATCTGCTCTAAGTAGTTTAAAAACTACTATAGGCTAAATAGACCCTTTAAACAAATTAGGCTCCTCCTCTTGCTCCCTCAATATCTAATCCACAGCTTTTCCAAAAAAAGGTTTTCCCTGTCAAGTCTGATCTGATTCAAATAGTTAACACATCCTTCATGTCAGGTGTCTTTTTCGAGGCTTAAAAAACAGCAGTTATCAAGCTAAAACTAAAGAACAACAACCTGGACAACACATTAATGCAGAATTACAGGCCAATCTCTAATCTCAGATTCATCAACAAGATTATTGAAAAAAGATCTGTTTCAACAGTTAAATAGTTTCCTAACAATGACCAACTGCTTTGCTACTTATCAGTCCGGTTTCTGTGCTCATCACAGCACTGAGACTGCCCTTGTTAAAGTTTTCAATGGCATTCACATAAATACAAACCTGGAGATCCACAGTGCTGATTCTATTGGACCTCAGTGCGTCATTTGACACAGTTGACCACAAAATACCACTGGAACGACTGGAAAGCTGGGTTGGACTCTGGTACAGTACTTGGCTGGTTTGAGTCCTACCTGTCAATAGGAAACTTTTCATCTAAACAAACAGAAATCACATGTGGTGTCCCGCAGGGCTCCATCCTGGGACCTCTTCGATTTAATATCTACATGCTACCACTAGCCCACATGATAACAACCAATAAGATTAGCTACCATAACTATGCATATGAAACTCAGCCTAACATTACAATGTCACCATATGACTTTATACCCATTAAAGCAGTAAGGAAATGCATTGAGCAAATCAATAAATGCATGTGTCATAACGTTCTGTGTGAATCTAAACAAAACTGAAGTAAATATATTTGGACCTAAAGAGGAAAGGTCAAAAGTCAGCACACAGCTTCAGTTAATACAGCTAGAAACTACTGATAAGGCCGGTAATCTATGTGTAATAATGGACTCTGACCTTGCTATTGCCTTTATGCGACCCTGGAGGTACAGGCCTGCTTTTGATCACCTGAAGAACATTTCTGGGAATAAAGAACTAATGTCACAAAGGACCTCAAAAAACTTATATTTGCATTAATCTTTAGTTGGATTGATTATTGCATAATTGTAGTTTAAGATACTGATAAGTATGAATACCTGTCTCTCATTTAATGTTTGTACATTTATAACAGATATATTGAGTATATCTAAAAACGTATTCTGTAATTAAAATACACAACGTATTCCATGCAATGAACTTGAACAAAAGACCTCAGTTCAACACAAAAACTGGAGTTGAATATTTAGGCATCTAACTGTTAAATATTCATCAAAGAGGAAGCCGGGAGAACGATGGGGGGAATACCATTCTATAGCACATTCAAATAGATTTGTTTTACCCAAAATCATTCAGAAAATCCCCTAAATATCAAAATCCACCTTAAAGAAATGTGGCTTCTCAACACTTCCGTTTCTGATGTCTTGATGTTAGCCTGTGCCTCTCTAAGCCCTCCTACCCTTTGTGAAACTCCCCCTGCAGAATGTCATACACCAGCTATTATCGCAGCATGCACCTGGAGTCAGTCCGACAGTTTACAGACGTTTTTAGTGTCTTGCATTTTATTATTTAGGAAAAGAAATCACATTGGTGAAAAATGGCAACACTGGAGATTGTAAGACGACACACAAAAGATCAGATACCCAACCTTGAAAGTGGGGTTTTTGAAGAACCAGAGAGAATTTAGAGGCTTTTACAACACATGTCTGCTTTGTAATATTTAACCTCATTGACACCCTTTTATAAATATTAATTACTATGAAGCTTTGAATTGAAACCATACATTCAAACAACTATGAAGCTATGTTCTGCAATGTAACCATAAAAGCACGGAATTTTAAAGCTATGTTTTGCACTGCACCCATGAAAGCTCAGAAATATAAAGCTACGTAGCCTGGCCTTTTTGGCCAATCTGTTTATCAATCCACTGTCAAAAAGGCTTTTGTTGAGAAAACACTTTTCCTGACCTTAGACATGAGCAAGTCCTGGATAGAGGGAAGGTAAGTCCTGATTATCCTCTCTCGGGACCTAATTGTTTGTTGCAGTTTAGACCTGTCCTGTTTAGTGAATGAGCAAAACCAAACGGTGATGGTCAAACAGGATACACTGAATAATGGCCATATAGAGGATAACCAGCAGCTCCTTGAGTTGCTGCAGGAACTAATTTCCACTGGCCCTTCTTTTGAACAATGTCTAAGTGTATCAACCATCTCAGGTCCCACTAAAAGGTGGTTCTAAGGAACTGGAGGTGATCCATGTTAGATTTAATGTAGAATGGTGAGGGGGGGGGGGGGGGGGGGGGTGTTTGTTATGCTCCATTAGTCTACAGTCATCTCCGCTGTTCAGACTGCACCAGTGGATGGGTCAAAATAGTTTACTAGTCTTCTATCTGTATTGATTTGTTTGCTTTGAGTCTTTTTCCAATATTTTGAAATGTTGCTACCTCTTTTTAAGATTTTTATTTATCTTGTCAATGATCTATAAACCTGTAATTTTACCTCTTTTTTAAAACTGACTGGAGTTTTTTTATATGAAATGACACTTTTCTAACATCCTTTTTTTCTTATTTCTCAGATGAACACATAATGCCACCTTTTTTATCAAGAGATTAATGCTGACATTAAAAAAAATAAATTCAGCATGTTGCCTATGTCCTAATCATGGCTGTTTATTCTGTAATGTCAGTGTTTTCCAGTGCAAGCCATGGTTGAATTATCTACCCAGGAGAGTGTGAATGTGTGATTGATTGTCGCTGGCTCAGTCTGGGCATAAATACAGGTGGGGTTTTTTTTGTTTTTTTTTGCTTTGCTCAGTGAAGTTTAAAGCCATTTTTAAATACTGGAATAAATGTTTGAAAAAAACAAAAAACAGATTAAATTTATGATTGCATAAGAAGATTTATATTAAAGCTGAGGGAATTGATAAAATTTACAACACAGTGAAATGCAATTACCCCAAGGCAGAGCTTGCTCAAACATATAATATTCTCTTAGAAAGGTTTGAACATGTTGTAGGGATCAAGGGAACAGCACTAAGCTGGTTTAAATCACATCTGTCTGACAGATTCCAGTTTGTTCATGTAAAAGTCTTCTCCATACTCAAGGGTTACATGTGGAGTGCCACAGGGTTCTGTGCTTGGACCAATTCTCTTTACTATATATATATGCTTCCAATTGGTAAAATAATGAGACAACATGGAATGAATTTCCACAGTTATGCTGATGATACACAATTATATTTATCCATAAAACCTGATGAAACCAATCAGTTAGGTAGATTACAAGCATGTCTCGAAGACATAAAAAAACCTGGATAACTCTGAATTTTATACTTTTAAATTCAGACAAGACAGAAGTTGTTGTTTTTGGACCAGAATCTTTAAAAAGGAAACTGATAAGTCAATCACTTCATCTGGATGGCATTATTTTGGCCTCTGGTAATAATGTAAAGAACCTCAGTGTAATTTTTGACAAAGACATGACATTTAAATCCCATACTAAGCAGGTTTCTAAGATTTATTTCCTCCGGAATATTGCTAAAATTGGAAACTGTCCAGGAGTGATACAGAGAAACTAGTCCATGCATTTGCTACTTCAAGGCTGGACTACTGTAATTCCTTATTTTCAGGAAATACAAAAAAAAAATGAAATTAAAAGCCTTCAGTTGATCAAAAATGCTGCATCAGAGTTCTGATGAATATTAAAGAGTTATAACACTTCTCCTGTTTTGACTAAGAATGCAGGTCTACCGGTAGTTTCTAGGATTTCTAAAAGTAGAATGTGAGGCAGATATTTTAGTTATCAGGCTCCTCTCCTGTGGAAGCAGCTCCAAGTTTTAGTCCGTGAGGCAGATACTCAAAAAGGAAGGTTTTAAGCCTAGTCTTGAAAATAGACAAAGCTTATAGTTGGAATGGCTTAGGTTATCCTGAGCTATTTTGTAGTTATGCTGCTATATGTTAAGACTGCTGAAGGACAGACTGACCACTTTTCTTCTCTCTTCTACTTTTCTCTTCTACTACTCTCCAGATATATTTTTCTGCTGTTATTGCGATTGTTAACCCAGTGTTCTCTCAGTATTTTTCTCCCCATAGAAGCTCCACATGGACTGGTACCCTGCTCAACCATAATGCCCTCTGCTGGATGTGGAACATCGGTCCAGATGATGCTCAAAGTGACCAAGGATCCGCCATGCTGTCTCTTCTCTGTCTTCTCATACGCCCAGACGGTCAGGGCAATGACTGCTTGTACTGAGCCAGGTTCTGCCGGAGGTTTCTTCCAGTTAAAGGGGAGTTTTTCCTCTCCACTGTCGCTGCATGCTTGCTCAGTATGAGGGATTGCTGAGGAATTGCTGGGGTTTGAGTCTGCATGATCCGGGCACAACCTCACGTCGATGACTCATCGCAATATGCTGGGATTCCTTACATACAAAACTTTTAACTGATTGGAATGTTTATATAATTGTATTGAAATTACTTTTGTTGTAAAGTGCCTTGAGATGACATTTGTTGTAAATTGGCGCTATATAAATAAAAGTGAATTGAATTTAATTGAATGTTACAAAAGTACGGTTTTTGCATTAACTTAAAGGTTCAATAAGGAACATTTTTCTCAAAAGCTATCTCTTTAAAAAAGTAATATTTCAAAGTGGAGTTTAGAGGTGTGCAGAATGAAAGTGCATCCTTTCCTTTAAACGTTATATTTAACATAAAACCATTAAAAAAAGATAACTTTTTTCCTTTTTCCACCACACTGTGTTTATATTTATGTTCTCCAGTCAACAGCATCGTACTGTTGTAGGTTGCCAAATATTATTGTAAACAACTGCCTGGAGCAACGATGCATGTACTGTAGAAAATAGAGCGCTCAGTCAGTCTAGCTGCTGTGTTTAAGCCCCATAGATTTAATTTTCTTTCTCAGAAGAAAAGCGACCTTACAATATCAAAAACTAGACTTTTCTAGCTAGTTTTCTGTATTTACCTAGGTCTCTGACCATACACCTCAGTCAAATACACACGCTGTGAAATCTGTCGGGTGTTTATGTAAATTCTAAAGTATATGTTATGATTTTCAAAGACATCACCAAGAGGAGTGGAGGATACCACTCAGCTACCGAAATAAGATGCAGAGAGGACGGATACAACAACTTACTGTTGCCTTTGACCCATATTTGGTTACAATTATTTTTTGTTTAATATTTTCAGCGTATTAGTACAAAATAGTCTTTACCCTGTAAGATTCGTCACGGACATAATGCTGGCTGGTTACAGTGTTACACCAGCGACAGACCTGGCATTCAGATGGCTTTTTGTTATTGCAACTACGACCTCAGCAAACTAGATCTCGATTTGGTTCAAATTTTCCATATTCAACCTTTAACTAAAATTAGGGTTGAGTAAAATAAAAAAGAATGAAAGTACATGAACAACTAGCCTGGTCAGTGTGTTGTTCATTTGGTTTTAGGTCTGCATCATCTGGCCTCTGTATAATAGCAGCTTCTCTTTGCAAGTTCCTCTTACAGTTTAGAAGGATTGTAGTGTTTATCAGTAGATTTCAGAAAACAGTTTGTCATCAATATGTTGGCACCTTGCATCAAAACTGACTTGACCAGAAATCAACACTTATGCACTACACTTGTCAAAAAGATGTTACTTTATATGTCCTGGGAGCTGTCTGAATTCCAGAAGGGTTTGAGTAATGAAAATGTCTTTTAAACTTTGTCCTGATGTTCTAAATCTCATTTTACAGAGGTGGAAGTCCAAACAAAGCCTAAAAAAGGAAAGAAACACAATAAAAGGAAAGGCTATTTAGCAGCTGCAACAAAGGATTCAATTTATTTCAGAAGACGTTCACTGACAGAATAGGGATATAGAATGGGCACATTGCTGTGTCCTAGGGTACAAAAAAGAGCACAGTCTAATATAACAAATATTGGACATCAGGGTAACTATATGTACCTTTCCCACTGTCTGAACTGTATTTACATGTTCCTCAGAACTAAAAAGAACATTTTTGTACCATTTCTGGGAGAGGGTACAATTTCTGGTGATCATCTTTTCTACTAAAAAATATATCCATTAGCAGAGCTAGATTTATGTAAATTGACATCATAGTTTATTGTTAACACGTTTTTTGAATTTCAATTTTTGAGTGTGTTGTAGTATAATCCAGTAACCATTTTGGTGTCTCCGCCTGTGGGGAACCGAGAGCATTCAAATCCAAAGTGTTTAAGTAGTTATCATGGCCTCTTGAAGCAATGTTCAGTTTCATTACCACTTAACAACCTTATTAGAGTCCAGCTTTAAACCTTTTACATGACATCAAACATGTTCCATTAAATTGTGACATCTTGTACAAAGTTGTAGAAGCTATTAAAATGTAATTGTGAGGAGAGTGCAATACAAGTAGGAGAAACCTATTGAATGCTTTTTTTTTTCTAATTATTTCTAAAGCTTCATTTAGAAAACTAAAGAAGTTCATGATGATTGTTAAAAGCTTAGCATTTAATACATCCCTCTGGGGGAAAGTCTTTTTGTTAGTCGGCCTTCCACATGATCATTAACCATAAATATCAATGCCTCTTGACCCCATTATTTCTGGTGGGCTAGAGCTAATACAGCTTAATTAAAATCAGCTTAACAATGGCAAGTGGTGACCTGTGGAAAAGGCTGCTTGGCTCATCACAAACAGCTATCATTTATACTTTAGATTAAGTTCCCCAGCAAATAGGATACAACTTCAATTTGTTTGTTAGGGTGCCATCTCCAAATGCATTAATTTATAGGTATTTATACTATTTGAACTTGTGCACATTTTGTCACATACCACCCACAAACCTCCAGGTATTTTACAAGGATTTAAGAATGTTTCAGAAAAAATTGAAAGGTGTGCTATTCATCTGTTTTAAGCCTGCTTCACACTATACTCTGTATACAATTCACTGTTTCCTTAAGGTATCGTAAAAATTAGTAAGTCCATTATTGTGTATATTAACCTCAGTATATGTGGAGCTGTTCTGTTAGAGCTTCATGAATTTGATAGAGAACATTGGGTAATACAGAACATCATGAATAACAAACAGGTTCTAGCTTTTTTTTCTTCAGATTCAAAGGAAAATAAATATTTGGGTAGAAACTCTGATATAGCATAACATTAAAAGCATAACCAGAACAGCCTTGATCTATAGGCGAATGGACAGTGCCTGAACGTATGATTTAGAGTTTCGTTTTAAAATGTTTGCATCAGATCTTTCAAGTCCTGTAAGTTTAAAGGTGGGTTCTCCACATGTTAAACTTTGCCTGTGTGACAGGGCACAGTAACTCAGATATACATGCAATAATTAGCATTGCCCACCTATCACACTGTCTCCTCTTCCCTGCTACTCTTTTCTTGAACCGCTTTTGGTAGATTCTAGGGCTGGACAATATCTCAAGTGTTCGTAAAATATCAAAAACTTTTATAAATGATACAAGGAAGACCCAAAATAGTTTGTATTGATATAAATAGACCAGATAGTTTTTTGCCCTCCTGTCCCTCCATCTGTCTCTCGCATTACTTCACCTTGCTACACCTCCTGTCCTCACTCAATGTGAATCTCAGCACAACGCCACTGCTGCATTTAGTCCGGGAGTAAAGAGCAGGATGGAGACAGAAAAAGGCACCAGCGAGTGTGCTAAAGAGGCGCTGCTTGTTAGCAGTGCTTTAAGGGGGACGGTACACAATGAAACTCACCACTTGTACCACCACTTATAAAAATAGCTCTTTAGAGCTCCACCACTTCTCTGAGTACTGAGAAAGTTTTCACAGAGTCCTGATATGCTCATTAGTGTGTATGTTGTAATTAGAACAGTATCTTCCCCTCACAAAGCAGAGAGGCAGAAGCTTGTCTGTACTGCACTGCATCTCACACCTGTGTACCATTCAAGGAACGTTAGAAAAGTATGGGGAATTCAATAATGTAGTACATTTTAAGCTTATAACAAAAACACAGAAAATACTTACAAGTCATAAACTTCTGCTTAATACAAGATGTTAAGCAACATTTGATGCATACATGTCCTACTTATTTTTCTTTTACAAAGTACAGAAAAAAAAACAGAAACACATGATATTTTCTCAGAACCATGCTCCCAGGCTGAATTTCAACACCGGCCCACCCTTGCCCAAAACAGTACTTATTAATAGCAAAGCTATAACTCTTAGTTCAAAATAATTAAACATTACTTTATTCAAGACAGTAATATCTTTAATATATGCTGATTATTTTTGATACTGCTTCTAATGTACATCTACAGCTATGGACACGTTGAAATGTGACGTCACGCACACGAGCGCCTGCCCCCCAGCCACTCTCTGGAGGGCAAAAAGACCTTTAGCTCCCACTGCCTTCCATTGTTATTATATGACAGCTGCCATTAGATCGCTGCTACATGGCGGTTAAGGAAAAATCTATTAGCATGGTTAACATGTGTAGCACTGTAGGCTGCAGAAATAGAAAAAAAAATGACAATAATAATATTTAATAGGTTTCCAGCAGATGAAATAGCTGCCATCCATGGCTGAGTCAGATGATGATCCATTCAGGGATCCAGTCTGATAAATGAATCTGCTCATCTCGCACAATGGAGGTAAGTTGATGTTAATATATGTATGTCTTCTTTACTTCTGTTTTTTAAAGTTGAGGCATGATGATCAAATAATGTAGATATCTGTAAACTGAACTGGCGGTGGTCATTTCTGAGGAATTTCTTCCCGTAGCTTGTCAGCTGTTTGAAACAGTCTGGAAGCGAACTCTGTGGGCTAGCTTTTAGCTATCTCAGCTTTCTCACTTCTTACTGGTTGTACAAACGGCTGTTCCATTACATGTTGGCTGTAAGTTAATTATTTTATTTCTTTACGCGCGCCTGTTTAAAGCCGCGGTGCTGCGCTTAGCTTGATGATGATGTCATTAGCTAGCTGTTTTCTACTACACAGAGAGCTAATGCAGCCTGTACAGTGTTAGCTGTCAGTTCGCCGTGAAATTACTTCGTAACTCTGTAACGTGTTGTTGTCTCTGGGTTGTGAATATGTCTATGATATGTCAGTAATCTGGTGAATTTATAAATAGTGGCCGGTCGGGTGTTAAACTGGCTGAATGGTAACTAAGTTGTTTTGACTCAAACTGCTGTGTTGATGATCAATCGGTATAAAAATGTGTTAGTAGAGTCGAGCACTGGTGGTTTTCCTAATGACTGTATGCCTTCTTGGTTCTGCTGTGTAAAGTTGAGGTGTGTTGATCTTATAATTGTAGATTTCTCCATACTAAACTCCCGTTGGTAATATCTGAGGTGCTTCCTCCCGTAGCTTGTTAGTAAACTGTCATTAACGGTCTGGAAACTTTGTGCTACATGCAGTTAGCTTTATGAGGAGACTTTTTCAATTGTCTGCCCAAAGATAGTTTAGGTTTTATTTTGTTTGTCTAACTGTTCAACTGCAATCGCACAGCTTTGCATAGCGGTGTGGAAGCTTTTTGCCCTCCATTGTTGTACGCATGGGCGAAAATACCCGGATGAAAACAATAACATTCAACGTGTCTATATATTATGATATTCTAAGTCTTGCATTTAAGTGCATCCATATCCTTCCCCCTTCTTATATGTGTGACCTGCTTCTCATTGCCACTCCTTTCCATTTTCTCAGGTCTTTGTCAGCCACTCATCTTGTTGTTTCTGTTCCGCGGCTTGTCAGCATGGGGAGTAGAGCTTTCAGTTACTCTGCTCCTCGGCTCTGGAGCTCACTTTCTCCTGTCGTCAGAAATATTGACTCATATTTAAGTCAAATCTCAAAACACATCTGTTCAAACTGGCTCATTCACTTTAGATATGATTGTGGTTGTTTTACTGTATACTTATTTTCTATTTGATAATTGTTTGGTTTATCTTTTTGTATATTAGAGCTGGATATAGATTCAAATCTCAAGAATCGATTTGATCCTGATTCTTAAGAGTTAAAAACAATGCTCACGATCCAATCTGTTCCGATTCGATATTGGTCAGTGCTATTAAAAAAGTTTTGAGTCGTTACCTTAATAACATGTTATTAGAATGGCAATATGTAATAGAAAGGCAATATTAAGGGATAGTTCTTACTGGTCGTTTGAGGAAAAGCTTGGTGAAGGGTATGTAGAACTCTGTGGACTGTGGTTGGCTGAAGGTGAGTGTGTGGACTCTGACAGTCTTTGTTGTTTGTTGCAGGCGGAGAACTGACAGTAATCCAGGTGATAATCCAGAGTCACAGTAAGTGAGAGCTCAATGTGGGTTCCGTTAATCATCCAGACGGAGGTGAGTTCCAGCTCTTCTTCTTGCAGGAGGAGGAGATGTTGGGCGGGTAGACAAGCAGCGAGATGACAGCTGAGGAGCTGGTGAGTGTGAAGGTGATTACCAGGCGGGGAGTGGTGCAGAGGCTGACCAGACAGGAATCCAGAAGGCTGGAGAGGCTCAGAGGGTTCCTGAGGATCGCCACAGGAGATCTACAAGGAGACAGCAGAGGTAAGATGCAATTCAAAAAAGTAGTCTACTGACTTTCCGAGTGGAAAGTAAAACTTTCCACTCGTAAAGTCAGTAGACTCTCTGGCCATATACCACGCTAGAGACGAGAACCAGCTCGCGTCAGCTTGCTGGAGCCACTCCCCATTCTAGCTGGATGTTGATGAGGACCAACAAGGAAAACCTGGTAGCTGCAGTGCTGCCTGCCACACCCTGCAGAGAAGGTTGGAAACACACACCCACTCACCAGCACACAGCCACAGAGTCCTCCCAGAAAGATTAGTTAATAATATTATACAAACTATGCTTTAGGATTTATGTCCCATATAGCAATGGGCACTTATCCTACAGTTTATGGTTATATGACCAAATAAATATTGTGATAAAATTGTTATTTTTATGTGGCTTCAATTCACAATGTTTGCAAACCCCCAACCATGACCACAAAACTAATTGGAAATATTACTATTGCTGTTTGAACATTTTTCATACACTGTTGGTTCCATGAGATTATGAATACATTAAAATGTATTCAGATTTTTTTTTTAAAGTGAATACATTCAGTTACTGTGTTCTGATTAGGAGTAAAGCTGAATTAATTAATGTAATTTAGGCTCTGACCATATACATTGGCAGATGTACAACCAAATAGACTGTTGCACATTTTTAAAATGCTTTTTATTGTTTTTGTTATCACAAAAAATGAAACAAAGTGATAATGACTTAAATCCCTATCTGCAATCCCGTTTTTATTTAAGGGGTTAGCACAAAGATACAGTGCCATGTGTGAAAATATAGTTCTTTTTCAAAAATTAAAAACATTTGAACAAATATCCAGTGACCCCTTATTTAAAATGCATTCATAGTCCTGAACTATCTTTATCTGACCTACGTTTATATCTTTGCTTATACAGAAGGTCCCATGTCATCATCACAGAATGCAGGGAGAGTTTAGGAACAGATATATCATGCTTCTTAGTTCAAGTTTCCTTTTTACAAATTTTACCACAAAATATATATCAGACATTTGAAACAAGAAGAATGCCCCTGAGGCATTTCAACCATATATGACTAGTAGTCATGACATTTAAATGTCATGTAGGATTAGACGCTTGCATCACTGCCACACCTGAAGCGCCTCCTTGCACACCCCTTCATGAACAAAGAGGTCCTCTGTTCTTTGTTATACAAGAGCAAACTGTAGTGATCTCAGGAGAGCAGAGAAGAACCCTGTGTGAGCACCAAAAGGCCCCCTTAGGCAGAGCAGTCAAAGCAGAGCTCACTACCCAACCTGCACCTCTGTTGCTCCTACCTCCCTACCTTTTTTTTGCTGGCAAATGATTTGGAGAGAGATGGCTCATGTAGAGCCAAACCCCCATCATCTGGCAGAGGATCACACAGATGGGCCAGACTGAGCCAGCTGAACCCACAGGCAGCTGGGAGTGATGATGCACAGGATGCTTCCTATCAACAGGATGTACTGTAGAGCAGAAGCTTCACAGGCTGACACACCAGACAGAGCCACTAAAGGGGGACTCCAAAGAGACCAAACATGGGGGGGCTGAAAGGGAGGAGCTATAGCATGGGGAGCATAATCATCAGGACAAGTGATGAGGGAGGTGATGGGAGAAAGTGAAGTGAGGCAGCTTTGTGGGCATACTGTGAAAAAAAACAGCATACTGCAAGCAAGCATTTTGGGTTTGGTTGCTGAAATTGAAATGAGTGTATGAATCGTTGTAATGCGAAGGACATTTTGAGCGCAGTTGGACACAATTAAAAAAAATGTTATACATAATCATTGGGGATCAGGGAGTTTGCAATATTACCTTATAAATAAATAAATAAATCAAAGTTTTACTTTGAAAAATGAATTCTACCTGCGATGGACTGGCACCCTGTCCAGTGTGTACCCTGCCTCTCGCCCGTTGAACACTCGTGATAGGCACCAGCCTCCCAGCGACCCTTTGAGGATAAGCGGTGTAGATAATGGCTGGGGAGATGGAATGGATTCCTATTCAGTGTTTTTTAAGGGTTAAGGGGTTAATTTGATCCTTTTCTAAAATACTACAAAAAGGGAATTCTGAAGTATTCTAAAATGAACATGGATTCTTTAAAACCGTCTTCGTTGTATATAATCTTTATTCTATATAATTTTTAATTTCTATTGCTTTTTTTACATCAAAACCAGCATGAACACTGCAACATATACATTCATGCCAAAAGTTCTTTATTCTGCACGTTTTATCTTTCAGTTTCATTAAGATGTTTTCTCTGATTGTAAGCATTGTTGAAATTTTGGAGTCGGACCATATTCCCTACTTCCATTTCATTCTGTTGAGAAATCTAAAAATTAGTGATGGTAAAGAAGCCTTCCAACTGCATACATGATAATTAACAAAGATAAATTGTCAAAAAACATGTACACTTTTTTTACAGCTTTTTTAAAACAAATATGGGTACAAACAGAAAAATGGGTTTATGTTTCAACTTGTACGGTGGTTACATGATTTATTATCTTTTGAGAAGCTCAAATCTCATTTTACAAAAAAAATTCTTGATTGAAATAAAAATAATCTTAAACCTAAAGCAAGATTTTTATTGTTATTGACTTAAATGTAGGCTAAATTGTTTTTGTTTGTTTTGTTGTTGTTGTTGTTTTTTTTGATAATACAGGCTAGTTAAAATGAGAGGTTCAACCATGGAAGCCTTCATGCAAAGGCCCTTACCAATATTGGACAAACGAACAAACTATCTGAAAAAGTAATCTATGTCCTCTCATAGAGTTTATTCAATTATGTAGCCTCAACACGGTAAATAGACGGACAGCAGTGTGATTGGTTGTTGAATGACACGTGTGAAAACCAGGAAATGGATAACTTTAATGTCGATAAAAAGCTCAATTATGAAAAGAACAAATAGCAGAAATAATGCATGATGACATATTTGTGTTGGCCACGAGACTGACACTTCATACAACTTATACACAATAGCCTACTCACAGAGAGGGTTTAAAAATGAAAAAAAGTGAAGTGCATCATATTATGCGACAGACTGGCATCCTATCCAGGGGGTACCCTGCCTATCGCTAGCTGATAGCTGGGATAAGCTCCAGGCCCCCCTCCACGCCACCCTGAATTGGATGAAAGCGGTATAGCTAATAGATGGATGCATCATATTAAGGGATTGATTGCAAGTAGGCTGTAACCAATTAGACTGTCTAATGAGCACATCAGCCAGATCTTATATATACCCCCCACCCCATTACCGTGAAAAGTACCTCGTGAACTGAAAATGACTGGCGAGAAAAGAACAAGGAAACCTGACTTGTCGCAGGACCAATTATTACTACTGGCACAGTTGGTACTGGAGAGGAGGATGGTCCTCAAAGGGCGATTTGGAGCCGGGATTACGAATAAGAAGAAAAGTGAGGCATGGGTGGAAATTAGCAGAAACATAAATGCATCTTATCCAGCTGTGTCTCGAACGTCAGAAGACTGTAAGAAGAGATGGTATTCTCTACAGTCCCAGTGTCGGCTCGAGATCGCCACTTATAAAAAGGATGCTGCTGCAACAGGTAGGCAATGTCCGTCATATATGCATCCCTACATGTTGCATAAATTGGAAGATGTTTTCTTTTTGGTGCACCCCCGGCATACCGGAATTGTTGGATAATGTGTGGTCGACAGAGCGCTTTAAGAGTTTGGTGGATATATCTGATAGATGGTTGTGATTTATCCAAGTCGTCTGCGTTGCAAAGTTGCATTTTCCCTGTGGCTAAATATCTTAGTTTCGCTAAACATTTAATTTCTGGACTGATCGGGTTGTTACGTTTAGTTGGAGACGTGATTGCATCCCGCACCACATCTGCAATAAAATATTTAGTCTGTATCGTGTCCAACACATTGCGTCTGGCTGCAGCCATATTGGGTGTTTTTTGAATATGTCTTAGGGAGTTAGGAGTCCTCTTGACTTCTTGTAAGGACTCCCAGACTTAGGTGCTACTTTTAGGCCTAAAAGTGGTTGTGAATTACTTTTATCTTAAGAAACCAGGAGTACTAAATTTAAGAGTGACATGCCACATTTTTTAGGAGTTACTCCTAAATTCGGCAGTTAGGACCTACTTTTAGCCCTAATTCTTTGTGAATACGGTCCCTGATGTGTTTAGGATTAAAGGTTTGGTTAGAGACTATGGCATGATCTTACACTTTTATTGGAAAAGGATTAATCTTTTAAAATAATGATGATTAAAGCTTCAAAGGGCCCTGCCCCTTCTTAGGTTTCACTTCTTTATTTTCACTTCTTTCATTTTCGGAATCTATGGGATCTTATTTCTGTGAGCTGTTTTAACTGTATTTGCATTAAATTTAATTTGTCATAGGCCTCTTTGGTTGTTTTTCTTTCTGTTTTTACATGTACTTCCTAGCAAATTGAGCAGAGGTGGACTTACCATTAGGCATAGGTAGACGATTGCCTTAGGCCCAATAACCCCTAAGGGCCCCATGATGAACACATAACAGAGATGTTTAAGATATTTATTTGCTCCAAAATTATTCAACACCGTTATTTAAAAAACAAACAAACTAAAACGTTACGCTGCAATGCCATCAGACTGTCTATGGGAAAGTGTTTCAATGTCCAATGATGCTCAGCTACAATGAACTATTTCATGACTGCAGCAAGAAAAGTGAATGACTGACAAGCGAGCTTGTGAGTGTGTGAAACAGTTGAAATTCCCCTGATGGACTTGTATAATTTCTCCTCCGGGGGGCTTTTGCCAGCACCCCAAAATAAGAATGGATAAAAAGCCATTTGTGTATGGTTCCTAGGTAAAAATATGTGTGCCAATAAGCATAATTAATTTTAGTGCGTTTGTGGTGCTGCAAATCCCGCAGGAGCTAAAGAAAAAGCCGGGACTTTTTGTATCGGCAGTGTGATAAATTTGATGATCTCGGTAGCGACAGTTGAGGGCTTTTTCCTCCAAGTTGTCCGCCTTGCACAGGATTTAACAGATGGCAGCTTTGATCCATTTTTTGCTATTTTGTATGTTTAATTTGTCTGAGCTTTAATATTTTTATGCTTTTTTTCTGTTTGTCAGGAGTCCACCCACGTATTATTCCATTTTCTTGAACAGGCTGTATGATGCAAAATGTTCTCCAGTTCGGGCCCCATTTTTCCCGCACTGTCCTACTGAGTGGACATCAAACAACACTTATTTCCAGTTCTCGACTGCTTTAAAACAGGAAAATTATGGTTGTGGCTGATTCAGCTGTTGGCATGGATTTTTCCACAACCGGCACATGACAAAGTATCACTTGAAACCCTCTCAAAAGTGGCAATATAGAAGGTTTTTTCACCGGCATCTTGTTAATCAAAAGCAAAATAAGATAAAAGTCAGGTAGGCACCTGGATTTATGTTGGATATACGATCAATAAATGGAGGCTGAAATATTATAGGTCCTGTTTAGAGCTTGATATAAAAATTATATAACCTTACTGATGACTTGAGACACCTAACATGAAGTAACATTAGCTGTAACCATTACAACAGCTTCTGTGTACCACTGAATATTTAGAGACCGGACATTTAACAAACTGAGCGCCAGGTAGAATTATGTCATATCGGACCTAATGCCCAACTCGTAAGTAGGGATACTACTTCAGCATGTAATGGTATTGTTTGTTGCCACTTCAGGTGGTTTAAGCATCTGCTCAGGATGCCTCCTGGACTCCCCCCTGGTGAGGCGTTAGGGGCACGTACCACCGAGAGGAGTCCCTAAGGGAGACCCAGGAAACAGTGGAGGGACTATGTTTCTCGGCTGGCCTGGCAACACCTTGAGATTCCTCCCGAGGAGCCGTTTTATTTTATTTTTTTTTATAGTTTGTGCACGCTCCCGTGCCAGTGGCTGAGGTTACTCACAGCGCTGGCTGTGTCGCTCATGAGTTTTTTTTATTCATCCTGCCCCATGCCCCTTTAAGTCCTTCTGATTTCTTAATTATATGTTTGTAGCTATTATTATTAAATTCTATACAAGTGGGTTTTCTTGGTAGGAAGGCATCTGTTCTCTGTCATTAGTTGATTGTCAGATGTTCTGTTTTGATACTGTTTGGCCTGTTGTTTGTTCAAAGTTGAAATTAAAGGCAATCATACCTTACTTTCATATTTTTCAACATGTTTTACTCTGATTCAGAGATAGCTCTTGACAGTTATTTAATATTGAACATTCCGCAAGTTACTGAACAGTACTTTCCCTATTAGTTAATTCAGCTCTTTATGTTATTTTGCTATATGAAGAATGTAAAATTTTCCAGCCATTCATTTGAATGGCAGTACTGTACTAGAAAGGGAAATCGAATGGTACATCAGCTCAACCAATAATTTATTCCACCAGTTGCCACTACTTGCAGCCCATTTGAATCAGGATGAAAGGTCTGACGAACATATTACTTTTAATTGCCTTGTTGCTGAAAGCATGCTATACAAATGAATCTGCCTTCTCTTGTAACAAACATGGCTGCCTTGCACACACTGTTGCAGAAATTAATATCATTATATATGGGAATATATTTAAAAAAACTGTTAAATTCTTTTTTTCATTCAAATGTAGTTTCAAACATCTGAATTCTTCTCTTGTAATCTTATAGCATTTATGGTGCTTACACACCAAACACGATAGACGTGACCAGATAGTCCGATTTACATGTAAAGTCAAAGGAGGAGCGCTATGAAGCGTGACTGGGGATCCCGCAACACGTCAGAAGCATATTTGCATCGCGAAAAAGCTTCTCTGCCTAATTTGCATGACCAAGTAATGCGGCTGGTGCATTTCAGGTGCAACCAAACATATGCGCTGCATTTTATGTCTGCCGCAGAAGTTGGAGAAATCTCAACTACAGCTTCAAATTGCGTCGCAACAACCAATCTGCAGACGGGTGTCAGTGATGCTGAGACTGAGTGAATGGAGTCACAACATCAGCAGGACGCACAAACTAATAAACAAATAAAATTAAACACTGTGGCTAATCACCCGGAGCTACATGACACTAGCTGTTTTCTATACACAGAGGGGAATTAAAAAATAAACATTATAAAGAGGTTAAACTAAACAGGAATGCTGTTAAGAGTTTTGTGGGTGGCTCTTAATAGCCTATTATGGTGGCAAAAGGCCTCACTCTCTCTGCCGAGACATTTAAGGTGGCCAGCTAATAGATCAGAGTCCACTGGGAGCTCCCAGAGGTTCAGGAAAAGGAGGGAGGGAGGAGGAGGAGGAGGGTAGCGGAGTGGTCCCGATCAGGGTCCTCCCACATTTTCGCTTCACACGCGTGACAATTGCATATTTTAAAGGGCGACCAGGTCGCTTTGGACATGCTTCAAGGTGCGAATGTGCAAGCGACCAGCTAGAGCCGTGTCACACTTTTTATTCGCGTCTATCACATTCTGTGTGTAAGCACTGTTAGAAAAAAAAAACAGAGAAACGACCATTTAAAAAAAAAAAAAAAAACTGTATTTGGAATTTCAAAGTGTCAATAATCCATTTTACCACCCCCAGTAAGCCATTGTTAAAGTTTAGCCCTGAATCTAGCCCTTCAACACTGAGAACAATAAGACGAAGAGGCTGTGCCAAATGAACAAGACTTTCAGTTTTATTTGAAAAATCCATAGCAGAAAACAAAGCGACTTAGTGGTAATTTTAACCTTTTCCGATTTCTGTTTAAGCACATAATTAATGTATAATGACCAGAACATTCAGCCAGCTGTAAAAGATCTAATTAAAAAAGTGTTATGGAAAAATGTATATTGAGAAGTTATAATTAGAAATTTATATTAAGAATGATCTTTTCTGTGTATTCTTACATACTAAGATAATTGTGTGACATTTCTTGATTATATAGTGATTGTGTGACACTGTATAATATTAGGTTAGGTCAAATGAACTGATACTAGAATCCCTACGTCTAGTATGGCCATGGAAACGACCCTTGGAGCACTGGATGTCCTGACGTGTCCTAAGATTGAGCGTGTCTTATCAGACGAAGACTCCTGGGAGTCTCTTAACTTCACTGGGGAGAAATATTTACTGAAAGGGTAGAGACAATAGCAAGGTTGTCTGAACCTCTTCATCATGGGTGAGTTTTGATTCCTTCTATAATATTCAATTAATTTAATTAGTCTCTAGCAGTCTGATTATTGAAATTTTACGATGTGTGTTTTTGGTGGCTGTCTTTTCTAGAAGATAAAGTAATGGTAAACAGGGTAAAGAGTTTTTTTTGTAGTTTCTTTCCTCGTTAACATATAGGAAGCAGAGACAAGGTGCACATAGCAGTACTGGCCTGCTGGTGGTTCTTTTTCTGTTTTTACACAAGAGAATGCAGCACTCATCACGGTGTATCTGTGTGGTGGGGCTTTGAGAGCCCACACACAAAGGCTGTTGGTTAAACAGCGATTGGTTTAGCATTTTCTCCGGGAAACAGTGCATTCCTGCAGGTTAAATATTGATAGAAATAGCTAACTGGTTTTAGACAGGTATGTTGAATCTGTCGCCTTGAGTTTCTACCATCAGACTGTCCAAAAGGTTGATCATAAAATTCAAAGAAATAAGGCGATAAATATTAAAATACATTCCTTTCTTGGTACCCAAATAAAATTGCTTCCTTCTGGGGAAGTGATAAAAAAGCTGAGCAATGAAAGTAATGATAAAACGTCTAAAAATATACCAAGTTTCAGTCAACAATTAACTGAAAAGCTTACTTACTGGACGTTTAGTGTCATACACTTGCGGGAACGTGATAAAAGCCGATCTTTTTCAATCCATAAGAGTCACCAATTGAAGTTGACAGCCAATTATAAAAATAAATACGTAAAATTTCGTAAAAATAAGTTTAAAAGTAAGTAACGTGTACCGCCATCCATTTACTGATTCTACACAGGAAGCGATATTTGACCTCTGATGTAACTTCCTGACAGCGCGTCTCAAAAATGTATTTTTAAAATCCGTTCTCTGGTGCCTTAATTTACATTAGGGACAAATTATACCTTTTAATTTTGTCCGTTTTAAAATGAGTTGCTACTGTAACCAGAGTTCAGAGCTGGCAAAACACATTCACATGTTTTGCTCCTTCTTGTTGTGTGTGGCATCGGGAGTGCGTTTAGAGACACTGAATAGGTAAGGATTAAAATACATAAAAAAAAAATACAAAATACAAAATAAAGTAAATACTTCCTACGTGGACTGGAACTAATGTGTGGAGGTCCTGCATTTCAGTCCATTGCTGGTTTGTGATGGATAAACTCAATTCTTGGATGCAATTAAATTATTTAAAAGGTGACCTTGAGACAGAGGTAAGAACATGTTAAGAATATTTGTGGAGAGGGCACATTTCTAATCTGTCCATCTGCTGCTGTAATTTGTTAGCAGCCTGAGGGGGATGGGGGGGTGGACTATTTGAGCATTGATGTGCCCGTTTGCGCTAAGGCTAAACAATGTACCGTTTTGTGAAGGCAAGCTGATTTTTCTGTCTAGACCTACTATCTAGACACTTGTTGTGCCCTGTTGGAAAAGAGCAAACATTGTTTAAAGACTCTATGATAGCCTCTCAATAACGAACAGTAATAACCTGTTGTTTTCTGCTTTGTAATAAGAACTTTGACATTCTCCTCTGAACTTGCTCCCTGGCTAAAGAACAGCAGAGATGACGTATCTGATGTGTGCTGCTGCAGCATTTGTAAATAGAAGCGTCCAGAATCGCCGAGTATATTTCCTCTGACTAAAAGAATAGTAGAGTTGAAGTTTCAGTTTTAATACTGATGTGGGATGATGAATGAACAAGAGTGGCCATTTCGATACGTTTCCACATTTTGAAGCCGAAATTTGATGGCAGAATTTATGAGCAGAGCAGCTGGGCGCACGTAACAGGTGTCCTTCAACGCATTGGCATCCTCCTGCCGGAGCATTTATTTGTTGCTTCACGGTGCTGTGTTATTGCGATAACACTGGTATCATGCTTCCCGAACGTTCTGCTCTCCGTAGCAGGATAATGATTGTCTTTTCAGCCATGAAGAAGCTGAAGAAAAACATTTTTTTGCTTAGATGATCAGCAGAGGTTACTGCTGACATGTTTGCTGACATGTCTAATGCTGCCTTTAATGGGTAAGGTGGAGATGCAATTCTTCACCACATTTGCAGAATTTTGTTGAGTCTTTTGTTTCAGACAATAAACAAGATACTGAGGTCTCACTGGACTCTGGGTTGAATCTGGAGTGGCAACAGGTTTTTGAAATGGCCTATTACTTGATGCTGAGGCTGTAAGCGGCATTGTTGGATAAATTGCGGTTGTCCTCAATGATTTGTTGAGGATATAAAAGTATATATATATGTGGAGGAAGGCCTCCACCATTAGTTTTGCTGCTTCAACATGAAGCTTGAAATAAAATTTGCCTAATTGTTTAGCAATCTCTTACTTGAGCCTTTTTTGTTGTTGTTGCCCTCCATAATTTTATTTAAGGCTTACCTTAGCCTTTGTTTTGGGTATTTCTTTTATTGTTATCATTTTGTTTCACGTTTGAGTTTTCCATTTGCTATAGTTGTCTGCTAATTTCCTTCCAAAAAATAGCTTGCATCAGGTAAATCTTTCAACAAACCTATTGCTTTTTTTCTATTTATATGCAAAGATGACAGCAGAAAGGCTTAGTTGTTACAAATAGTACATATTTGCAGAAGAGATGGCACTTTTGGCATGTTTCTTGAATATCATCAGTTGGTGATAATCATGCATTCAAGGAGTTTATTATGATTAAGTGGTTTAATTTGCTTTCTGGTGCAGCTACATTCCCCCAAGCTGCCTTGTTTACTTCTACTTGATTGGGTAATTCCCTTTATCTTCCAGAGGAATGTTTGACTCCTCACAAACCGTAACATCTAGCTACGTCTGCCCTATGTGTAGAGAGAAATGCCAAATAATATATACAGTGCAAATGTGTGGTCAAGAAAGATATTGCTTCTCCAAAGATGGATTCTTGAAATGATAACATGATTGTAAATCTGTCAGAATTCTTTATCTGATGCATTTGTAAAGTTTAAAAACTATAAACCACTATAGGATTGCGTTGGTATTTTTTACATATAGTTAAGAGAAAAATCCTTTATTGTCACGACAGTCCTTCTACATCAGCAGTTTATAGCACCTTGTGGGTAATCATGGCACCGAAGGCATACCATTTTCAATAACTAGGAAAAACCTAAGGCTTTGTGCAACAGCATGCTTCACATGCTATATGCAATAACTTAATTTATATCTTTCTATCAACAACTCAATGAAATCTGCTATGATTCCTTGAATAGAAAAATTTAACTGATTGGATTGTTTGTACAATTTAAACAATGGTACCCATTGTATTCCCTCCTAAGAGTAGCTATCGAATGACACATTGGTTTGCTGTATTTTGGCTCATCCACTTACAAACAAATAATACTCCGCTGTTGGACTTTTGAGACTTTGGCACCACATGTCTCCTCCTCTTCTATCATCTGGGTTTGGGTTCGACATCCCTCTGGATGGGTTAGGGTTATCATTCCAGCCCCAACACAGCT
The DNA here is from genome assembly GCA_028564705.1 of Apricaphanius iberus. NCBI lineage: Eukaryota > Metazoa > Chordata > Actinopteri > Cyprinodontiformes > Aphaniidae > Apricaphanius > Apricaphanius iberus. Next base: position 138,557 of record JAPXFQ010001188.1, read on the forward strand.
ATGTCTGCTGTGGATCTTACTGTACCTCCTACCACACCTACTATATTTCTGGTCGGACACAGTACATTGAACTCAAATCCCACAAGTCTGACAAGACCTGACTCTGCCGATGTGCCCCAGGGCTCTGTCCTGGGGCCCCTCCTCTTCATCATCTACATTCTCCAACTCAGTCACATCTTTTGCCAACACAGCATTCATTACTACTACTAAAATGTTAGTACTCTTTTTTTTATGTATAACCTATAAAAGTATCAGATTATTGCTGCATATAAGTATTTCAACACCTGAGAAAATCTGTGTAAATATTTGGTATAGAAGTCTTTGTTTTTAATTACAGAGTTCAAACGTTTCCTGCAGTTCTTGAAAAGGTCTGCACCCACTGCAACAGGGATTTTGGCCTACTTTTCCAAACAGATCTTCTTTAGATCTGTCCGGTTTTTTGGGACTTTCAGCTCTCTCCAAAGATTTGCTATTGGAGTTAGGTCTGGAGAATGGCTAGGCCACTCCAAAAACTTGATATGCTTCTTACAGAGCCACTCCTTGGTTATCCTGGATGTGTGCTTCAGGCTATTGTCATGTCAGGTGTCTTTAACAAGCTTAGACAGGTGATACTTTTTAAGATTAAGTGGAGTAGTGGTAGATTTTTTTAAAGGAAAGTAACAGGTCTTTGAGAGCAAGAATTCTTGCTGATTACCATGTGTTCAAATTCATATGTACAGCAATAAAATACAAATAAATTATTTATCTGCTCTTGTATTGTTTAATTCATGGACATAGTACAAATCATTTTAAAATTGAGAACAAGCCATTCAAGATTTGACAATACTAATTGCTTAAGTAGAAGGCAAATGGATTTCTTCAACAAGAGAAGAAGTTCAGTTGCCTTCTATTTAGCACTTAGCACTCACTGACCAATGGCCTAGGAAACTCCAGGCACAGGTTTTAAGAGCATGGCTACTAAAATTAACACAATAAAGGGTTAGATTAGTGGAAAGCGCTGTTAGGATCTGGGAGGAATCTCCTTGATTGAAACAACGGAGCTTCACGCTTCTGGTTTACTTCTTTTACTTTGGCTCAAATTGACTCCAGGCTAACATTAATATACATTCACCTCATTTCCATCAAAATAAAATTAGATACCTAGGTTTATTTCATCACCACTCAGAGAAAATATTAATTCATATTTAAAAGGCTTTATCTCTTTATCGCAATTTAACTAATTGTATACTTTAAATTTTGAACATATTACTTTACACTTCTGTGACACAGACATTTTCTTTGACTCATCTTGGCTTTGGTTGATTTGACTAGAAAGGGTATTTTGTCATATTACAGTCACACCAAGAGAAATGAAACTGCAATTCTGCTTGCCAAGAGTGGGAGCCGAGCTGGCATATTAAATGACTACTAAAGGTTAGGACTCCACAGGGGAATTCTATGGAAATGAAATCACAAAAGAAGCGCCAAAAACAGCCTGATTACAGGGCCTTAATAATGAGGAAGGGACAGACAGATAAGCAGGAAGAAACAGTGAGGCAGACTATTCAGTACTTCTGACATTTCTAATGTTGTTGGCATGTAGAAGGATAAGAAACGATGTCAGCCTTTGAAAAGATTCCTTTGATGTAAGGTCCTGTAGTGTGGTGTCTCCTATAGGCTATGTGGAGGACAAAGAGAGCCAGTAACTGCATGTAAGACCACATGCAGCTTAATTTCATGACCACACTCTGATAAGCATATGTGATAGTGTCATTCTGTATTGAGAAAGATATCACACAGAGAAGCCACATTGCAGAATGCAAAAATAATGAATGATTTAATTCAGAACCCCAAACACAACCATTTATTACATCTTAAATCACAAAGTATTTTCCAAATCACTGTAGTTCTGCACTGAAAATTGAAAAGTGACAGTATATTTCACTATTATATCCAAACACTAAATTCTCACAGCATTATTTATACCCACTGATAACAATATGTCAGTTCGGCTGATTTCTGGCTGACACACTAATCATACTACCAAAATTCATACTGCACATAAACACAGTTGCTCAATAAAAATGACAACATGAGAGGTTGATCAATGGTCAAAGTCTTTAAAAACGGGAAACAACCCTGACAGCAAGGACATATCTTTAAGCAATGGAGCTGTGCTTAAAAAAACTCTTTCTAGACAGATCAATATGTGACAGCACTTAAGAATTCCTCACAGTGCTCTGACATTTATTTTGGAACAGTTGGAGGTACACGAAGAATGTAGAATAATCTAGCAAGGTGATGATTTTTCAACTCTTCACATCTCCTTTTCTCATTTAACCAAAGCTGTTTACTCAATTTTAGTCATTTATTAATTGAAAAGCTCGTCTTTTAATTGCATCATGAGAAGATAACTCATGATGACTCCCATTTTGTTGGGTTAGGGGTCAACCACCTACATTGTAACATGATGTTCTTCTTATCAGAGCAAAACCAATTCCATGGCAACTTGTTGTCTACCTTGCTTTCATGAATTCAACTTCAGATAATCATATTTATTGGTATTACTTAGATTTTAACAGCTACACAGACAAGAAATGGTACTCTCTTTCTCATGTGCATAATTTATTTAGTGTTTATTATTGTGGTGTAACTAATTAAAGTCTGATAAAAGCATACTGAAATGCATGTGACAACTTTAAGAAAAATTTAAACCATGAATGTACTGAAAATGAAAAATAACTATTCCTATTCCATTTCTATTACATCTCAGCTGAATCATTATACAATATTAAAATGTCTGCTCATTCAACTTGAATTAACTGTCTTGATCATTCATTGTGTCCTGTTACTAGTCATTCGGTTGAAATAAAATTAAACTCACAGAAGTACTGAGAAACTAACTGCTAGGCATGAGCGAGTACATCATTATCTGTATCTGTTAACCCATTTGAATGATCTGTATCTGTACTCGGATTGGGCGGAGCCTAATCCAGAAGTGGGTGGAGTTTAGTCAGGCAGTGGGTCTGGTTATTCTGAAATGGGCGTGACTTTAACCAGTATGTGATTTTTAATCATGCATATGTTGATCGGAAATTGTTATATTTATTGCTGATTAGAAAACTATTAACATAACATCAGCATTGATCTTCAGATCAATGGTTTTGATAAAAAACAAACAATATGAAGAACAAGTTTTGCAACAATGAATAAAACACTTGTGGTTGCAACTATGAAGTAGAATGTATTGAACAAGAGTTTTCATCACAAGATAACTTAATTTTTTTTAACTTTATTTATGATCTATTTGATTGTTTTGTTTGTTTTCCTTTTTTTATATCCACACCAGGTGTTTGTAGGTAAATGATTATACCATAAATACCTTTATTTATTTTATAAAATAAAGAATATTTGATGTTACAGTCCCAGACCCACTCTTTAATCCTTAATAATTGGGAGGATGTAAAAAGTAATTGAAACTGCAGCTTCTGTCTGTCACATAAAGACTGCTCTGAAAACTTGGGGCTGGCTTGCGAATCAGGTAGGTGCCCTTTTTTGGATTCAAAACAGGTGATGATTTTTCATGACTGGATTGAGGAAACTGTACCCCATACCCGCTTCCTTGGCAAAATGCAAGTGTAACACATGTTTTATTCTACTCTCGTAAGAAATGAGGAGTGTTAATGAAAAGTGACGCCATCAGATATCAGGAGAAATTTGGGAGTATGGTGGCTCCGGGACGCAGAGAGTGTCAGCTATCCAATGGAAATGTTTATCCAATCCGAGCACAGATATTGAGTCGTATTACTTGCATGATACTCGTACTCGGCAAAAAGAGGTAGTGTAGAATAAAGTAAAGCTATGGGAAAGGAGCACCTTTTTTTGATTTTGAAAATTTCCGGATGCTGAGCCGTCTGATTTCCTGTCTTCCCCTATCCAAAATGTCGAAATGTACATGTTTCACAGGCCTAGTGCGTAGAAAATAGGACTGCCGGGTATATTTAGAAAAGTGCTGCGACATGACGCTCCTGTGACGGGGCAAACTTGTGCTGCTTTCGCCTCCGGTGTAAAGGATTATAGTGATTACAGCGGTGGCTAACAGCGTATGACGTGCTGCTGCTGTAACATGCTGCAGCCGCGTCCGGTGGAAAGAAGGGGTTAGATCCAGTAGAACCAACACTTTCACCTTCTTAGTATCACAGTTTAGTTTTAAATCATTTAAAATCTTTAAAAGAGCTGTCTCTGTGCTGTGGTTCATCATTAAACCAGACAGAAATTTCTCTAGGACATTATAAGCGTTGACAAAATCATTGAGTTGAATAAAATCATTGAGAGTAATAAAAACAAGTTTTTCAAAAACTTTGCTTAAAAATGTTAAGTTAGATACCTCTCGGTAATTGTTTAAATCATTAAAATCTAAATTTTAATGATTTTAATGGTCACTACCGCCGCTGTGAAAACAACCGGAAAACCCCCCAGTCTGAAGAAAGCAATTCATAAGGTTTAAAATCTCATCTTTAAAAGAATAAAAAAAATGCTTAAAATACCGGGTGGAAATTGGGTCTAAGCGCTTGTGGTGGTCCTCACTGAGGAGAAAACTTTATCAAGGGTCCCAGCTTCTACCAGGACAAAACTGTCCAGTGTTTCCTCTGGTGAAGGCAGACACTCAGATTTGTCTAAAAACATGTTAGTTTGAGAGGATAAAATATTACATTTGAGAGTGTCCACCTTACCTCTGAAATGGTCTGCAAACTCCTCACAGAGAATGTTTGAGGGGGTTTTCTGTAAAAGTATTAGAGGAATGATTAAAAATGTTGTCAATGTTTTCCTTTCTGCCACCCTGCAGCTTTTCTTTATTTTTTTAAGAGCTTAATTTCTCCATGGTACTGTACGTTTTGAATGTATGTTTACAACTTTAAGTGAAGCCAGCAGGTTGAGAGCACATTGAAGCCTACTGTTAAAATCATTAACAATAAAATCACAGGGGGCAGGTAAAGGTACAGGAGGGAACTTTTTAAAAGCTTCAAGAAAACCTGCAGCCACTTCAGGGGTTATTTGACGCTTCCTCACAGCTCTCACAGAGATTTCTAAATGGATAAAACTGGTGATTTCGAAAAACACACAGTAGTGGTCAGAGACAGCCAAGTCAACAACAGAGGACACACTGATGGACAGGGCATATGTAACGGGTACCGTGGCAACGGTACCGTGAAGAACAGATTAACTCCTGTAAAACAGGAGAGAAACGAGGAGACAGCGTGTCAGGTTCGAGCTTTCTGCAGTAATCTTTATTTCAGAATTTCCTTCATCAAATATACCCCTGTTGTTAAGAGTCATCTTGTGTTTCATACAGTACACATTAAGTGTTTTTCTTTTTTTAACATTACAAAGGATTTCAGTTACACATTCTGTGTCTTTTAACATTACAATACATTTCAATGTCCATGTCAATACAGCATCCATCGTAACATAAATCCCTCAGCATCAGCAGTAATTCTACTTACTCTTCATGCTTGTCTTGTTACACAATCTATCTGAAGGCAACATAAAACAAAGGTGAAATTCACCAGCTAATTTTACAATACTTAGAAATCTTCTATTCACAGCATTTATCTGTGTCACATTAATACAGTACTGCAAATCATGCTCAAAACTAGTAAAATACTCCAAACCTCGTTTTAAACCGTAATCCTTCTTATTTAAATACATTGAGCAGAAACATTTTTAGCCGATGGTGGGAAATTAACATTTTTAAACTTATAAAATATCTTTGTGACCACGTGTGCATGAGAAGGTGTGTATGTTGAGCTGACTTGCTCTCTAACATAACGTGTACATTATCAGAACACAGCATCTCGGACGGATTTTACCCTACAGTTTAAATTCAGTACAAACAGCTTCAAAATGAACTCTACCAGCAATAACTTCACTAAAGCGGTCCACTCATGTCCGAAACACATTTCTGCATGGCTAAATTCCAGCTCTGAGGTGTTTTGTACATTTACTCACCTGTAAAACAGGTGAGAAACGAGGAGACAGCGTGTCAGGTTCGAGCTTTCTGCAGTAATGAGGAACTCACATCTCGCACAGCTAAACCTGTTATTCGACCCTGCCCCCTGCTGGCCTGAAGCAAGCATTACAGGATTTGCTTTGAAAAAGGAAAATCACATTAAAATGAAAACCCTTGGGATACTCTTCCAAATAAAATACAGTTATTTGTATCCAACTAGAAACCCATAGTTCTGAATATTATTATTATTTTTAAATACAACACTTTGGTGGTCGTCACCCATACGTGATGACCAAGACCGAGGTGTGTCCTCTGTTGTGAGTCAGCTGCATGACATGCTGGCTAAAATCCATATAATTCAAAATATTTAAAAAAATCTTTTGATAAAGGATCTAAAAGGTTATCTATATAATGATTAAAATCACCAGCCAAAATGATCCTTTAATAGGAGTTGTGTAAAATTGATAAAAACAAAAATTCTTGAATAAAAAATGCATTCCTTTTCGGTGGCCTACAAACTGTGACATAAATTCTGAGGTGCTAAGAACGGAGGCAATGTATTCAAAAGTGGTAAAATTAGAGAAATTGATAAAAAGTAGAGAAAACAGAAGTAAAGGTGCAGGAAAAGAGGGAAGATTGTAAACAGGCGGAACTAGGGACTGGGAGGAGAAGTGAGAGGAGGTAAAGAAGAATAAAAGTCCCTCCCAATGCAGGCCTTAAAAAAGTTGGATGGATCATCTCCAGGAATGCTGGCAAGGAATCTGAACTCCAATACATTTAAAGCCTGGTGGAAGAAGACAGGACTTCACACAATGAAAAACAGGATCCATGTCATCCTGAACACTATGTATGTACGCAATAATAAAAAACACAACCATTATGTAATTTAACACACCCAGTGCTTGACATTATTTTTACAGAAAGCCCTCCTTTATAAATCAACTGACAAAACCTGGTAATGCAATGGGTGGTAAGGGGTTTACTGTAGAAAATATTTTAACAAATGTAACTCTATTGAACATAGGCTACAAAAAGATCAGGAAAGCATCAACAAACAGCATACCTCATATTCCAGGTACATTCTTATACAATATGGGATTTTTCAAACTTGATGAATTAACTTACTGCATTCTTAGGCACTAATATGTAAATGAAAATCAACTAACCTTTGTTGCATCTGGTCAGCCAACACCTGCCCTGCTAAACCCGTCTTTGCTTTAAAGAGTTCCATACTTCTGTCTGATACTTTGGTGGTCAAGCACCTCGTAGAACTCCTACTTAAAGTTCCAACTAAGTACTCTGCTGCACTATAGAAACACCCAAGACATATAAAAAGAAAACATGTTCATGTTAAAAACGACTTGACCATGATTTGATCTTTTTATGCATTAACCCAGAGTGCAACTTTACTCAATACAATTTTGATGAGTAGCCTACTATGGGCCTTCTGGTGAAATCGATTAAAAACCAAAAAAACTTCCGGACATGAATATTACTGTTGTAATTTCTGTGCAGACTCGATTTTTTGCTTTTGCGAGCAAACATTGAACATTTTGTGGAACTGTATTTAATTCAGATGCAATAGATTTATTTCACCTTGTTTAGTTTTTTTAAATGTCCCTTCCCCCCCCCCACCATATGTCCTACCAGGTTCTGCACCTTGTATAACTTGTCCTTACTTGTTCGGCTAAACAACTGATTATTAAAATTATGTTATTTTCGTCATTCAATTTGCTACCAGTGTAGCTTTTAGCTTACCATTTTGTGGCATAACTCCGGTCATTTAGCTTCAAATGTTGGCGGGACAATTTGTTTACAGGCTTTCAACATTCCCTCTGCTCTGCCTCACTCGATTCTGCTCTCATCAGTGCAGCTCTGTAAAACTGGTTTGAAACAACAAAGTCAAATGTAAGTAATTTGAACTTAACATTTTTAAATATCGGGTATTGACAGATACAAAAAGTCCAGGCATCGATATCGGGAGTGAAAAAGTTGGATTGGTGCACCCCTAAATAAAACAATAAACTTACAGTCAACATGTATTTAGCAACCGTTTGTGCAACCAGTAACATGTAAGAAAGCTGAGATAGCTAATAGCTAGTCCCCAGAATGTTTCAAACAGCTGACAAGCTACGCGTAGAAACTCCTCAGAAATGACCACCGACAGATCAGTTTACAAATATCTACATTATTTGATCATCATGCCTCAACTTTACACAACAAAAGCAAACAAGGCATACATATATATTAACATCAACGTACCTCCAGTGTGGGAGATGAGCAGATTCGTTCATCAGACTGGATCCCTGAATGGATGGATCATCTACTGTAACTCAGCCATCAACTGGAAACCTATTAGATATTATTACTTTCTTTTTTTCTTCAATTTATGCAGCCTACAGTGCTGCACATGTTAACTATGCTGATAGATTTTTCCTTAACATGTTTAACAGACAGATGATCACATGGAAAAAAAAAGCTTGTGAACAAATATGTGGTGTCTGTGTCTGCTGTATTTTTGGTTAAAATATGTTTGCTCTTCATTCAATTAATTTTTTTACAGTAGGCAGAGAACCCAGAAATTTGACTCAAAAAATAGTAAAGTGTCAAGGCCTAAACCCATATAAAAACAATCAGGCAATTTTGGAAACAGCTATATCTTCCTGTCATGAAGGTTTTGGTGACAGAACAGTCTAATCTACTCTGTTTCGTACGCTGCTTCTAGCGTCTGTTTGTGCATTACAGAGGAAACTTATATTTCCTCTGGGGTCGATCCTCCAAAGAATCTCAGAACTCATTCCACGAGAGAGATTTCATCGTCCACAGCTTTGCAAGGAGGGATGAAAGTGGTGCGCTGCAGCTTCCTGGTCATCACCATGTTAATTTATCTACTTCTATCTGAGAGACGTTTCCGCTTTCTCCATGATTCATTCTCTTATCGGTGTTCTCTCAGAATGATGTTTTTTTTTTTTTATTCCGATAATTTAAACTGATTTATTTAGTGATTATTCATACTAAAAATCCATGTGAAGAAAATTCTCGCTTTTTCTCAGGTCAAATATTTATGTGCGATTAAAATGCGATTAATTTCGATTAATTAATTAAAAATCCTATGATTAATTAGATAAAAAAATTTAATGGAGTACTTTTGGCGGTCAAATTATTGACGCAAACTGAATGATCTGAGGGATAAGATATATATCCAGATTTGTTGTTTGTTTTTGTTGTGTGTGAATTCCCTTGTTCCTTATAAACACACTCCATTGCTTTTACACAATAAAAGCATGTGTTTTTGAAACCTTTTAGTGACACCAAACCAGTTTTGATGTTCATTTTCAAAGCTGTCATACATGGGAGAAGCTATCAGAAGAAGCAAGGAAAACACACTGGGCTGCAAGAACAGCTGAAAGCTGCTGGAGCTTAAAAGATGGAGAAGGCTTGTTAACCTCTGATTCATTCTGGGGTGCATCCCTTCTGTGCCCATCGTGGATCGGGGGTAAGGAAAGTTGCAGCATGCTGAGCCATTTAACAGCGAGATGGGAGAAAAACACAGGTCAGAGAACATTTCCTTCCCTTCACTACTGTGAAAGATATTTTCTGTCAAACAGTTACTTAGTTTAGCTCAAAGTAGCATTAGATTTTAAAACCCAGTATTACAACTTTTCAGTTTTATGTGGTCAGCTGCTCTGAGTGAGATGTTAGAGACACAGCAGGATGTACTATGGATGCTCAACTGGCTGTGTTGCTATTGGATTGGTAAGTAATGGATGCTTGCTCTGGGGTTATTTGGGCATGATGATGTGATACAGTGCCGGGAAAACTGTTTGACGGTTTACCAACTGACACGCTGTTAGTTTGTTGTTTTGTCTGGCAAGCTTGTAAAATAGTCAATACACTTCTTCAGAGTTGGGGTACGTCCTTTCGGCGGCTTGTCTTCCGCCAGGAGCTTATTGCGTGTGCACGTCCTTAGTCTTGCACTGGAGTTGTAGTACCTCCATTGGGCGGTTTGGCTCCCATCTTCTGCCCTGAGCTCCATGCATCTGCACGTCCTCTGTCTTCCCTGGAGTTGGAGTACCTCAGTTTGGTGACTTGTCTTCCGCCTGGAGCTTCGTGCGGCTGCACGCCCTCAGTCTTCCACCAGAGTTGGAGTACCTCCATTCGGCGGCTTGGCTCCCGCCTTCTGCCCGGAACTCCATGCGGCTGCAAGTACTCAGTCTTCCCCGGAGTTGGTGTACCTCCGTTCGACGACTTGTCTCCTGTCTTTTGCCTAGAGATTGAGTAGCCCTGCGTGGCACAACGTCCTCCGTCTTCCCCGCTTTTACCGCCAGTACCTTACCATAAAAAATCAATTCAACCCATGCTGCTCTTCTGTCCTCTTCGACTGGGACCGGATGAGGTGTTTTGAGCTCTTTCCACCAGCCATAAACTGAGCATTTTGTGTGGAGCTTTACCATGGTGTTTCCTAATCTGAACCAGTGCTTTCTAATCAGTAAATGCTATTTACCGCTGTACCTGGTGGGTGGAGACGGTGCTCTGAGGGGGTGTGGATATTCAAATATTCTGGCTTGTGATGTAGAAAGCTGGGCAGATTTTGAACAGGTCAGTCAGAGACTAAACGCAGGACCCCCATTTCACTCAAAACAGCATGATGGGTTTTTTCCCACAACTTTGTATGCGTGTATACATATTCATTATCTGTAGTCTTTAGCAGATCCGAGGGGGAAAGCTAATCAATAAGAAGATCCACACTAAGGAATGTAAAGAATAGATCAAGACTTGACTCAGAACAGTAAGTCAAGAATAAAATGAATTTAGATATGTGTATTTGCACAAATATCTTGCTGAGTTTGCATCCCTTCCATTTGTGACTGGATGGTTGATTTCTTTTTTTTTCAATCTAATAAGGGCAATGTTGTAATTTATGTAATTTTTAAAACAATGCATTCCTATGAGCATGTTTCCTTTTTCTTTTCTGAAATTGTAGTTTGACATTTATATATAAGGTGTATGTAGTTGTTAAATGATACAAAACAGGACTAAAACAGACCCAGCAGCAAACCCAGTATACCTTGTTTTTTTTTCTAACGCTGGATTTTTTTCTAACGCTAGATTTTAAAGAATGATAAGTGTACTGTAGATTAGATTAGTTGTATATGGTGAAATATTTAAACTAAATCAAAGATTAAGCAATAGCAAAGTTTCCAGCTGACTAGGGGAAAGGGCCCACTTACAGCCAAACTGGAACATATTTAAAAAGACAGTCTTTAATGATATGAAGCCCCGTTGCTTTAAAGGGGCTATATCATGCTATTTTACTGCTTTCAACTTCTGGGATAGACATATGTGATAAAATGTTACCGTTGGTGTTGTATAGTATTTATTTGTCCTGAAATTTGATTTGTATCCTGGAATTAACGTGGGACCAGGAAGTAAGATGCCTTGTTTTTCTATAATCCTGCCTCCTGTCCCACTCCCCTCCTCTTCCCTTCAACGTGAGTGAAGTCCTACTCACGTTGTAAAAACCAGAGTCAATTAAGCTAGTTTCAGCTACTAAATCTACGAGGTTTAGACGGAGCCTATGCAGACTTTAGACAGAGCCCAAACCACCGCACCTGAATCCAGCAAGCAATCTTTCCATCCCAGTTTATAAAAAAGCCATGGTGTTGTTTGCATCCTTTTACTGAACATGCTGAGATGCTACAGATTATTTAAGTGACGACACAATGCTGTTATTATATCACATAAGGTGCTTGATAAATAGCTAACACAAATTAGTATGTCACTACTTACCTCTCTGTCCAATCCATCAGGTGTCTTTGTTGTTGGAAGTGATCTAGTTGCTGCTCTTTAGGAATGTCGAAAAAAGTCCTGTAATCCACGCAGCCAAATGGCCATTTTCACCGAGAAGGGGAAGAAGAGCTTTGAGAAGGGGAAGGGTGTGTTAGCAACTCTACCAGAGGTAAGCTGCTATTTCTGAAGGGGCGGTGCAGACACCTAAGTTCCTTGTTTTCTTAGCACTTCCTATTTTTCACATAGTGCCGTAAAACCCATCACAATGAGAACACTCAGTCATTTTCCAGGAGAGGGTGATGAAGCTGCGAAGAGAGGAGGATTCTGGATGATTACTGATGGGTGAATTAAGCCAAAAACCACTCTGGTGGGGTTTTTTATGAGAAAATTGCACTACCAGATGGTATGATATAGGCCCTTTAAAAGGTTTTTAAGGTGTCATATCATTAAAGAAAACAACTGTTTTATCACATACCAATTAAATCCCTGCAGTCTAGGAAAGTAAATCAATTATCTACAAGAACGAATGAGCCTACAAATGGAACAAAAATGAGTCTTCATTGAATGATAACTTATGAAATATACCTAAAAGGTACATTAGCTGGTTGTACATGGCTTCAGTAGAGAGTAAGAACTAGATCAACTATGGCAAAAAAGAAAATCTTGGAGTTAATCAAATGTCCTTATTCTTATACAGATTTATAGTTATGCATCAGTTTACAAGTTTTACATGACTCAATTTACAAGTAAGTAATAATGTTTCAAATAAAGTGAAAATCAGAGATGTGAAAAAAACATTTTCCGATTTTGGACTATAGAATTCATGCAACACTCAGGCCTGGCGCCAATGGGGTCCCACCCTTGCTATTCATGTACTGGGCCCGCCCAAGGCAGCTTTCAATGGCAGTGTAAATTAAGCTGCAATCATTCAATATGCTTGACTCAAGAGAAACAGCAGAGGGTGATATTACCAGGGACTTTAGGAAGCAGTAAAGAAGATACCTTGATATTGTTGTATGGCTAAATGGATATTACAGCTCAGCTTATTCTAAACAAGAGGAAAGCTAGCACAAGCAGAGACTATTTCAATACAACTCTAGTCTTAGAGCCTTCAAGTGCAGAAGACCATCTCCACCTGTGATAAGGTCAGAAGCACAGGAAAACATCTGCAACGCCAGTAATCAAGGCACCTTACCATTCTTTTGTATTCTTATTTAAACTAACTCTTGTTTTCAGTTGCTGCTTTGTAACCTTTCGTCTTTAGCCTTTGCTTGCTTAAGTTCACAAGAAACCCTTTAGGGTTAGATTCTGAGTAATCTGCATTGGTATTGAAGCAATGCTTAGTGCTATTGCCTGTCGGATTTCAAGTTTCTGTCCTATAGTCCAAAATTTCTTCTCTTGGATTAACTTCTGTTTCTGAGTATCATTTAGGTGTGAGTATAAGTTTGAATGTAGCTTCTCTGGAATGTCTTCATGTTGTCCCTGTGATGGACTGGCAACTTGTTCAGAGTTTCCCTCTCTAGTTAAACTTTGAGGATGGATGGTTCAGTGTTATCATCGTCAAAACTGCTGTTTCACTTTGCAGTGGTGCTGGATTACGAAAATAAATGTGAGTGGCAATCATGCGAGAATCCAACTGTCTAGGCAAATAGGTATGTTTTAGGTGGTCGATGTCACCATGTTCAAGATAAAACTACTGTTACATGGCAGCTCTGATGTCGCTGTGCTGCCTCACCTCAGACAGCCTGATTGATTACACCTGCTCCCAATCATGTCCTCCTCCAGGGTGTATTTAACCACTGTGCCTGCTTCCTCCAATGCCAGTTCGTCTTTGTTGAAACGAGCAAACATACCAGCCAGTTTTTCCTCTGAATCCAGCCTCTAGCGATATTGACCCATTTTGTGCTTTTGACTGTACTTCTGCCCAGTGATTTGGATACCTCGGCCCCTCCTGATGGATTTCCTGTGTACTGACCTTTGAGATTAAAAACTGTTTTGGCTTCAAGATTCCTGTCTAGTTGTCATTTGAGTTAACCTGCCTGGTTCCTATCACAATCACATCCTATAAGAGGATCCTCACATTTTTAAGCTCTCATTGCAGAAAAAATTAACAATTTTAGGAAAAAATTAAGGGTATAAGTTTTTTCTCACTACAACATAGGAAAATAAAGTCACAGAAGGATTTTAATGGTTTGAAAGATGTTTCCAGTTTTCGACCAACTGCCTCTGGCAAGCGTTTGAGTTTACCCACTTCTGGACTGAGCCAAGTAGTTGAAGTTAGCCCATGACAGACTGTGAAAGACAGATGACTTATACACTAACCTGCCAAGTATGTTTTTTTTTTTGAAAAGCACTTGTCTGTTTGTAGCAAAAACATCACAGATGGGTCTGTGTAACATTTTTTTTTTTTTGCTGCATGTCCTTTTCTTTTGGGAAATTAGGAAGTTTATTATTTGCAGTTATTTTATCAAATCCTAAAACCACTTAGCTAAACTCTGTTTGCAACTTAGAGTAAACTGAATTCAATGTAATTTTTACCTCAAGGAGACAAAATGTTTAGACTGTTCATGTCAGCATTTTTATTACTGATTGCTACTATAGCACATGACCTGAATACTGGAGTTTCCTAGTCACTCACTCACTCACTCACACACACAGAGTATTATCACATAAGGTGCTTGATAAATAGCAACTTCAACTCAGTTGAAGAATGCCAAACAGTTTTCTTTCAGAGCAGTTTGGCTACATCATGTGTTGTCACTGTAAAAATGCTCCCAGATGAAAACTACCAGCAGTAAGGAAGTTATTGCAGTGGATCGACTTGAGGTGCTGTCCTGATTATAATCACTCGAGGGGAAGGTTATTCCTGGACTGTCTTTTAGTCCATACAGTAGACATCATTTGAAAGGACACCACAGAGCAGTACAGTGATACTTAGTGGATTTTGGGGTTGTATATAGACAAAGAGCGATGAGAGGTCTGCAAGGAAAAGCAAAAAGGGAGGTGGCATCCGTGTACAAACACATACCTCTTTAGAATTCTACACAGCACTCTGCTGCAGCGTGTATAGTTTCCAGGCAGCACTGCATTATTAATACACCCATGCCCACTGTCCTCCCACCCCAGAGTAGAGAAACTTTGTAGGGCAGGAGTTTAGGGAAGGGTTAAGTTAACAGTTTTGGATGGGAAGCACATGGGCAGGTGTAGTTTTACCCTTGAGGTTAATATTTAGCTTGTCCTACTTGCGATGCTGTTTCACCTTAAATTAAAGAAGTTAAAAGCAATCGCATTTTGTACAATCTACGGTACATCTGTTTCTCAAATTTTTGTCATTGTTAATGAATTGAATTCAGTTTGAAGTAAGGATAGTGATTTTCTAATATTTTGTCACGTCAATAATAAACAATCATGGCTCGTCACCTCTGAAACCTCAGACCTCTTATAGAGTAAACAGGCTATGCTTGAAAAGGTAAAGTGATTAAATAAAAAAAAATCAGTCTCTACCAATCTACCACAATTAATGGTTTTCTTTTGCTCCTTTTTTGTCTGTTTTTGTGTCTTTTTTGTGTCTGTAAAGTTTGGAATTTAGATTTTTTTTCTTTATAAATATACAAAACTGTGTATAGTGGTATGAGTTCTCAATATTCCACTAAAGACCAAAGGCCCCTACACAACAAAAAACAAACAAAAAGATTAATAAGATACTGTAGAAGCTACACCTGGTCAGATATCCTGCTAAGCTGTAAAGGCTTGTTGGAAGGGGAATTTAGCAACTTTAAAGACTGAGTAACTCAAAAAAAGCAGAACCACATGATAAAGTCAAGCTCCTGTATGTGGACTGTATTACGGCTAACAGGAAGTAACCCAGATGCAGGAAGGAGGCGACATGGCTAGATTAATTCAGGGGGTTTAATAACAAAAGGTTTCCACCTATGTGGCAAAACTACACAACAAATGTAAGCTGCACAGAATGGTCAGTGCTGGAGCTTGAAACACTTCCGGGAAAACACATAAAGGACAGAGAGCCGGAACCATCTCCTTAAATAGGAAGCCAAATGATCTAACTTCAGGCAAATGCTGCTACTCCACGGAGAGCCACCAGGGGTGCAGGGTCCAGGAGAAGCCACAGCCAACCTGTGCAGAGAACCTAACACATTGGACATACAGACACAAGGAAAACCATAACAAACCCCCCCTCACACAGTCCGGCATCTAGACGGAGGACGAGGGTGATCAGGTTTGGCCTGTTGAAACCGGGCGATCAGGCCCCGCTCAAGGATGTGACATGCTGGTACCCATTGTCAATCCGCTGGTCCATTACCCTTCCAGTCTACGCAGTATTGGATGCCCCGACCCACTGTCCTGGAAGCCAGAAGGCGATGAACCGTGTAAACTGGATAACCATCCGCTAGATGGGGCTCAGTGGGACTCATAGGAACCAAATCAAATCAAATCAAATCAAACTTTATTTATAAAGCGCTTGTGCTAATGAAGGGGGCTGCTCCTCACTGGCTTTAGCTTGCAAATATGGAAGATGGGGTGGACTCGCAGACCATGGGGAAGGGCTAATTTGACTGCTGTGGGGTTGATGATCCCAGGGATGGGAAATGGTCCAATGTAATGGAGATACAGTTTATTAGCTCCCTTCAGAGGGAGGTCTATTGAGGAGAGCCACACTTTATCTTCCACCTTATATTTTGGGGCAGTGGACCACCGACGATTGGCCCCAGAGGTGAACCTTGCTTGGTTCTGCAGAAGCTGCGTGTAAAGGTCTTTCCAGTTGCATCGACAGCGTCTTACAATGCTGCTGGCCATAAGGTACTTGTGGCTTGCTCGTGGTGGGTAAAAGGGGTGGTTGGTAGCCATAGGCTGCTTAAAAGGGGGAGAAACGAGTAGAATTCACTAAGGAATTGTGGGAGTACTCTACCCAAGGGAGCTGTGAGACCCACATGGCTTGTGTTGTTTACAGGTTCTGGTTGAATTGTTCCACTTGGCCATTTGTCTGAGGGTGAAAGACAGAGCTTAGGCTGACAAAACCCCTAGAAGCTTGCAGAAGTCATGCCAGAAGGCAGTAACACATAACTGGGAAACCTTGTCTTGTAGCTCTTAAGCTTTAGAAAGAAAATCAAGTAATAGAGCCCACAAGTCCAGAGGGGAGCAGGATTACCTATTGAGTTAATATTATAAATTAATACTAATATAAAGAATAGCATGATGTAGACCTGCTATGAAAAGTGCCCTGCAATGCTAGTTGATACAGCACTACAATAATAAAACTGACATGAACTAATTAAAGGCTTTGTAAAAGTGGGCGATTTGTGCTGAAAATTATGACTATCTTTAACTGTGAATTTGTGTCTGAAGCAGAGTCAGGAGTCAGTAGTGATGAGTGGATTTTTTCTAGTCAGTATAGAAGCAATGTGTGTGTTAACTAGCAGTTTTTCTATATCAAATGCACTAAAGCTTTACATAGTATTATTTTTTTTTATTGAGGAAGGTGCAGCACATGAGTTTAGGGAAGCGGCAGGAAGTGTGAAAGGGAGAGCAGTCTACTCAGGAACTGAGTACAGAGGTAGCACCTCAAAATATAGATTCTGATAATGCTAATCGAGTGCTTCTCAATTATTTTCTGCCATACCCCCCTTAGAACAGAATTTTTTCCAATGCCCCCCCAACACCGCCCCACCAGATTGATATCTGAAAATATTTAATTATTTATTGATACAATCCAATGGCACCAGCACACTGCATGTGATATATACTGATTATGAAAAAAACATTAAGTAAGCTAAATAATTAAATAAGCTCCAACTACTTCTAAGGATTGCATGTTATTTTACTGTTTTAGGTCTCCAAGTTCCAAGTTCACTTATTAACTCAGTTGGTAACATTTAATCCAGACTTCAGTCTGTGTGATGCTCAGAATGGAGATAGTTGAAATGATTCACCGGGAGGTAAATTTTTAGACTAAACTGTAACATTTAAAGCTTTTTTAAATTGTGAACATTGATTCACAGCTTCATCAGCTTATCACTTTTCAAAAAAGGGAGACTACATAACTTCTTTTGTCACCTTCACTGTTTTTCTTTTCAACTATGCAACCGTATGAATTCCATTGATTAATGTTAGACATGTTATACTACAAAAGTTCCACTTTTTCCGTTCAGATTTTTTGAATTCTAAAGTCTAAAAATACTGTGGTGCAAGCATTTCCCTGTAATTTTTAAGGAATTGAAACATGTCATGTGCAAAACTAAGAATCACATATTTTTTCATATTATAAAAGAAAATCTCTCACCACCAATCAAGTCTCATAGACTTATTGCTAAATATTAGTATTAATTACATAATTATCAAAACCTGTATTAATTTTTATTTCCTACTCCTTCCCAGACTCCAGCAAAATAAATTTACGTCAGGGTTTTTCTTTAGAACTATTTCTGCCGTGCTTCTTTTGTGTTTAAATTCCCTGACAGTTTTGTTTCTTCTCCTTTCTAATGCAACCCTTTTCCATCACTGGTTGTCACTGTGAGTTTACAGAACTTATAGGAGGATTATTCTCTGGATTCATAAACATCACTGTTCCTCACGCTAAGCGTCAAATGGTTTGTCTTTCTATTTTCTTTTTTTTTTTTCGGGGATGGGGGGTGCCTGTGATTCTGTGAGTTTTCTCGCTATGGCGAGCAGTTTTAGTCTGTCTGCATGGAGAGGCCTCCTGGCAAATGCAAATAGTCAGCCTTACTGTAGTGGGAGCTGGCAGATCACTAGGGGAAGAGCGTTTAATTGTGCAGTCCATTTTTTGTTTTTACCTCGAGTCCATCTCCCTTTCCCACACTGTAGACTCCGTCTATCAGCTCTCTCTCTGTGTACAGGCTTCTTCTGCTGGGTTGAACCGGCAGCCTGTTGATAAGTTTGAGCACTGCTGCCACCTAGTGCCTGGAGGCTTGATCAACGTTAAAGTATAAATATAAGCCTCAGCTACCGGGAGGGAGGCACGAGGAGGGTATACTGTAACCCTTACTTATACTGAATTGGAATTTTATTTGAAAAAGCAAATAGCTTCTCTAAATTATTAGGCTTTACAGTTTAGCTTTATCATGCAAGGTTATTATTACATTATTTAACCCTTAATGGTCCCTCAAATAAATGGAATACTGGGAATCATTGGCACAAAAAAATGCGCAAGAGCAAAAAGGTGTAAATAAAATAACATAATATGTCTGTAATAAAATAATATAATTTGTTATGTCCAGAGGACTTGTTTTAGTTTTAATTTCCGGGTCTTCTCACTGATGGGCATAATAATATTTTTGATACCTTTCTATGTACACTTAGGGGCCTCTGGGACACTCGGCATACACCCCATGGACTTTTAGGGCGCCCCCGCTCACTTTTTTTAATCGAAAAATCTCCAAGGCCCCAGCGGGGCCAGGCCTCCCCCCACAATTGGCAGGGCCCGGTCCCCACGCCCTCCCCGGGTTTCGGATTTTTAGCGCCCACGGGTCCAATGGGGCCCCCGGGGCAAATTTCACGTTCCCGGAAGGGTGGAAACGTACCAGAAATGTCCCGTGGGACTTTTCGGGATCACGGGTAAGGCAAAACCGCCGTTTGGCATACACTGTAATGGGAGAGGGCCGGAGTGATCCCCAAAGGGATCACACGTTCCCCGATGGGTTGCCCCAAAGGCAAGGGGATAATTGTCTGACCGTTTCTGAAGCAAAGCTCCAGCAAACCTGAGATCCAATGCCCCTCCAAGGAACCACACCTCCAGAGGGGGGTACAACAGTGTTTGTACCCCAGAAACGTGACCTCAAACCTGGGTCCATGACATCCAGAGGGTGAGTTCCACAGTGTTTGTACTCCAGAATAGTGACCTTAAACCTGGGTACATTTCAAAAATGCCCCTCCAGAGAACCAGACATCAAGAGGGTGGTACGATAGTGTTTGTACCCCAGAAAAGAGACATCAAACCAGGTTACATAGTATATTTACCAGGACATTTGGTAAATATAAGTTTAACTCCCAAAGGGTTGGTGGATTACCCCAGAATATTAGCCCCTGTGCTGGGTACATGTTGTCTAAATCACCCTGGAGTTCATCCAGTGAAAGATAGAGGATAGTACATGTACCAAAACATTTTGGAAATATAAGTTTAATTCCCAAAGGGTCGGTGGTTTACCCCAGAGCAGCACTCCTCTGCCTGGGGGAACCTCCTTGCAGCAGGATGTAGAGCCATATTACAGAGAGGCCATCATTACCTCAGTATGTGCGCAGGAACCCACACTTAAACTCGGGGCCAGTGAGTACACCAGGCCTATGGCTTCCAGAGTTTTGTGTCTCTAGTGAGGCAGCAGGAGATTTGTGCCTCTGGTAAGTGTCAAACCTGCCTTACCAGAGGCACAAAACTCTGGGCCTGGTGTACTCACTGGCCCTGGGTTTAAATGTGGGTGCTCGGGCTGGCACGGGGGTAATGGTGGCATATGGCTGTACTCCCTGCTGGCAGAGGCTTACCCAGGCAGAAGTGTGCTGTTCTGGGGTAGAGTAGTGACATTTGGGAATTATACATGTTCCCCAAATGTCCGGTACAAGTACCTGGTGCTGGGTGTGGAGAACCTGGATAACTGAGGGTGTTTCTGACAATAGCTACCCAGGTTAAGAGCTACTTTTCTTGGGTAGTCCTTCCAGTTTAACCATACCTAAAAACTGTGGCCTCCAGCCCTGGGAAATGTGGTCAATAATTCCCCTCCATAGTACCATAGTCCCATGTGACCAATACCCAGTAAAAGTGACCTCAGCATGTACCTGGGTACATGCTGTCAAAAATGCCCCTAAAAGGAAACCAGACATCCAGATGGAGGTATCACGGTATTTGTACCCCATAAAAGTGACCTCAAACCTGGTTAACTTTGTGACTGTTCATCATTCATGACTTGGACACCTGGAAGGGACATTTGATGAACAGAATGGGGTGTTTGCCAAATTTTCTTTGTGTTTCCCGAATGTCCCATTTCCCTTTGGAATACAATTTCCGGAATGGGCATGTATTCCAAAAGTCCAGAGTTTCCATACTTCTGGGACATTCCAAAGACATGCCCATTCCAGAAAGTGTATTCCAAAGGGAAATGGGGGGGACGTATTCTTTTACCCTGCAAAAGTGACCTGTAGCATGGGTAAATGGTGTCAGATAGGCCCCTCCATGGAACCAGACTTCTACAGGGTGTCCACTGTGCTTTTACCCAGGAACAGTGACCTAAAACCTGGGTACAAGTTGTCGGAAAAAAAACCTCTCTCCAGGGAACCAGAGGGGTTACCAGAGTGTTTGTACCCCAGAAATGTGTCTTCAAACCTGGATGCATGTTTAAAAAATGCCTCTCCAGGGAACCAGACATCCAGAGGTTGGTACCACAGTGTATATACCCAGGAAAAGTGACCTAAAACTTGGGTACATGTTGTCAAACATTCTCAACTGTCCAAGGTTCCACAAAGACATTACCCGAGAAAAGTAACCTCAAACCTGGTTACATGTTGTCAAAAATGCCCTAAGCAATTAAAGCCAGTAGCCCACATAGTTATGAACATTGGCCTCCATCAGAACTGAGGGCAACACATTGACCTCTAAAGCACATCTCTGGTTAAGGATCTCGTGCCTCTGGTAAGGCAACCAGTGCCTCTGGTAAGGTAGACCCCTTAGAGGGTGGCCTGATTTCAGGATAAGATTTGGGTGTACATGGACGTCCCCCAAATGTCCCTTAAAAAACACTTGGGATTTTCTGTCGAACACAGGTATAACTTCTTACATGTCCCCAGCTTGAGGATTTTATTCAGGGCTAAAGGCTCTGTGGTCTCCCTGTTACTCTGGTTCCAGTGGAGGGCCATTTTTCAGAACATCTACCCAGGCTGGAGGCCTCTATTTGGGGGTTGAACCGTCCCTGTCGGTCCCCTGGAGTTCTGATTCCAGTGTAGGGTCATTTTTCACAACATCTAGCCAGGCTGGAGGCCTCTATTTGAGGGTTGAACAGGCCTTGTGGGTCCCTGAAGCTCTGGTTCTAGTGGAGGGGCATTTTTCAGAAAATCTACCCAGGCTGGAGGCCTCTATTTGGGGGTTGAACACACCTTGTGGGTCCCCTGGAGCTCTGGTTCCCCTGGAGGGGCATTTTTTTTTACAACATCTACCCAGGCTGGAGGCCTCTATTTGGGGGTTGAACACTCCTTGTGGGTCCCCTGGAGCTCTGGTTTCCCTGGAGGGGCATTTCTGACGACATATACCCAGGAAACACGCTGGGGTTGAGACAAAAAAAATACGTTAAGTAAATGCTGTTCGGACCCCGAGTGTGAGAAAGTCGACGTGTATGCCAAAAGTCAGACGGGACATTTGGGGAACTTGCCTCCTCTTTTTGTCCCATGTTTCGTTTAAGAGTTGAGTTGGCACATTTTGACACTAACCACCCAATGGCAGGTCCGTCACGAGTCATGCCTGTCGATTTCATTAGGATCGGTGCATGTTTAGTGGGTAAAATTGAGTTAATTGGACTCAAATTGCCCTCATTTTTAGGGACGTCGTCCCCCAAACTTTGGGACTAATAACTGGGGAAACAAAAGTCGCAGGCGGACAATTTTAGAGTCTACGTAGCCGAGGGGCCACACTATTGAAATCCATTGTTGTTTTCTTGCCTGGTGGCCCAGGAAAAAAAAAGCTCTGACGACCCAGAGAAGCTTCTGAGTGAAAAGTGGTCAAAATGACCCAAATCATTTTCCGCTAGTGGTAGAGTTCTATATTTTTAATATGATATTCTGGGGAGCAGGAGGAACGTTTCTGAGATGGTTCCAGCCTCCCCGGTTGCACAGGGGCCGAAAAAAGCCCTTCGCTTTAGCATACATTTGAAAGGGGAATTTCCCTTCCAAAAATGAATGGGAGTGAATACCCAAAAGTCCCAGGTTCAAAACGTATGTTCGGATATTTTGACTCCTGCAATGGCGAAAACTGGACATATGCCTTCAAAGCGACCTCTTCTCCTTCCGTACGAAAGCACGAGTCTCTAAAAGTCTCGGAATCCGAACTTCTCATAGGGGCGGCGTAGACACCCGGGGGCAACGGATTAATATTCAGCGCTTTCCCCTGTACTGCATATCCAGCATTTCATTAGAATATGGCACCATTAACCGTTCGCTTTTTGAAAAAAGCACTCGTTGACCCCAAAGGTCAGGACTTTTGGATTACATGTCTTATTAAAAAAAATTTATTCCGAAGGGATATAGCACATTTGGGAAATCGTAAGGCCGTCCTGCATACAATCTCGGATGTGACCTGAATGTAACCTGTGTTCCCCAATCGTCCTTTGCAGTCTGAACCTCAATCATGCAGCCCATCCCCCACTCTAATCTGAAACCCTGTAACTGGGACAAAGATCAAGCTCGTTAAGGCTAGTATATCGGCTTCGCTCAACGTAGATACCTGCGATTTTCACTGCTGGATCCCTGCCTAGAGACCGGCGGTCTGCCCAGGTTGCATGTCAATCAGACTACTTTTGGGGTCAGAGGTCAAGGCGTAATCCAAAATGTCCCGCCGACCCTTTGGCAACACTTTGACTTGTTTTTGCTCACTTCGATGACTCTTGCATTTTATGACCGACTGGGTCCTGTGGCTGTCATCTAAGCAGGGCGCTCGGCCAGGGGGGCCCAGTGTCAAAATACGTTGACCTCCCGACCATACCCTGGAACCGTGAAAAAATACGGTTTACTTTTGAGGTTCAGGCCACGTGGCCCAACCGACAGGGTCCGTCCGAGAAGCTTCTTTACAAAACAAACTACTTGCAACTCGCAACTACTTGCAACTTTTTTCCAAAGTCTGTCACAGAGACATAAGATTTTGGTACGTCTTGCGGGACGTTGGGAGGCTCACCCGCACAAAGTTGGGGATCCCCAGCTCGACAGGCGTCCGATACTCTGTCCCCGGCCCTTGGCGTGGCTCTGAAGTTTCGCCAGGGCGAGGCGTGCTGAAAACGCTCGCGAAACGACCGATGAGGCCTCGAAGGGACTCCCAAGGGTCCAGCAAAACAGCCCAAGAAGCAGGGGATAGGAGGCCCTGTCGACGTTTTCCCTTTTATCCCGGCTGTGCCACAAAGGGTATAACATGAAACCACGGCCATCCGCAGGAAAAAAACAAGCCGGCACGCATATTTCCCAAAAGGCGATAGGTTTCCCCATAAATCCCCATTCATTTATGCCGAAGGGTTGGCCTTGTGGCCTTAGAGGTGCACTTAGGGACAATGGCTATAACACCCCATTCATTTTCGACAACCCTTTGGGTAATTTCAGATTTTGTGAAAAAAATCACATCCAGGACCTGGTGCACAAAATGGTCAAACAAACCTTAATCTTGAAATATTATCATAATATTACAAAAGTTTTTATATATTGACATGAATCTCATTCTTGGCCTTAGTCTTCTAAAAAAAAAATGTTTTTCTGAGATTTATTTCCTTTAATATCAGGTTATATAAAAAAAAATATCTGCACTCTAAAAAAAATAAAACATGAAAAATGAAATAATTTTTTGTGTGTTATTGCCGGAGGACTCTCAGGACTTTGCAGTGTCAGTTATAGCAAAAAAAATATATTTTTTAATTCCTTCTTAATTTTGTGTACTATCAGGTTTTGTGAAAAATTCACATCCAGGACCCTCATGAACAAGACAATACACTGGAGCACAGAGTACCCCGGAGGGAAGCGGCGTAGTCCGGCATAGGCGGTGAGGGAGAAAGGAGAGCCACTGTCGAACAGCCCGGATTAGCACCAGGAGAGCTCTGAGACTAGACACAGAATTATTTCTGCAATTCTGTAGCTTGATAATTGTATGTTCATAAAGTTTGATCGCTGAATATGCTTTATAGTTGTTGACATTATAATATGCGAAAGTAAATTAAAAATATTTGCTACACATTCAATATTTCATCAGCTATGGCGAGGCTTTGATGAAAATCATAGTTCCCTACAGAAGCCTATGATGACCACCACCTAGCCACGACCCCACCTCATCCCACCATCCCCACCTTATGCATAAACCACAGACACACCATTACTCTAATATTTGCGAATTGCTTCAACTCAGTGCATGCAGGGATGCGGGGGGTGGGGCTTAGTTTATTGCAATCAGCGCACGCACTTGTTGAGTGCTCTTTGTACACATTTGTTCTTGCAAAACAATAGTCTTGATAGCTGTGTTTTCATACGTTTTAAATGCTGTGTATCCTTTAAAATTGTTCAAATCACAGTATGTAACAATACATTTGTCATTACATTTTAAAACTTTGTTGCATATTCAATATTTATTCAACTGCAGCGAAGCTTTAATGAAAATAATAGTTTTCTGCAAGCATAAATGACCCATCCACCTGGTTGCCTACCTCACACTACCCGCTGCCTTCACACTACTTAAAAAGAACAGACACATCTTTCCTCTGAATAATTATGAAGTGCTTTGAGTTGTAAGTGCATACATGTGTGCACAGTTACACACACAACGCACATATAAAAAGCTGTTATATTAGGACGTTGCGCTGATATTTGTCTATGGACAAACAAAGATTTTTTTTTGATGAATACTGTAGAAACAGATGTTAAAAGTTTTTTTTTTTTTAAACACCTACCTGCACAAAAAATGTCCAAGGGACCTTTTAGGGTTAATTAGAATGCAACAAAACCACATTTTATAAAACGATACAATTCTGATACTTGGATCTGAGTACTTGCCGGTACGGAGTACCAATGCCGATTCTTCTACAACACAAAAAGTGCAATGAATTGGAAGACAGGTATTATTTTCTTCACTGCTTGTTACTAAAAATGATGGTGAATTAGAAAAAAAAAGTGAAATAAAAAAAAATGACCACAAAACCAACATTTGAAATGGGAAAATGTTTTTTAATAAAATTATTGTAGACACATCTTAAGTATCGGTTCATTGTATCGGTTAACCGATACCAATGCATGTACATTAGAACGGTTTCAGCACCGATACTAGTATCGGTATACACCTAATTTGAATAAAAATAGGTTGTGATATAAAGTGGGCCTGTCTGAGGCATGCAAATAGAGCTGAAAATGAGGCCCACTCCGGCCCTGTCTATCTGTAAAGTCAGCCATGCACCACCAAGTGAGTAAGGTGGTTGGACTGTTTTAGAGCAGTAATCTTTGATTTATTATGGAATTGCTTCAACTACTACTAAGAAATTTCCAAAGCAAATGTCACAATTTCAACACACTGGGCATACTTTATTTTGGGCTTTTACTGAGATTGGATACATGGGGTGCCCTTAGTGCCTTTATTGGCTATCCTCGAAAGTTTAAGGATTTATTTTGACTACCATGGTATTAGACAGGATATAAAATAAATTTTAAAAAAAATTCTGTCTACACCTTCATCCAAATAGCTGATGATATCAGACATTACAGAGATGGGCAACAGCTTCAAACTTCTGGCCAAAGATGAAATTCTTGCTATGATGAACAGTCTCTCTCCCTGTCACATTTTCTTTCTCTCTGAGTCTAATTAACAAACCCAGACATAACTGGGATACCAGGAACCTGGCAGTTACTGAGCAAGAGAAAATGGCATAGAAGAGAGAGAGAGAGAGGCAAGCAAGAGACAGACAGGGAGATAAAAATTCCAATTTCCCCAGGCACTGACATCATACGGAACACATTGTGTCTCTTCACAGATTGGCATCAAGTGTCCCTTGATGCTTCAGCCACCATTGGTAAAATGTTACGCGTTAACCTTTGGCAGCCAAAATGTGGGTGTTTTTTGAAGTTGGCACATTTTCCCTAACACTTTTAATTCAACTATTTCAGCGGACTTCATTTTCTATTCAAGTTAACGATATTGAGGAAATGTATTCTCGCTGAGTAAAAGCCATGTCCTTCTTATGAACTCTTGTCTTTTTAAATCAAATGGCCAGATAGCACCAAGCAAAAGGTTCTTCTGAGATACACTTCTCTTCAGGAAGAAAGCAGGGAGACTAACTATGCCATTAACTGTAGTGAAACCAGAGTTTCTCTGCACACAATAGTGAGGATTGCCAAGGAATGGCATTTGGTTTTCTTAAGCATTCTTCTAAGCACACACATGTCAGTAGTCTGATTACATTGCATTGGGTTGTCCATTGTGATAATAATATCGACAACATTGTTCTTTGTGCTACAATGTGAATTTTAACTATTCTTCTTAAGCAACAGCCCAATGCTGGCTTTCAGTGCCGTTTGAAAAAAATAGACAAAATACTCCGGATTTCAACTTTTTTTGATTAAATAAACATAGGATATCCATTTTGTAATGAAATGGATTAATATAGTAGGCTACTTATATATGAATTGCTAATAATTGCCCTCTGCATTCTTCAAACTTCACTACGTTTTGCTTTTCAGATGGTCAGAGAAGTTGTTAGAAACAGCAACAACGTCACTAACACTAACACGGCCCTCCGAAATGCATTTTGGTATTCTTATGGGGCTTCAGATTGTTTTTAAACTTAAGGACTTTCACCATAAACTTTAGTGAGGTTTGAAGAATGCACAGGGCAACTATTAGTAATTATTCATATACAAGTAGCCTACTATATTCATACATATAGGCACATATATGTATATATCGGGGCAAAACTGTAAATGTAAGATTTTTTTTTTAAATGTGACTCAAATAATACAATTTGAGCATTGTACTAAAGAAATTGAAAATGTGTAATTGTTTTGTACTTGTGAAAGACTGAAAAAAACTACATTACATCACTGACACAAATGTTCCTCTGATGTAATCATGAGTTATCCTTACTGTCTGTGTCTGGGAGCTTAGGTTGTGTTAGATTTATCATCGCAATGGTCTATTTGCAAATTAACTACATGGGTCCGGTGATGGATGGAGGGCGAATAAATTTAAATATGTTGATTATTGAATAGATTTAATAATTTATCTTTAGATAATTAAGCAAGCAGCCAAAGTTTTTGGACCCCTGGGATAAGTCATAGGACAAGATCAGTAGTGAGTAAAGTATGCTAAGTGCTAATGATGCAACAAACCCATGTTAAAGTTAAACCAAGTACTTTCAAATCTAAAGCAGTTATTAAAGCTACTTTACTTTGATAACAGTACATATGTTAATCATACTAACTCAAATATTTAACTGTAGGATTTCTTGTTATTTGAATATATGCCTAGTGCCATAGTGCTTTATCTGGACTCAAAAGTGGAAACATTTAAAAAAAATGTCACATAAGTTAGGGGGTAAGCTTTACATTTTTTTGTTACGGCAGATTTTTGATGTACATAAATTTAAAATGGTCTCCTCTCCTGCTGCGCCTGCCGCTTCATCTGCCATGTTGCTGGAAGAAGAAATTCCCATTCGGCCCGCAATGAGGATACAAATGTTAGAAGCCATAAAATCTGTATGTTTATATTGCAAGTGTCCCTCAAAATTATAATTGTGAACCCAAGATTGTGCATTTGTGAAACAAATCATGTGCATTCCTGAATTTATCTTACAAGTTTGCATAAAAAAATATATTTGTGAACCAGATTATGTGCATTTGGGAAAAACAACGCATTAGTTTAGCACTCCCGCTGCTGCTGGTGTTCTCATTAGAACCAGGAAAGTAGAACACATCACCCCAGTTCTAAAGTCCTTCCACTGGCTCCCTGTAGCTCAGAGAATAGACTTTAAAATACTCCAACTTATTTATAAATCAATGAACGGTTTAGCACCAAAGTACATTGAAGATATGCTCTCACTATATCAACCCAGCACACCACTCAGGTCCTCCAACTCTAGCCCACTAATCATCCCTAGAATCAGAACTAAACAAGGAGAGGCAGCTTTCAGCTTCTATGCTCCACAAATGTGGAATAAACTTCCAGACGAATGCAAAAACGCTGAATCGCTAGGCTCTTTTAAATCAAAAATAAAATTCTACAATTCAGAGCTGCATTTGAATCTTAAATTGAGCTTTCTGATCATTTTTTGTTTGTTTTGTTTCCGATCGTTTTTTATCTGTTTTAATCTGTTTTAATTGCATAAATTTGTTCCTTAAAATATTTTTTATTGTTGTGGTTTAATTTCTATTCTTATTTTTTTATTTATTTTTTAAGTGATTGTGTATTAATTACATAACTTTGTTTCTTACATTATCTTTTCTTACTGATTGATTATTGTTAAACTTATATGTTTTGTTTGTAATCACATGGTTTCATTATCACTGAATAATGTAAAGCACCTTGTGTTGAAAGTGTGTTATACAAATAAAATTGCATTGCCTTGCCTATCGGAAAGGAGCACCTTAGTTTTATTTGGAAGATTTCTGGATGAATGATGAGGAATTTGAATTGGTAATAAAACAATATTTTTCAGGAAGCAATTTCCATTATGAAAATTAAAATACCAGTGTCCAGATATGTATATCATTAATCAACTTTTGATTAACTTTATTTAAAGTATAATAATTTTATGCATATCTGGTACAATGTATGCTTTATTCAATACAGCATATGTAACTGGACTTAGCTACTTTAGTTCACCCGGACCACCAGTAAAGTTCTGTGTTGTGTGAAAAACGCAGTACTAAGAAGTTCAGGTTCAGCCTAGCTGGCGGCATGTTTATGCTGCACAGAATATAATGAAACAGTCCAGCAGCAGTAAAGATTATCCGGCCGATCTAAGTTCTTCTTCCATGAGTAGATATGGTAAATAATAAATTAAACATTAATACAATTTAAAAAACTATTGAAAACTTTGACGAGGGCTGTCTCTGTACTGTGGTACCTACGAAAACCAGACTGATAAATATCAAAGTGTCATAGAGTGACTTATACTCCCCCTAGGACCAATTGTAGTTTTTTTTCCGGCTTGGGGCACTAAGGCCTGTGGCAAAAGCAGTTGTTCATTGCTAGGAAGCTATTTAATTGTTGGAACACAGCTTTTTACAGCTTTAATTTTACAGATAAATGGGAGATTAGAGATTGGTCTGTAGTTTTGCATCAACGTGCTGTCTAGGTTTTTGTTCTTTAGTATTGGGTTGATAACTGCTGTCTTTAAGGCTTTGGGGGAAACACCTGATAGAAAGGAATCCGTGAACTATTTTGATCCGCTCTGATAGCTGGGAGGACCTTTTGTAGAAAATTTGTTGGTAAGATATCTAAGCAGCAGGTGGCAGAGCATAGTTTGTCAATAATTTCATCAAAGCTTGTTTGATTTATTGTTTGGAAGTGAGTAATTTTCTCTGCATGGGTGTTAATTGGGCTCATAGTCGGTATTGGGGTTGGAACTGAGGTACTGATTGATCTTCTGATGTTCAATATCTTTTCACTAAAGAAGCTGGCAAGTACATTACAGACCCTGATGGAGTTTAGTTCAGGTGGTACTGTCACTGGAGGTGTAGTTAGTCTCTCCACTGTAGCAAATAATGTTGTAGCATTATTGTTGTTTCTCTGAATAATCTCAGAAAAGAATGATTCCCCACTTCCTTTGCTTTTGTTCCGCTGTCTTGGGTTTTTTTCAGTATGAATGTTGAAGTCCCCCACAATTGCTATGTGGTCGTAGTCTAGACATATTGCAGAGCAAAGGTCATTGAAGTCGTTATAAAAGTTTGCGTTAAGTTTTGGTTTTGGTGTTCTGTATATGTTTACAAATATGACTTTGTTTGGTTCATTTGTTTCAGTAACTGAATATTCAAAAGTGCTGAATTCACCTAGCGATACCTTTTGAAAGTTTGATTGATGAAAAATTGTGGCCAGACCACCCCCCCTTTTATTTTTCCTGGTGTCACTAATGAAGTGATAATTAGATGGACAAGTCTCTATTAATACATTTTGTTCTTTATTTTCAAGAACAAGTTTCTGAGAGAAATAGTGCATGTATATCATGTGTAATGATGTAGTCATTTATTAGCAGTGATTTTTCTGATAGTGATCTTATGTTTTGTATAGCTGCGTTAATATTTATTTCTGAGATCGAGAGATTCTGTTTCTGTTCTGTAATCTTCTCTGTGTGTTGCAGCAGGTTGGCGTTCACTATGTATCTCGGTTCAAGGACAGTTTACATTAGATAGCACATTCCAGAGGTAGAGCTTCTGACCTTTCTTATTGATGTGACGTCCATCTTTTGTGAATAGGTGCCTTCGTGCACAGAAGATCTTAAAATTATTCAGGGATTAAATAGACCTATCAGCAAATACAGTTTTAATAAATCTGGTAAATCCTTTGGTCCGGCTAAATTCTTTGTCTGAGGGCGTTGCTGGAATTGATCCAGATATGTGAAGTTCTATCTTGTTGCTGTTAAAGTTCTGGAGTAAATCCAAGAAGTCCTTCTTTAAAATGTCAGATTTCTTGTGGGAGTTGTCGACTCTTCCTGTATGGATAAAAAAATTTTTATTTCTGGGTTGCTCTCAATAATTGATGGAATCATCTCAGAAAGTTGTTTGATTTTCATTTGTAGGCAATTAAAGACACTTGTATTGATGCATATTTGTTCAATACCATTGATCGATCCGTCATGAATAATAGCAAGCGTTTTCCTTTTCTTGCTGTGTTCTGTTCTCTTTTGCTCTCTGTCAGTGCTGGCTTCTTGCTGCTATTTTTTGTTTTTGTTCAGTTTATCTTTGTTGGGGTTAATGTGGCTTTTGCGTAGGTCTGTTAGTTCCAGGTATTTGTTTGAGTTTCGCTGGCTTTGCTGTGCGTCTTTTAGACTCAGACAGCTGGGAGAGGCCAGCGCTGTGAATCTGTTTTATAAAGGGATAATCAAAGTTGTTGAAAATTGCATGTAGTAGTAGTATTGTAGTAGAGTAGTATTGTTTCTGGCATTTTCTTCAAGACGTTGGATCTTGAATTCCATGTCCTTGATTCTTTCCAGCATGTTTTGGAGAGTCAAATCATTCCAATCAAGCCATTGTAGTCTTTGGTTCTTTGTCCACAGTGTAAAAAGAAGAAAAAGAGGGATAAAATCCATCCCAGGGAGATCATCCAGTATCCTTAGGGTGAATAAATAAAAATAAAAATAAGTAGCGGGTGGAAGGTGGAGGATAACACGTCCTGCTCCTTCGAGAGCCACAGTGCTAGAAAGGTATGCACATTTAATACTCAAGTAGAAGTATAGATAGTAGGGTTTTAAAAGACTTCTGAAGAAGTTGGAGTATTAAGTCAAGTGTTTTACTCAAGTAAAAGTCAAAAGGTACTGAATTTAAAACCACTTAAAGTATAAAACTAAAAGTAATGTAAGTTTTTTTAATGCAGTTAAGTCTTAAAGACAAAGCTTACAGTGCACCAAAGCAATACCACACCTCCCACAAAAACACTTTTCCTAAAGAAAATAATGACTATAATGTTATATAGAAATCTTAATATTCAAAAATTAAGGATATGCTAGGAAACCTATTACATATATATATGGTGTATTTGTGATAGATAGATAGAGAGATAAGTAAACAGAAGTTGTAAAGTCTCTTTGAATACAGCTTACGTTCACTTCAGTAGCAGAAACAGCTGTGACATGTGCTCCTTTTGTACGGGTGGCTGGCACCACACCAGGCTCTTTGAAGCGACTCTTTAACCAGACACCAATAAAAGTCATGTTCGAAACCCTCATGGTCTCAGATAATGCTCAGATCTCTATATGGGAATCTTTTTTCTAAAAATTTAGTGATTTAGTTATCTGTACTCCACGCAAAAGGTTAAAACTCTCAGCGCGTCTTCACCAAATAGTCAGGGTGTAAATTGTGATCTGTCGAAAATGACAATCTGCCTTCAGAGTGTTATGCCACTGTGCTAAATTACTAGACAAATACGTAAAATATTAATTACCCCTGTGTGGATCCAGGCTATCAGATGGTAGATGTTTAAAATAATCATCAAACTGCAGTCAAATTCTATCCAGTTAGTGTATATTTTGGATAGTTTTTTGTGTTTATTTGTAATAAAACAACAGGACTAAATGAAACAGAAGTAATGAGGCTATTTCTAAAATGTAAGTATTAGAGAGCACAGATAATTTAATGAAAATGTAAGGAGTAGAAGTAAAAAGTAGACCAATCTATAATTACTGCAGTGAAGTATAAATACCCCCTTTTTTAACTTAAGTAAGGTAATTAAGTATTTATACTTAGTTACTTGACACCTTTCAATGCAGTGCCATTATCCGTCATCGTAAAAGCTCTCTGCCAGGCATGCAAGGACAGACGGGAGTAGAGCTAAGAAAAATGTATCTATCCATTGAATGCAATGGAGAGTGGACGTTTGTGATTGGACATTCCAACATCGACCCACAATAATTTCACCAGAGTGGTGCTCTATACTCAATGTAATTAGTAGGCCAGTTTATTTGATATGGACTCTTGGCGATTTTGAACACCAGGATGTATAGAGAACAACAAAACAGCCCACTGTATTTATTTGTTTACATGCATTGCTAGAGTATTCAGTACGGAAGCGTAGAGCTGCCACCTCGGCAAAAGAAAAAACAGAGCTGTATCACGTTATTTCATGATAACTTTATTGTTTGAACAATATACTTTTCAAGTTTTTACAATATAATATCACGTTATTACGGGAAAACTTTATTGTTCTAACAATATACTTTTTACGTTTGTACAATATTATATTACGTTATTTCATGATAACTTTATTGTTCTAACAATATACTTTTCAAGTTTGTACAATATAATATCACGTTATTACATGAAAACGTTATTGTTCTAACAATATATTTTTCAAGTTTGTACAATATAAATATATTGTACGATCATGATAATATATTGTACAAACGTGAATAATTCATTGTTTAACAATGTAATTTTCACACCAGTTGAAGTTGGTAACGGTGCAGATCAGCGCGTGCAAAAATGTCTCGTTTACTGGAATTAAGTTCTATTTTATGCTTGGATTGAGGCATGGGGAGATTTTGCAGTTACTGAGCAGCTTGGACAGTGTTTTGATAAGTATGCGGACACTGAGAAGGAACCTAAAATGCATGGGGCTGTACAGGAGGAAGAATGAGTCTGATCCGATGGAAGTGGCTACATTTCTCGCTGATCAGCTGGAGGGACATGGAAGGCTCCATGGATATAAACTACACCACCTGAATTGCATTCAAGCGGGTTTTGTTGTCACTCAGAGCACTGTCAGACATTTACTGAAATATCTCGATCCTTATGGGGTTGAGAAACAACGCAGGAATCGTCTAATCCGACGTATGTATCTTAATCCTGGACCAAATTTCATGTGGCATGTAGACTCCTATGACAAACTGAAGCCATTTGGAATCTGTATAAATGGAGCCATTGATGGCTTTTCGAGAGCTATGATTTGGCTTCATGCCTTTTCAACCAACAATGATCCCAAAATCATTGCTGGTTATTTCATAGCAGAAGTTGAAAAGAGGATGGGGACACCTGCCCGGATTCGCTCTGATTTGGGAACAGAAAATGTCATAATGGCAGACATGCAAAGATTCTTGCGATGGACTATGGATCATAACGTCACTAACTGTTTCATTACTGGGTCTAGTAATCACAATCAGCGAATTGAAAGCTGGTGGGGCTTTCTGAGACGGCATCATGCTCAGAGCTGGATGAATCGTCTCCAGGAACTAAAAGACAACGACCGTTTCTCTTGATGTTTTTTGGACAAGCAGCTCATACTGTTTACATGTCTGAACGTCATTGAGGTAGGCCTATATCAACACCTTTATGCTTTCTTATTGTATGTGCGTGCATGATAGACAGAGAGAGATATATATGTTTAACACGGTTTAATCCGTTGCATATGTTACTTGAATTACGTTTTGGAGCATTTGTACTTTTTTTTTTACAAGTAGATTATCCACCATGCTTTTTCTCCTTTTATCAGAGTAATATTAGAATGAAATAACATTACTTAAACCTGAGTAAAATGTATGGATAGCCTACTCTTTCCACTGAGTAATCTCACTGAATGAACGAAAAAACACACACTTTTTACTCCTGACTTGAGTTAACATATCTTCAAGTATTAGTACTCTTGCTTCATCATTATCTTTTACTACTTTAGCTACCTCTACAACATGAAATATAGCGTGCTTTAACACCCACCATGCATAAACTAGGCTTATTGTGATTGTATTCAAGACTTGACATATTTCATTGTTCAGAAACGTAAAAACAGAATTACTGTTAGAAATACCTCAGCATTTAGACAATATTAGACAGATAGGGAAATTATTGATAAATTCCTGTTCCATTACGACCACTGTTATTCATGTTTTGATTAACGTAGCCTATTCTTGATAAAGCCTATTTCTCTGACTGTCCCTGTAAGGTGCTTTTGAGTAAGACGGAGCAAAAGAAATGCGCCTTTTCACTGACATTTGTTTTTAAATACTTTACAGGAAGAGCTGCAGCAAGTTGTTCATATGTGGAACACCCACATGATATGCAGAAGCAGGAATGCTGTTGCTCCAAGTGGACGTCCGATTCTGATGTACACCATCCCTCATGTTTTTGGAGGACAGGATCATCTAAAAGAGGTTCCCCAGGAGGCAGTGGATGTTTGTAAGCAAGAATGCCAACAGAGAGGACCTTATACCTGTGATGAAACCGTTTTCAGCTTGTGCTGCCTTATAATGTCAGAGAACTTCTTAACTCCACCAAGTACAGCAGATGAATCAATTGAACTTTATTTTTCCTGAGAGCCTATATACTGAAGGAGTTAAACATTTAAAATAAATTGGGCATTTTTACTGATAACATTTAGGCACATATTTTCATTTGTGTTATAATTTATCATTTGTGTTATTTGTTTTTATTTCCTGCTCAAGATAATAGCAAACCAATGTGTACATATATAAAACCAAATCTATGTACTCAATTTAAACAATCATAATTAAACCAGTCCCTCAACATGAACAATTCCACATCCTGTACCAAAACTGTATCAACAGTTCATGTACTACTTTGTCATCCTAAAAATATATTTTTAGTCGCGATGACACCACCATAATCCAATTTTTGAGAAAGAAATGTTACTGGCATTATTTAAACTGGTTTAAGTTTTGTCCAAAAAGGTAAATTCCGTCATGTTAATTTTGGAATGTCACCATATATATATATATATATATATATATATATATATATATACTGTATATATATATACTGTATATATTGTGACATTTCAAAAGCAATATGACTGAATTTGATATCAATCATTTTACAAGCTGCTAAACATATGCAAAGTAGTTTATGAGATGTATGCAAAATGAAAATTGTGCAACTGTAATCCACATTTGAAGAGTTTCTTTGAAACTAGTAAATGGGAAAAAAAATCACAATTATTCAGCAATAAACAAACACTGTTATATAATGATCTCCCTTTTATTTGTATTTAAAGAGAATAAAACATTGAGTCTTCATAAACACTACAAAACTCAACTCAAATGCCAAACTTCTGTGTATTTTTTTCTTGTTAAGTATTGCTTTACTGAAAACACCGCCATTGAAATATCTGAGGTCATTCTCAAAATATTCCAAAACAAATGACTGACAAAAAAGTAAATAAGATCATTGAAATTGATCATTAAGTCTATAGAATTATTGCATAAAAACATGACTTCTGAAAGACATCTTGCATTCTACATTAATTATAACACAGAACTGTTAAAACAGCCTAGACAGACCATAAGAACTGTAATCATAAACACAGATGGACCTCTTGCTGCCAAACAACATGAAGTGATTTGACGTGTTTTAGATACTTAACTTTCAATTCCAAAGTAATATTTATTTTAGCGCTGAAAGAATTATATTGATACTCAAAGAAAGCCATTATAGAAAACTTGTTCGAACGTATAAATAGAACTGAATTAGAATGCATGAAACTGATTATGACTGCGGTAATTTGCAAACATTTGTTGTGCACCATTCATTCCATCAAAATAACTTTTCTCTTAATGTGCTTTGAGATGACCTGAACCGAATCCAAAGTGCTTAACAGGATATGAATGGAAATACAAAAATACAACAACAGAGACCCTTATGGAATATAACACACCAGTTCTTATAACAGTCATTTACAGGCTGTGTGGATCCTCTTGTGACAGTTATTGTACATATTATAGTGTACTTGGTAAGGGCAGTTTACTGTGAATGAGAACTTAAAATGCCATTGTAACCCTATAGGGCGATAAAACCTGGGCTTAGTTAACATTTCAACTGGTAAAACTTTGAAGTATCAAAGCTTTAAATTACACTTTGCATTTGTAATTGAGAATAAAAAAATTTAGCCTCCAGGTTTTGAAAGGAAATTCAAATATAATGAAAGCTTTTTCTTCCTAAAATATAAGCTCTACCTTTTTTTTTATACAAAAATGCAATCACTGCGGGTTGGTTTAACAAATTAATTTGCACTTCATTGTTCCATCAAATGCTTAATTCTTTGGTTTAAACATGGTGGACTTCAATCAGACTATGCTGAACTCATAAGAGCTTTTTGCAGCTAAAACATTGTCCAGTTCATTTCGTAGTTCTGGGTAAGAGGTGTAGGTCCCTGGTAGTTCCAGAAGAGGACCACATGTGTGTGCCACAGGACGTCGTGCCAGTCCATCCACAGACGTGAACAGCACCTCAATCTTGCAAACACAGATGACATCTGATCCAGTAAGAAACCTGAACATCCTTCTGAGCCCCATATGATCAAGTCCTCTGATGTACTGTTGCAGAAATCTGAAGCTTTGCTTCTCGGCCTGGGAAGTGGGAGATGCAGTAAGCAACTTCAAAAGCTTTCTAGTTGTTGGCTTTTTATCTTCATACATTTTTATGACATCCTGTGGACTTTGAAAAGCTTATTTTAGGAAATGGCTTGCAACTGTGGACATTTTCTCTGCAGCATATGCTGGTTTCTGGATTAACTGTTTGTGTGCAACTTTTAGAAGAAGGATTTTTAAGTTCTCTTTGGTTGGAAGCACTGATACATCGAGGCGATCCATGAGATCCAGCAGTTCATCCCCATCTTCATCTGAAAGATCCTCATTTAGAGCCCTCGTTATCAGATCCCGATCTGTTTGACTTAGGTAAAACAGAAAACTGTCAATCAGCATATCATCTGATACTTGATTTTCACCGAAGATGAGTGTCACCGTGAAAACAGGGGAAAGGCGACAAGGGAAATATCCATGGTCTTGAAATCCCTTTAGTAAAATTCTACCCATGGACTTCCACTCTTCCTCTTGCCATTTAGGAGACAGTGAAGGCACTCTGAACTCCTCCCCTTCAGCTGTGTTATCGATAAACTCTGACCAAAATGCAGCATACACATCTCTTGATACACCGTCAGCATCAGCTCCTTTTTCATCGATATAGGTGTATTTTAGACGGTGGGTGAGGAGTGATGCATCTTTGAACTGGGTTATCATTTCCTCCAGAATATTAACCCTGTGAAGTTTGATGGTGACATAGACAACATCATATGATGCTGGAGAACTCATTGCTTCATTGCTCATAGATGGGTCTGGAGTACTGACTGCTGGGTTTATTGGAGGAAGGGAAATGGATGTGATGATTGATCATCATCTTCAAACTGCAGGCATGGTTCATGTATTACAGTGTCATCAAGTTGACAAGACAGAGGTTCACCAAGGTAGGGGCCAATCATTACCTCAGATGTGTCCAATGCATCTTCATCCGCATTCTTCAAATCAGATGAGAAGATCACAATAGTTTGAGAAGTTTCCTTGTCTTCTTGATGTGGCTCAGTCAGTTGTGATACATTGTTTACATGTGTTTCCCCACTGTCATAAACTTCCTCTTCTCTGCTATCTTCATAATAGGATAAACTTTTAGTGCACAAGTAAAATCTCAGTATTCCCATTTTAAGTACTGAGTAGAGTTCTCCAATTGTGAGATCTTCATCAAATACAGCCTCTTCCTGATAATCCAATATGTCATGATTGAACACCTCCCACCTCCCAAATTTGCTTTTTCCACTTGGAAAGAAAAGATCTTTAGCATACTGTAAAATCTCTGATTTTTTTGGAGTCCTTGGGTACATCTAAGGTCCTTGTTCCTCCTCCTCTGCACTCACTTGCTTTCCTTCATGGATCCATCCCAACTCTATTTTTCTAGTCTTTTTCTCAGCCCATTTATTATGTTGTGCATATTCTCTTTTTCTCTTGGAAGCAAATTTCTCCAAATGATCAGGTTTCTTCTGATTTTCATTTATACCCATCCTTTCCTTCAATTTTTCAAGCAGTGTGTTTTTTCTTGAATCCTTGGAGCTTGCACTGTTGTTTTCCAAGCAGAACCGTCTTGCAGCTATCCGATCACTACATGTTGGGATGTAGCCAGACAGAGTCTTGTCATCCATGAAATCAATCACTGTGGCATCAATCTATAATAACAATGAGATATTTATTACTTTACAAGATCACAAGGTGCACCTGCTGCCAATTCACGACTGATTATATAAATGGTAGATCACTAGAAAATGTATAAAAACTCTTTAAATGTGTTTGAAAACAGTATATTATAGCGTTGCTATTCTATAATTGGATACTACACTGAAAAAAGAGAATGTAGCTTCAACTTATATACATTATTACAGTTGGTAACAAGTAATTAAATTACATTTATCAAATTTAGTTGATTAAATTTATTAAATTGTCAAGTTCAGATAACATAAATTAACTTTAATTGTTTGCTACTAATTGAAACATTGAAGTTGGAGCTGCATTCTATTTTCCAGTTTATTATCTTAGTGGTAGCCATCAACGTTTTCCATTTTTTCTTATCCTCTCTTTCTGTGCCAGCAACATTATTCAAATTCTCCAATCTATCACTGTCAGAATGTTACAGTAAGACAAAGATCCACTTTCAGAAAACTGAAATCAGTATTTACATTAGAGGATGGCACATGAATGGATTTTCTTTCCATACCATCAGAGACGACGGATAACGGAGGTCAAGCTGGGTGATCGCGATTTTATATGGAGTTACTTGCACGACACTCTCGTTGTCTACACGTGAGATTGTTGCAATTCCATAGTGAATGAAGTGACCAGAATTGGTTACATTGTTCGTCATAAAGGCTATTACTGCTCTCTAACTCTGGTGCGTCCTAGACCTGTTCATGGTGCTAAAAACAGATGCGTAACATCGCATTTGGCTTAATTGATTGATTGACGTATGTAGTGTTTGTTTCCATAGTTAAGTGGGATGTGAGTGAGAATGCATTTGGACAAGCTCAAAATTTCCTGACCACACTAAAAAGTTGGATATCACTTTTGTCGCTTTTTTGATGATTATTTGCTGGACATGTTTTTTTTATTTATTTACTGGGCCCCCCTTTGGTTTATACCCCCTGGCCAGGTCAATCATTTCAAGTATAACTTTTTTTTTAATTTAGCATCAAATCTGTGTGCACAAGTTGTTTATAAACAAAACATTACAAAAGTAAATAAATAACTAATGTAAATGGTTATTTTACAAAGCATGAGCCCTTCAGTTATCACAGCTTTTCATTAACCGCTGTGATATCACTTTATTAGACAGGTGTAGGTAGGTTTGTGTCATGGATCTATGAATTTGGCTTTAGTAAAAAAAAAAAAACTGGTTTCAGAAAAAATAAATTACTGATAAGAAAGCTTGTTAAAGTAAAATGTTTATCATGATCACTTCCCCCTTCATTCAAGAGATGTGGATATTTTTTTGCAGTTCAAAGACCGAACAGCACCTTGACAGCCATCAATACTCACTACACACAGACCAGCTGTCTTATTGGACATACGGCCCATTTCGTCGCACAGTACAATAAAAACCCTTTGACAGGTCATGGTTTAAAGTAGTTGTGTGTGCCAAAAATATAAATCATTAAGCCAGATTAGCAGCTCTGGATTAAACCCCACATATGGAGGGGGCGGGTGAAGATGAAGTTGATTCAACCCATGTTTGCATAAGTAACATTTTTCAACACTGAAAGTGAAGCTAGTTCGAATAAAGTGGTACGATGGGTAAATATTATTTAAAGTTTTGAAATAGATTTCTTGACTACAGGGATCAGAGCTAGTGGAGTATTTTTAATCACCTTATTATATTCAATAGAATAAAAAAAACTAGCCCGCCCCTCGACAGCCGCTGCCCTCAAAGCGTCCATGTTCTTTCCAACTTGGAGTGTAGTGAGACAAACTGGAACACATTAAGTAGGGAATGACGTCACGTTCTCGTGTACAGCGACTCAGATGCCCGAGTTTCCGAGACAAATGGAATGCAGCATTACCTTTGGCTGAACTGACCCCACTGTATTACATTCCTGTTTGGGGAAAAAATTATTTTGTCCCACTCCCGGGAAGCAAGGGAAAAATCATGCTCATTCCTTCACTCTTTTTGGTGCAGCGATTCTTACTCTAACCACAAATAATTTTTGTTTTAATTTGCAGAAACACTGCAGAATAACACTGGCATTACCTGGAAGTAGGACTAAACTTGATTACTTATATGGCAAACAGAGTACAGTGTTTCAACTGTCACAATTCTATGGAAAATATGTAAATATTCATACGTTACTGTAAGCATTTTCGGAGTGATGCTGGCACCTTTATCAGTGTAATTAGTAACTCCAACTAATCTATCCTATCCTTCCGTTCATTTTGTGTCAAATGTGTCGACTGATCGGCCCGTTGCAGTTTTTTGCCGACTCCTAATGATTTTTATCCCTGTTTTGTCCGAGAAACGTAATTATAAACAACTCACTTCTCACAGGACTCAAGTGACCCACATAAATCCCCAAAATGGCCAGCCTCCAATTCGCCAATGTTTCAAAATGCATAAAGAGTTAACGTCATATTTAAAATGAAGCCGAATATCAACATCACACTGTTTAATTACACTGGTTGTAGTTAAGCGGCGAAACGTAATGATTTGTTCATCTCGTCAAATGATATGGTGGTAATATTTAACAACTCTGGTCAAAACAGTCCCATAGTTTTATGCAACTGGTTCACTTATCTAACATTCTCCTTTCCGTGCAGACTGACACTAACCTAACGCTACTTCGTTATGCAGAGAGATCCTAAAGCCTGCTGCACACGGCGAACTATAGGCTGAGCTAACAGTCTCGGATAACTTTTAGCTCAGCACTGCTATGGTTGCTAACTTTTCCTGGATGCTGTAACTCCGTAAAAGGTAAATTTGACTAGTTTTGAAGTAACGACAGCATTTACGCGTTCTAGTTGCATTCGTAGGAGACATTCTTCTGGTACACCGCGATTCCGTAGAAAT
The DNA here is from genome assembly GCA_028564705.1 of Apricaphanius iberus. Classification (NCBI taxonomy): domain Eukaryota; kingdom Metazoa; phylum Chordata; class Actinopteri; order Cyprinodontiformes; family Aphaniidae; genus Apricaphanius; species Apricaphanius iberus. The sequence goes on from JAPXFQ010001188.1 coordinate 180,612, forward strand.
CTCAGAAATGGACTATCCGCGTTTGTGGCCATGTTGCAAGCAGGTCATTGCTCAAATGCAAGTTCTATAGAAGGCGGGCTCTTCGTCTTCACTACCGGGATAAGTATATTGTTAGAACAATAAAGTTTTCACGTAATAACGTGATATTATATTGTACAAACTTGAAAAGTATATTGTTAGAACAATAAAGTTTTCACGTAATAACGTGATATTATATTGTACAAACGTGAAAAGTATATTGTTAGAACAATAAAGTTTTCACGTAATAACGTGATATTATATTGTACAAACTTGAAAAGTATATTGTTCAAACAATAAAGTTATCATGAAATAACGTGATACAGCTCTGTTTTTTCTTTTGCCGAGGCGGCAGCTCTACGCTTCCGTAATTCAGTGAGTTGCACTTCTAATAAAAATCTTTCCAGTTCAATCATTTTTTTGTTTTAAATCGATCTCTGTTGGCCATTGCTCCTTGAGTGGATGTGCGTTTAGAAACTGAAAACTAAACTGTCATCCACCAGGGACATTACTGGAATGGTAGATAGACCATTACCACCAGAAAAGGTCTGCAGCACCTGGAGTCCAATTTGGGAATTGCTTCCCAACAACAGAGAAGTATAAAAGGAATACATCTCTGTCAATGTGTGCGTATGAGTGCAAAGTTGCTGACTGAGAAGTAAAAACTAGGCCTTAGGAGAGGGCATCCTTTGACATTCACTTAAGTTCAGAATTTTAGCAAAATATGGAAGACTTGGATTTTAAACCATGACTCATTATTATGGTTTTTTGTGAGTAGAGATGGGTATTGTTAAGGATATCGATGCTACTACTCTTAACGATACTCCTTTTCGATCCGGTCCTTATCTGTACTATTTTTTTTTTAAGACTAAAATAAAAGGAAAATACACAAATAAGGAATTATAATTGTTTTTTTTTTATATTGGAACAGCAAAGCACAGTAAATAAATAACTACAAAATAAAAAGCAAGACATTAATAAATGAATAAAACACTATATAAACAAATTATTTTATGTATCAAAAATTTTAAATACTTTGTTGTCTATTTAAAAACAAATTAAGGTATTCAAATAAAAAATATCAAACATAACTTCCCTATAAAATAATGCAAGAGCCAAAATGAAAGACTTTGAATGCTAAAGTGTATAGTGCAAAATAAGCCCTGGGAACATTGAGAACAACAATATAACACCCAGCCATCCATTTTCTGTACCGCTGCATCCTAATGCTTCAGCACTCAGGTGGTCAAAAAACTCTGTTTGTTTTGGTGTGTTTTTGCAAGGTATTTGGTAAAATAACTTGTGTTCTGGCCTTTCCAAGCAAAGCTTTTATTGCATTTGTGACAGCGTGCATAGTCGGCTTCTATTTTTGTAAAGCAAAGTACTTCCCCTGCAGACTCTGAACCAGGGACGGTGGCTGTGTCCGAATCCAGCGGCTGGATCCTTCGAAGGCCGGATTTGTCGGCCGGTTACGTCGCAGCACCGCGACTAGGACTGTCCAAATTCGAAGACTGCTTCAAATGCGGCCGACGAATCCGGCCGACTTCTCCGCGATTTGAAGGACGGTTGCGGTGTATCCTTCGCTGGTCCACATATCCCAAGATTCATTGCGGGCTGAACGGGAGAATTTTCTTCCAGCAACACGGCAGACGAAGCGGCAGGCGAAGCGAGAGAGGAGCACAGTTTTAGAAGTAAGTATATTAAAATCTGGCGGTTCAAAAATGAAAATCTTAAAGCGGTTGTGTTGTTTGCCTTTTATTCTTGGCTTATACATGTATTTTAATATTTTTTTGTAAAGCATCGCTCGTAAACGAGCTCGTGTGGTAGTGTAATGGTTTCTTCATCTTTACGCAGCCACTTTCTGCTTTGGTAAATTAGGTAAAAAGTCAACTCCTCTTAGGAAAAATTATTACCTCTTTACCGAGTGAAAATCGGGCATGGTGGCTTGGAGGTTGAAGATTAAATCCAGTTACACAGCTTATGCTAGAGGACTCTTATTGAGCCTCCTACAACACAGAACCTGTGATCTGTTGTTCTGCTGTGAAAACTACAGTTCTGCATTATTAAATAAAGAAAGTTGTCACGTTCCTCTCCTATTTATTTTCTATCTAATGAGGAAAATTCAGGAGGAGATGTATCTGCAGGAGAAATTAATCCCTTGCCGGAAAAAAAAAATTGAGAGCAAAAAATAAACCTACTGTTAGTATATTTGCAACAGCGCAAATAACATAATTTATGACTGATCACTTTAACAAAATATACATTTCATAAAGGTTGTTGTGTTGCTCTTTTTTGTAAACTGTCTTTGTTGTCTTCTTGTTTAGGATATGAAGCAGCAAAGGGAGACTGGAGAGGAGAGCAGGGACCGAATGGATGGACTGCTTTTTTTATTTATTCATGTTTTTGTCACATTTTTTATTTAGGTGTTTGATGGTTGTGAATAAATGAATTTCTAAAAATGTTAAATATCATGAAGTCATTTCATTAAAAGTTGTATTAGTGTTTTTAAAGAAGCTTACGTTGAACAGTTTAAAATAACATATCATATTGGCATTAGGATAAGTTTTTTTGCAGTTATTTATAAGTGTATAAATGACCTCTTTAAGCTTAATTAGAATAAACGGGCAGTGTTGCTGGATCAGTTGAATACAGATATTTTTTCATATTTTCTGGTTGACGAGGGGAACATCATACAGGTTGGTCTGCAGAGAGAGTTTAGGGCATCTTCGTCATGCTGTCCACTGCATCCATCATCAGGGTTTACAGGCTGCTTAAGTCGACGTGCACAAAAGACAAGTTTTTCCAACCAGAGAGCCCCACAGACCTCCAGCAGCTTCATCTTCAAGCTCATCCCAAGAGGCAGCTCTGGAGAAAAATGTTATGACCAGCAGTTTTGTTAAAACACAATGTTAGTTATTGTTGCAGTGGTTGTTTACAAAAAAACAATTCAGTTTATTTAGGAAGAGCCAATTTGGAATATGCTTGTGTCGTAACTCATATTTTTTGGGGCTACTTTATATAACAGTCTCGTATTAAATATGTTTATATAATCTTTAGTTAGTATTCAGAAAGTAAAAGTCTGTTTTAATTAGCTTGCATGATGGTAAAAATATGTCTTGTCAGTATTGTTTATGGGGGTAAGCTTTTAAGTCGTAAAACTCTAGGCTAAAGTTTATTGCATGTTGTAAAAGCAGGATGTTTAGATAAAAAACAGATCTGGAAGGACGGCCATAAAATATAAGCTATAACTCAGGGAGACCTTGGTAATAAAAAGTCTGGTGGGAGGAGAATAAGTCATGTGAATACTTTTCTTTGTTCTTCTTTAATAAAAATGGTACAACCCCGTAGACGATGGTTCAGTTCTGGCTGAACCCCATCTGCAGGTGCGTACAAGTGTGAAACAGAAATTCTGTGTCTGTGCATATTTACTCTCTCTGTCTCTCAGCTCTGACTTTTATTGTGGAAATCTTCCCGCCGGGGTTTGAATGTTGGCGCCCCATACACTCTCCGGAAGCGAGTGGCCGATCACATGGTAACTAGGAGCCAACACATGGTAAAAAAAAATCATAGATATATAAAATCAAATTAGAAAATGCTGTTTTGATCCAAAAGGCATATATAATTTTAAGCTCACAAAGAATTTTTACAGTTAAAATGAATATAAAAAATGTAATATTACAAATTTGTACATTTGATCACTAGTCATTCAATTGCAGAAATTATCATGACGTTCGGCAAAGTGGGGGCGGAAATTCAACTGAAGGCTAGACCGCCCAATATCCAGCCGTTACCATCCGGTCTACCCGGTCGACGAAGGACCCAGCCCACGTAGACCGAGTAGACCAGTCCTTCGAAGGATCTAGCCCCTGAATTCGGACACAGCCATAGTCTGAACCTGCAGTAGGGGGAGCAGCTTGATACAGTGCTGTTTTCCCCCAGAGCCTGGCACAATTTCTCATCTTTTATTTTCTGGTTACTGTGCTTAGGTTTTGTTAGAATTTTGGTTTAGTGCTGTTCTGTGTTTTTGTGTTATCTTTGAGTATCTTGTTTTAGATTAGATTATTTAATCAAAAAGACATCAATTTAAGTTCTTTGTTTTGTGCCCCATTTTATTTAAGGCTTCTCTTAGCCTGTGTTTTTAGACACTTTTGTTTTACAGAAACCTTAAGCACTTGTCAGTTTTGTTTAACCCCATTTTTGTTTCTGTACATTTATTTTGCTCTATTCTGATTAAACTATTTTGTTCCTCCACCTGTTAACATCTGCCTACAGGGTAATTTTGTTACACCCCCTGACCCCTAGCCAGGTGGGTTGTAACAGATCCTCAAACTGAGTTATTAGATGTTAGAGCTTGCTATTTGAGCCAATTCAAAGTTTATTAGACAACATTTATTAGATTAGTTTATTTGGAGGAATGTGACTCGTTATAAAGGTGTGAGGTAAGGAGGATCAGATTTTAATGACTGGGGATACAGAGGAGAATGATAATGAATAATGGGAGTGAATAAGGCAGCATGACATGATCAGAGATTAGCAAACATGGGGGTTTGGTTCAGATTACTTTGATATTGCCGCTGCATCAAGCAATCGTAAATTAACTATACAACTGAAGATGATGAGCCAAGCTTAATTAACTTGTCATGCAAGAGAAAATCAGTCAAGATAATATATAATCCAGATTAAAGAAAGTTTTTAGGTTTATTCCCAAAATCCCAAAAGCCCTTTAAACTTATTTTAATCTGAATTAAATCCTTGCATAGCCCTTCACTCTAGTAAATGTCCACCTCTGATGTTTGGCTTTTGTTTTTGCATTGACTTCCAATCTGTCATTTATCGACATTTATAGATCTATATACATGGAAGCAGAAAAGCAGGAAATTTACTTAGAACGAATTTGAACGAGAGGCTAGAAGTTGACCTGATAACCACTCTGGGCGTATAACCATCTGGTGTCTGCGCTAGGTCATCGCACCCCTTATAAAGCTCCTTCTTGATGGAGAAACCACGCACAGCTAGGACGTCATCTGCACTGATGCATCCTTTAAAATGAAGGTGACACCGCCACACTAGAGTTCAGTGTAATACTGCAGTCAAACTAACCCCATACGTCAGCGTCATTTGTTGCAAGATTACATGTAAAGTCTATGGTCGCATACGTCAGAGGTCCGTCAATGTCTCTGCGGTGCGTTGTGTACATTGGCTCCGTCAACTTTACTTGCCTTTCATACGCCAACGTACCAACGCAAGCAACGCAGAAGTTCAGCAAGCTGAACTTTTGACAGACCCAGACAGTTAACGCAATACGGCAACCAATCCGAGCGTCTTACTGTAGTTATGTGACTATACACGTATCTTGAATGAAGCAAGGGTCCAGTGAAAACATTTTCAACAAACGCAGATTTCAAAAATCAGAAATAAAACTTAACGAAGTCAGATGGACAGGCATTCCTAAGGAGGAACAGAGCACCTGTAGTTGGTGTCCTGGTAGGAGATTTAAGCTCCCATGCGGCCCAGGAGGTCGTAAAATTGATGGGGATAGACGGAAGTAACGCTGAAAGCAAAACTCATCCATAAGCAGCTTCTGGAGCAAATGGTTAAACTCCCCAAACTCAGAACGCATCTGAAGAATGGGTGCTGATGCACCCGATGTCAACGTTGTCTAGCTTTATCTAGCAAATAAAGCCAAGCCACTTTCTAGTTACGGTCCACCATAGTTCAGAAAGTACGGCAAAAGAGGAAGCCCCACCCATGCGCTTCATTTTGCTCAGAAGCAAACGTTGGAAGCTAAAAAGTACATACGTCAAACTTCATCCGTTGAATGCGTTGCCTGACGCAGACCAACTGTGCGGTGTGAATGCACCAAAACCGATTTGGTTCTGGTCATGGGTAAAAGGCAGCATGACAACAACTTGGTTTCAAAATGCGCATCACTGGATTACTCTTCGTCTCATCCTTTCACTAATCTACAACCAAAGCTGTGCATAAACTGAAAAAGCGACAATGAACTTGATGAACTGCTCTGCCTTGTATGTTTATAGATATAGAACTTATTATTTTATTAAATATCATGAAAAAAAAAAGATTAGATGAACACAAAAAAATGGCTTCACACATGAATTCCCTGTGTTTCTTAATACTGTCCAGGAGGGTAAAATTTAATGAGCAGTAATTGTTCAAAAGAATAAAACAAACAAACAAAAAAGTCAGTATTTTACTGTTTAATAGATTAAGTGAGCTGGATCGCAACTGTAGCTGCACAGTTGAAAACTGTGATCCTATCACAACACTGCTGAAGTGAAAAGTACAACTCCTTGATTTCTAATTAATTTTACATGTAAAACGTTGAAGAAAAAACAGCTTCTATTGCCCCTTTTTATAAGCACCGATGTCTATGAAGACTGTTTGTGGATCAGCTCCATCCTGGTCTTCTGGTTCTTCTGGTAATCGTTCTCTTTCCACTCACCTGAACCTATCACACGACCACAACTCATAAAAATGCGAGGTTCAAATGCAATTTCTAAACTATTTCAAAAGTGTCAAAAGCTGAAACATATCCTTACTTCTGCAATATAGATTTTTGTTAAATAAAATTACATCACTGTAAGTGGTAAGTATTTACAATGCCATCATTTCTGAGAATAAATACATGTATTTATTTAATTCTGGATAAATTTAGTTTATAATGTATTTATTTTAGGACAATATATGTTTTTTGTTTAAAGCCTTAAAGTGCTTAACACCAAAATCTTTTGACACTGAAATCATGCATTAACCCTCTGGGGTCCAGGGTACATTTGGTCGTTTTTGGCTAATTTTGATTTTACATAGATATTAAACAACAAAAAACATTAATATGAGTGTATGTGGTATAATTTTTTTCATCGTAACCTGAACCGTTTGAATTTACACTAATTCTGTTAAATTAGACATACTGTGATTGCATATTAGAGCTTAAGCCACCAAAAAACATAAAAACGGAGTGTGAAAAAGTGTATTGCTTTCCCTGTGAAACCCACAAACATGTATGACAAATAACTTTTATAATTTAGACTGACAGTATATACTCTAACATATCAACAAAAATAGCAAATAAAACAGATATATTAAAATTATTAGCAGGAAAATGAAAGAATCTCTTCATTCGGTTGAGTACAACAATTTACAAACGAGTATCCAAATAATTTGCCAAATATATATATATAACTGTGCCTGTGGGATCCTGTGTCTGTGTGGGTGTGTCACCTTCATTCTGCAGGTTGCATCAGGGCTGATGTGTTCCCAGCTGTGCCTGGTTGTTCCATGAAGGAGGAGCTTTATAAGGAGTGCGATGACCTATAGCAGACGCCAGACGGTTATACGTCCTGAGTGGTAATCAGGTCAACGTCCAGCATCCCATTCAAGCTACTCTTCGTGTTGTTTCCTCACCTTTGACTTTTTCCCTCCTCGCAGTTCCGCTGAGTCCCCGCGTTTGGTCCCCAGCAAGCTGCTGTCGCTGCCTAGGTTGTCTGCGTCTCTCTGGTGCTCCGTCAGTCTCCCACGCACCAGTCTCAGGAAAGCTCCGACCTTCCCCCCTGGGTTCCTTCGGCTCTCTCCCTGCCTGCTCACCCTCTGTTTCCCTTAGAAGGAAGGGAACGTTCAGGATCTCACCCGCACAGCTCTGTTCCAACCTCCGCCACGGACCGGACCCACCAACCCCCTCCTGACAGCTTATTCCCCTTCAGCTTGCAAGTAAGAGCTCCCCCACACTCACACCCAGCAATATTCACGTTCCCAAGTTTGTCTCACTCACCAGTCCAAAACCCCATCCAGGAACGAGCTCCCCAGAGTTGCGGAACTACTCCCGGTGCCGGATCCCCTCTCTGCCAGTCACCTTTCAATAAAAGTTTGCTTAACTGTTCCTCTGTGTTTGGGTCAAGTGTGTGCGCTCTAGAGTCACTCGGCAATCATGACAGTGCCATATAATGCTGGCACCTTTTTTTTTTAAATCAGCATTTGTAAAATTATTTACAAATGCTCAGGACTCAAAATATACCACCCAAATTTTCTGTGCCATTTCCAAACACTCTTTCTGTCCACCACTAAAGAGAGGAGCACATAACATGGCGGGCACTTACAAAAAATAAAAACAGTATAATATTTATAATTCTGAAAATAATAATAAAGTCTCTCAGTAATATTCCACAAGATTATCAAGATTATTTTGTCTCCAGTAGTCCTAAATACTTGGCAGTAATAAAATTAGGTCATTTAGGTGACCAGAAAGCTTGTACACATATCCTTCTTCTATGTGAGTCAAGCTGCATTTCTCCCCTAATAATTTTGTTTTTCCTGGATTTTTATTAGTGCTGGGGAATTTCTCACTGTTTCAATAAAACACAATATAAGGTTATTCTGGACTCTGGGAAGAAACCATTTCTACCTGGGGTCTGGTGGCTCAAATATGCTAGCTGCTTATGAACACCCCTGGCTCAATCCGTGTGATTGACAGGCTGCAGCTGAACAGCTACGCCCTGTTTAGACTAGCAGCCTCTGTGGCATCCAGAACCACCTTCTCTTCTTCATGCCCATTCTCCTATTTCTCAATCACTAAAATGAGTGATCGATTCACTATGTCATCGTAGCTTCTCGCTTTCTGCCTCAGACTACAGCTGCGAGTTTCGCTCATCATCTTCCACCTCATGAAAGAGCTGCATAGTTATTCCTTTGGATCGTCTTTTACATACAAGACAAGAACCCCTAAGTTACGTAAAGCTTAGTAGGCTAAGTGGAACACATAAATCTGTCAAATACCAAAACCTGCCGTAATTATCGCTGGCCGATTAACAAAATGTTAAAACTGGTATCTAGTTTATAACCCACACTTTAAACATAAATTGAAACTGAGACTCAGAAAGGCGGAGTCTTGCCTCTATGTCATCCCAAATCAGACGTAGGGAAAAGACGCATATACGCGTCCATTGACCCGATAGACATCTTGTTGCCATGTAATGGACTGTGTGGTGTAATTCTGCATAGGGTTTAAACTTTTATTATTCAGAAGGTAAAAGACTGTTTATATAGTTTGCATGGTTGTAAAAATGGGTCTGTCACTATTGTTTATGCAGGTAAGCTTTTAAGTCATAAAACTCTGGGGTGAGTTTTATTGCAAGCTGTAAAAAACAGGATGTCTGTAGATTTAGTGTGTTGCCATAAAACCATAAAACTCAGAATGAGCTTTTAAGAAAAGACGTCTCACCCATATGACTGTATAATTTTCTGACAGCCAATAAGGGCTAAGACACTGTATGAAAATGTTCTGATTGGAGAGATTAGAAACGCCTAGAGGCCCGGTTGTCTATAAAGCTGTGAAATGAAGATCATTTAATTGTTCAGATTTCTTTAAATCTGGACCACAGGGGAACGACGGGGGCAAATTCCTCTGTAAAACTGCAATTTGTTAATCTGTTCAAAATAAATGTTAAACTGGAAATTGGCTCCATTTTGTCTCTGCTTGAACATGCATTGAATTAATTATGATAATTATTTAATTCAACAACTGTTAAAGAAAATCTGAAAAAAGGAAATACAAATCCCCCAGATTTTAAACACAGAGTAATTTATTGCCCCTTTGTTGCTTCTTGTTGGAGGTAACCAGAGTGATATTTAGGATTTAAGGAACCTTTTATGACAAGCAGGTATATTTTATTTGTTCTCTTTTTCATCACAGTTGAATGCTACTTGGATTTGTAGCATTCATTTTATGCTTTATATTTTAGTAATTTATTTGTGGTACCCTGTATTCTATTTTAAGTTCTTGTGAATTTCTTAGGGTGTTATGGCATGATGGCGATAGTAAGAATATATGATTTTTTTATGATTAAGTCTCACAAAGTCTTGCCCGTGTATAAACCCCTGTTTCAAAGAATCAACCTGTATGTGGTGTTGTGAAGAGAGCTACACTTACAATCTCAAAGACAAATAATGATAAATAATGTAGTACAATGTTTACACATTAATTACACATTTACCATCTTTACTCAAAATATTTACAACTTTAAAAATTGCCATTCTTAACTTGTGCTAGAAAGATCACAAGAAATATTCAAACACATATTTTCAGTTGAATATTTTTGATAATCTTGCACCGAGTTTATATTGGATGTTCTCCGCCCTTTTTTGCTGTCCACTTTCAAATCAGCCACAGCTCTGAGATCAATAGACTGCGAAGGACAATCCAATCAACCAGTCATAATCACAGACCAATTAAAACATAATCCATGTATCCATCACTTTTGATAAGCACATCTTACTTTCAATGTGATTTTCCAGCATCCTACTCATCCATAATGAGAATGTGTCTTTCAAGGGCATTGTGACATAGGTGCTGACAACACAAACTGGAATTTACAAACAGGGGATTCACCTTTTCTCATCATAATGAACTCCATTACAATGCTTCCACCTGTCGAAGTGTCAGCTTCATTGAGATGCTAAGTATCCACTCACTTTAGGAGTCAGTGTGTCAACTGTGTTAGGGCAGTGAGGAAGTGCATGTCAATCAGAGCTTTGATGGAGCACATGTGTGCACATTCCTAATAGCCCTTGACATTGCCTTCTTCAGAAAAAAATGGTAGAGCAATTACTGGATGAAAAGAGAAAAAAAAATTAGGGTGCCCCTCTGTCCTATACAACAAGCAGACAGTAGAAACTTCTCAAGTACATAAAGTGAGCCGTTAAACATCACCTTGAAGACATTTAGATGTAAAGTGATGGATGGACTATTATTAATGGTTTGGCAAAACTGACAGTTGTGGAGATAAAGATGGTCTAATATCTGCCAAAGGCTGTCCTATCCACTGTACTTGTCAATTGTCTAAATTTATGCTGTTTAAGATGGCATTATAAAAATTTCCATATCATGAGATCTGCAAATTCAAAAGCTATTTTATTACTGTATAATAGATGTCCATCTCCTTTGACCTGTACTTGTTTGGCCCTATAAATCATCAGTTCATATGCTGGGAATATCCATACGATTACATTTTTCTTTTTTTGGGAGGGGGGGGGGGTTCTTTTCATATGTTGTACTACATCTCCAGACTTGTCTTTGTCTTTTTTTTAAAACAGCATTGAATGGTGAAGGTAAGTTTTTATTTAATTTCATAATTTCTTGTATTGGTATAAACAAATAATGGAACAACATGTTGAAAAGCAATGCATAATTCACCTCTGTCATATTGTTTGGTTGACCAGATTAAATTATTTTTAAACAAAATTCCAAAACTACCCAACTTTAACAGTTGTTGAACAAGACTGCAATGACTGATTGGTTGTAACAATGACCTTAAATGGCCTATATCATCCAAAATCAAGTTTTTGGAGTTTGTAGTGAAATTTTCTCATAAAAAAACGACGCCAGAGTGGTTCTCCTGTATCTTGCTCTCTGAGCAGCTGCATTGCACTCTCCTGGAAAACGGCTGAATGGTAACATAGTGATGTATTTCACGTCACTATGGTACCACTAGGAAGTGCTAGAAGTGTCTGCACCACCCCTGCAGAGAGAGCAGCTTACCTTTAGTCTACAATCCTAAAGAACAGAAGCTGGATCAATTCTAACAACAAAGATGCCTGATGGAAAGAAAAGTAAGTATCTATATGCCATTGTTTGTTAGCCATTTATCAAGCTGCTTATGTGATCTTATAACAGCATTGTGTGGTTAATAAATTGATCTGTAGCATCTCAGAATGTTCAGCGAAAGGGTGCAAACAACACCCACAGTGTTTTTTTTATACTAGGCTCGAAAGATTGTTTCTGGACTCAGCTATGTTGGTTTGGGCTCTGCCTAAAGCCTCCATTGGCTCTGTCTAAACCTGATAGATTTAGCAGCTGAAATAAGCTTTATTGACTCTGTTTTTTACAAAACAATAGGAGGCGGGATTATAGAGAAAGAAGCCGTTTTACTTTGTGGTCAGACAATAACTCCAGGATAGAAGTTAAATTTCAGCACAAATGAATACAATATAACACGAACTGTAACAGCTATCATATATTTGTCTATCCCAAAAGCTGAAATCTGTAAAATAGCATGATATAGGCCCTTTAATATTTCAAGGCTAATTTAAGTTGTATTTCAAGTCTTACAGAAATGCACCTGAATGTCACATTTACGATACATTATGTATCCTCTTAAATCTCTGTAAAGATGCCAATATTAATTAGTTTGTCTTAAGTAAGGCAACACTGAACATAAAATGAGGCGAGACAATAACCACTGATTAAATCAGAATTATCTTCTGAAGTAAAAAATGTAAATAAATGTACCTTAGGCAAGGCAAGTTTATTTGTAGAGCACATTTCATACATAAGGCAATTCAAAGTGCTTCGTAGTTGCATAAATTAAGAAAACATAAACAGAAAACAAAACATTAACTTAAAAATATAATTAATTACAATAAAAAGCAAGGGTGCAGATAAAATACTTTCAATTGCCATATGCACGGGTAAGAAGAACTGTTTTCAGCCTGGATTTAAACATTGTTAGAGTTGAGGCTTGTCTCACATCCTCATAAAGACTGTTCCAGATTTTAGCTGCCTGAAATTGAAATGCAGCCTCACTGTGTTTATTGTTGACTCTGGGAACCACTAAGGGAACCCCGGCTGAAGTTCTCAGGCCCCGAGATGGTTCATATGTCTCTAACATGTCAGAGATGTACTTTGGTGCCAAACCATGAAAAGACTTGTACACAAGCAGAACTGTTTTAAATTATATTCTCTGAGCGACAGGAAGCCAGTGCAGAGACTGGAGCACTGAACTAATGTGGTTGTTTTTCTTTGTTCTTGTCAGGACTCGAGCCGCAGCGTTCTGGATGTACTGCAGCTGCCTAACAGCTCATTTAGAGAGGCCAGTGAGCAGGCCGTTACAGTAGTCTAACCTTCTGGAGACAAATGCATGGATAAGTCTCTGGTTTCGACACTATTCCTCTGATCTTAGGAGTGTTTTTCAGATGGTAAAAGGCTGTTAATGTTATTGCTTTGATGTGGCTGTTTAAGTTCAGGTCCGAGTCCATGGTTACCCCTACATTTCTAACCTGATTTTTTGGTTGTAGACAGAGAGACTCAAGTTGCCTGATAACACTTTATCTTTGTCTCTGTGGGCCAAAAACAATGATCTCAGGTTTGTTTGAGTTTACTGGAGAAAGTTGTTTTGCATCCATACACTGATCTATTCAATACAGTGACAGAGTGTATCTATAGGCCCCTGTACACCTGCCTACAGTGACACGTAGATATGAGTGTCATCTGCGTAGTTATGCTAAGACACATTATTGATGTTAATTAGCTGACCCAATGGAAGCATGTACAAGTTGAATGAAAGTGGTCCCAAGATTGACCCCTGGGGGACCCCACAGGTCATGGCAATTTTGTCAGACACAGTTGCCAATTTCGACAAAGTACGTCCTGTCCTCGAGATAGGACTTGAACCAGTTTAGAGCAGTACCGGAGATTCCCACCCAGTTTTCTAACCTGTGAAGTAAGATCCCATGGTAACCTTAACAAATTACTTGTTACATTTCAACAAATTAGTTTCACAATAACACGATTGGGCTGCACATTAGCTGCATTTCCATTATCCAGGAAATTTCGCAAATTGAAGTTTCGAAAATAAATTCACCTAATTGAAATTTAGAAAAAAATTGCCTTTTTTGATAAAACGTTTTGTGCTTGGATGAGGAGGTTTTTCAAGCGTATCAAAATTCATATATTTCGCAACAAAGCAAGGGAAACACCTTTTTCGCATCACAGGCGAAAAAGGTGTTTACTGAGTTGTTTACTCCTTTACTGTGAAAAGGATGTTACTGTGAGCGAAAAAGACGAAGTAGTCGTAGGAGGAGAAAGATGGCGCGGCATGTTTGGGTTCACGAACAGCCTGAGTTGGTTCGTGATAAAGACATAACTAATATATATATAATTCAAAACAGCAAAGAAACGCGAACCAAGACCGCTCCCATGTAAAAGCGGCTTGTCGCTCCCAATTCCCCCAAGCCGTCTAAGCCTCCTCATTGCTGATAATGAGCGCTAGTGCCGTGCCTGCAATATGAATTTGTTTGCTGTAATTGTTGATATCAATCAACACATTTTTTTACTTGTGTGACAAAACCACAATTGAGAAATTGTGTTTTTTCGACACTCAGACGATATCGACAAAGTTTTGCTTATATTTGTAATGGAAACGACACAAGTGTTACAGTTGTTGCCTTTTAGCAATGAGGTCCTTGGAGGACTAGGAAGAGGTCCCCATACCCAAACTTGGTGTCTCTCTCCATGGAATGTGCATGTGCTCCTCTTGAATAAATCCCTTCCCTCCTGGTAATCTGGTGTCCTCCCATTGGTCATTTACTGCTTTTTAAATGAACATTTCTCTAAAAGCCACATGGTAGTTTTATTTTTGTTCGGTCTGAAAATAAACTATTCGAAAAGGACAGTGAATACATTGCCTAAACCTAACTAGCAAAAAAAGTAAAATTCTAATAAACTACTTAAAAAATATTTCCATAAGAATCTCTTAAACATTTATCATATTCTAACGAACTCAGTTTGGTTGCAATTTTTATTCAAACTAACCTACCCTAACACCTAAGAAGTCATTTGTATCATAACTTAGTAACAAAATTATTTTGTGACTTTTTGATCCATGCACCCATCTATTGTTTAAACCAGTACTGGTTTCTGATGTGGGCCATATGGAAAGTTGCCCAGGGTGACATTAGAAAGGATGGAACATAACTTATCTGTCAGGTGTGCTCTGAATAAGTTCTCTACTGTTTTTATGTATGTGCATTCACTGAAAAGTTGTCACTACTGTCTGTTGAGTAAACGTCCCCTGCTTGGTGCTGAGAATAGAGACTAGGGTATGTGCTTTGTGATGGACTACACAGCATTTTATCCAACCCCAGAATCTTAAATAAATTTCTGCTTTTTAGGTGACTGGGGGACTGACCCAGGGAAGCGAGTGTCTTTATCCAACAATCTGACTTTAGGATGTTCGGATTTATTTATTTTTAGGGGGCATGCACATTATTATCTGCTACCCCACTAAAGACAGTACTAAAATGACATGTGATAATTCACACATTGAAAAAAAAAGATATTTATTGATGCAGGTGCTTTTTCCCTGTTTTGATCATTTAAATAGTGGGCAAGTTTTCACTTTCGAAACTTCAGTGTAATTTAACCAGATCTTTTTCTGGCAGGGTAATCCCTCTGCCCTCTCAGCTGTTATGTATTCATACAAAATGCCCCTTTAAGGAATTTGCTAAAACGTTACCCTATTGCGGCAGTTTTGGCAGTGAGTGGCATTGCCAATCAGTGTCAAAAGGTGTCAGTCAGTGTTGCCAATTTCTAATGAGTTTTCGGACGCCCTTAACAACTTTTATTCTAAAAATTGCCTAGCAACAAATCTAGCGACTTTTCTGACCATGCTTTGGCATTTTCTGTCGAACTTTGTCACCAACATTCCCTGCAGATTATAGACCCAGCCTGTTCTGGATCCAGATGGTCCTTACATACTTGTGGAAAGGGAATGAGCTGCTCATCTGCACTGACAATTATCATGCTCAGATATTGTTTGCACAGATCACCCAGGTCCATGTGTGCATCCCCCAGAGAGTCCTGCTGCATGAGTCCAATTATTACAACCCGCACCTGTTAAGATCATTTTTATATCCAACCAGGTACCCATGTTTATCTCCCGATTAAATCCATTTCACAAACATTTCACAGCCTGTCGACTTAAAAACTAACCCTGGACCTGGACAGGCACACTGACACAATACAGTGCAATATGTAAAGTTTTTTTTTTTTTTTCCAGCAGAGCTTAGTCTTAAAGCAGGGCATTATCCTTCTTCCAGGCACACAGTACGATACTATAGCACACGTAAATAAAATTGTTATCCTAAATCTGTCTGATCCAGTATATATCAAAATCCACCTTTAAAGAACTTTCCCTTCTCACCACTTCCATATTTGACACCTTGATATTCGCCTGTGCTACACTCCTCTAAGACCATCCTACCCTGTGTGAAACTCCTCCTGCAGAACGTCATATACTGGCCATTATCACCGCATGTGCGTGGAGTCGGACTCAGATATTTTACTGAAGTTTTCAGTATGTTAAATTTTAGTATTTAGGGAAAAAAAATTGCATTGGTGAACAATGGCAACACGGGGTAAAAGTGATCCGATATCTGACCCTGAAAGTGGGCTTTTACAAGACATGTTGGTTTTGTAATATTTAACTTCCTTAGCGCCCTTTTATAAATATTAATTACTATGAAGCTACGTTTTGTATCGAGATCATAAACGTACAGAAATATGAAGCTACCTTTTGCATTGTAACCATAAAAGCACAGAAATATGAAGCTACGTCTTGATTGAAATCACAAATGGAGAGAGAAATTAAGCTATGTTTTGCACTGAAACCATAAATTCAAACAAATATAAAGCTATGATTTACATTGCAACCACAAAAGCAAAGAAATAAAAAGCTACGTTTTGAGTTTGGGGTTACAATTGCTTACGAAATGACGCAAGTCCCAGTTCTTACCTGTGCATGTTCCGATGGAGTAGTTGGAGTAGATGGCCTTTTGTCTTACCCAAATTCTTAATATCAACAATTGTTTTGTTTTTTTTTAATACACAATCTCATACAATGAAGGTAAAATAAGAACGTCCTGTCTGATATTTTCTGACCCTAGTCAGAAGTACTAACTTGTACTTACTTTTTCTCTTCTCAGCACTTCTCTTTGATGCTTTTCTCTCCAGATCTGCGGCTGTTCTGTTTACACACAAGCATCAATATTAAAATTAATACACTGTTCAACACAATTAACATACACTGGCTTTTACTAATATTACCAAACAATAATTAAAATAAAATAAAAAATAAAAACAATTGTATCAATATTATTACAAATATGCTTACTGGGTGAACTTGAACACTTTTCCCTTTGTTTTTGTTGTTGTTTGTCTTCTCTTTTTTCAGAACTTTTCACAACATTTTCTTCTTAGATGGTCTAACTGCGCAGCCTCATTTTGATTACAGATTTGAACAGAACTATATACATTCTCAGGGCTGTTTTATTTTAGACATTGCTGCTCTCTTCCCCACCCTTCTCAGGTGGTGCTGAATAGATTTCAGCAGTAAAGAGAGAAAGCGAGCAGCAGCTTTTGTTGCCAAGTATTCATTCCCGGGGATCAACAGCCACTAATAAAAGGTTCCCTTTTATCTTTCCACATGTGTCCACAATTATTTTACTTAATTTTTTAGTGGCCGCGGTACATTATAAATGTAGCCCAAAAAACCTCAACACGCAACTCCATATTTTTTCCCGCAACTCCTTTTCTAAAATAGCCCAATTGTGCGGGAAAACCGCTACCCTGGCAACCATGTAAGTAGGTGTTCCCGGCGGTATGATTTACTAAATATCAAACTGTTTGCTCTGGCTATTTTAAAGTCTAATTTTACTGCCTCTGAAAGGCATGTCTTAACTTTGCGCCACCACATTCAAAACAAGTTTATTACAGACAAATGAAAAATAAAATTTACACAAATTCAATCTTAAAACAACTTATCACTCTAATGTCCATAAACCTGAGAGCTATGTAGAATTTATTTTATTTTTTTTTTTTCAAAAACGCATTATAACTCACTGTGCACACAGCGAAGCCGCAGCATGGATCCTCAATAGTTTCCACTGGAGTGGTTACTAATCTTCCTGGGTTCCAATTAATAAAATGCACTAAATCAAATCAAACTTTATTTATAAAGGGCTTTTCTTACAAGAATGCAACTCAAAGTGCTTTACACATTAAAAGAAAAGAGACCCCACATAACCCTCCATCCCATCCCTCCCCGACAAATTTAAAAGCATTAACAGAATGATATCCCCTCTCCCCCAACCCAACTCCTATACACATTACGAACATCAGTTAAAAGACCTTGGACTGAGTTCAGATGAGCCAGGTAAGGTATGGAACATCATTAGAGGAGCCATCTGCCCCAGCGGCATTATATTAACAGCAGCAGCTGAGGCACCGACACAGGGCGGTCAGAGGAGGGAGGACGGAAACCTCCACCTCCATCCAGGCTCTACCCGGAGAGCACTGCGGCAGCCACAGCCGCCCCCATGACATAGGGCTCCCACTTAGGAAACACTGGAAGGAGATTAAAAGAAGTTAAAATATAATATAAACAGGAACTAATATAAATAGTAAGAACAATATAAATAAATGCATAGTTAAGATAAGATAGTAAGATAAACAAATAAAATAATGAAATAAAGAAAAAATGTGAAATATATAATAAAACATTTATATAATTTAATCAAATAAACATGCAAAGGATTTAAACAGACAAATAAATCAGTCAGTTCAAAGCAACGCTAAAAAGGTGAGTCTGGAGCCTGTTCTTAAAAACACGAACGTTCTCTGCAGCTCTGAGGTCCTCTGGCAACCTGTTCCAGAGATGAGGGCCTTAATAATGGAAAGACGCCTCTCTGCGCGGTTTCATACGGTAAAAGCAGTTCATAGAGATATGAAGGTGAGACACTTAAAACCAATAAAATAAGCTTTAAATCAATCCTGAAACATACAAGGAGCCAATGCAGTGATTCCAAAACAGGTGTAATGTGCTCCTGTCTCCTGGTCTTCTTCAGGCCACGTGCTGCTGAATTTTGTAAAAGTTGTAAACCTGAAATACTCTTTTTGGGAAAAGCAGGTCATTACAGTAACCGATTCTACTGGTAAGAAAAGCATGCATCAGTGTCTCCATATTGGCCCGAGAGAGAATAGTGTGGACACTGGCAATGTTCTTCAGGTGATAAAAAACAATTTTAGTGATATTTTTAATAAGAGGGATAAACGTCAAATCAGAGTCAAAAATAATGCCCAGGTTTTCACTTGTTGAGAAGGATTAAAAGACATTGATTGTATTTTTGGTCAAAGTGACTCTCTCTGAGCCTCAGGAATGATAACTAAGACTTCAGTTGTGTCCTGGTTGAGAAGAAAGTTTTCTGTCATCAAGGATTTGATATCTGAAATGCAGTTAAAAAGTGCATGCATTGGCTGTGTGTCATCAGGAGACATGAATATGTACAACTGTGTATCATCAGTATAACTGCGAAAGTTAACTCCATGTATTCCGATGACACTGCAAAGAGGGAGCATATAAATGTTAAAAAGCACTGGGCCTAAAATCTGACCCTGGGGCACACCCCATTTAATATTGTGGATGCTTGAGGAGCAGGTATCTAAACTTACCATAAAAGCCATGTGGATGTGAACCATTTGTGAACAACACCAGAGAGGCCAATCTGTTTTAAACGGAATGGAAACAATTATCAAACAAAACATGAAAGTGTTGACGAAATTATGAAAGCTGTTCTACATCCCTTTTTTACTACTCCTCTTCCAATAGATGAAATTAAAATTTGGTGGTGAGGCCTCTATAAGAACAACAGGAGCATCTACATATTGCCACATCTCCTTTAAAAATAAACAATGAAGATTATAGTCTAAAATCAGGTCATTTATTATAAAAGTTTTGTTGAGCAGAGAGCAAACATTTAAAAGTGCCGTATTAATAGTGATTGGTCGATAGAATAACTGTATGACTTATCAAAAGTGACTATTTTAGTGATGGTTTAAGATTATTTGGGTTGTGTTTGTTCAGTTTATGATAATGTGTCCATTCTCTGCTGATGACTGGTATGAATGATTTAGGGCAAAGTCCACATCTAATATGTGAGTTACTGTTAAAATCAGGGCAGCGTTGATAAGAGCCAGGACCAGTTACACATCAAGATGTGGGGGCAGAAGGAATTGTAGTTGGATTTCGACTCTTAATAAAAAAGAGAGATTCCTTTAAACGTGGAGGTTTTAATATGATTTGAATTGATCATACAGGAGGACAGTAACACATTACAGTAAAATGCAGAATACTGATCTGTCTTAATTTTACAACAACAAGCTATTATTTCTAGTAACCTTGGTCCATCTATTCTACTTGATAAAGTACGACTCTCAGGTCGAGAGTAACAGACTTGACGGCGTCTTTCTCTTTGATTAGAAAGCTGTGAACTTTGTAGACCTTGAAAGTTAGTGTTTAGTGTTTGCAGTACATCTTTGAAAATAGTAATTTAAATATTATGTAATAATAATTAAGTAAAGCACATTAATTGCAAAATATTGGCGATATTGTAAAATATGACTTTTAAAATCAGTTTTAAAATTCATAGGCGAGGATCCTCTTTTCAGGGGAAAGCAATATTAGATGACTTTTCAGGGGAAAGCCATATCAGATATATATATAACCTTTATTTAACCAGATAAAAACCCATTGAGATCAAAACCTCTTTCACAAGGGTGACCTGGCCAAGAAAGGCAGCAGCACACGCCATGACAATCAGTACTAACAGACAACAACAAACAAGCAGCAAAAAACATAAAACATTAAAATATTAAAATACTAAAAAGCGAGTGAATAAGAAAATACTAAAGTGCAAGTAAATGTGCAAATAAAAGTCCAGAGGATATAGATACAGTAACAAGTTAAAAACATAGGCACTGTTCAAAAGTTTTCCTTTGACGTTTTCTTAAAATAAAGCGGAATGCTTCCAATGAAACAAGTTCTGATAATCTCAGTTCAGATTGGAGAGCATTCCAAGCAGAAGGGGCAGCAAAACTGAATGCTTTTTTTTCTTGATTCAGTCCGAGCTCGAGGAACAGAAAAGTGCAAGATGTCATTTGACCTTAAGGCATAACGGCTTCCAGTTCTCTGAAGGAACATGCATAAATATATGGGAGCCAGGCCAAGAAGAGCCTTAAAAACTAGGGTCATCCAATGTGTATGGCGTCTTACATTGAGAGAAGGCATGCCAGCTTTTGCGTATAATTCACAGTGGTGGGTGAGGTAACTGCAACCAGTAATAAACCTCAGCGCACAGTGATAGACCGGAGTTAAAGATTTGAGGCAGCTAGATGAAGCTGCCATATACACCACATCACCATAATCAAGGACAGACATGAAAGTTGCTGACATCAGAAACGTTCGAGCTCTGAGTGAAAAACATGATTTGTTTCTATAGAAGAAACCAAGCTTTACCCTTAATTTAGAGATCAAATTTTTGATGTGGAATTTAAATGAAAGTGCATCATCAATAATGAATCCCAGATATTTATAACTGGTGACCAAATCTATAGTCTCACCCCGGACAGTTCTGATGGAAGGGAGATTTTCCTGAGGAACAGCTGAATTTGAAAAAATCATCATTTTGGATTTATCAGCATTTAAAACCAATTTCAATTTCTCCAATCGAACCTGTATAGCATCAAAAGCGGACTGCAAAAATTCAAACGCCTGAGCAATCGAACGAGAGCAGCAATAAATTACAGTATCATCTGCATAAAGATGGTATGAGGCATTTAATATGTTTGCACACAGATCATTTATGTAGATTGTAAAAAGGATGGGTCCTAAGACTGATCCTTGAGGTACACCTTTTGTGACCTCAAGAAAGGTGGAGCTCACTCCAGCCATCTGAACACATTGTGTCCTATTTGTCAGATAATCAGCAAACCAAGAGGCAGCCTGTTTGGAAATACCATTTTTGAGGAGAATTTGTAGCAAGAGATTGTGGTCCACAGTATCAAATGCCTTGGATAGATCTATAAACAGAGCCACACAAAACATTTTCGAATCCAGCGCCTCAAACACATCATTTAGAACTTTCAGGGCAGCGGTAACAGTGCTGTGCTGCTTCCTAAAGCCTGACTGAAGGGGGTCAAGAATATTCTCCAATTCCAAAAAATCCTTCAACTGATCACAGACTAACTTTTCAAATAATTTGGCTAAAATACACAATTTGGAGATAGGCCTGTAGTTATTAATAATTGAGGGTTCGCCTCCTTTTAACCATGGGAGGACAAAAGCGGATTTCCAAACTTTAGGGAGTTTATTTGTGCTGAAGCTTAGATTAAAAATACAAGCTAAAGGCTCAGCAATGAAGTCAGCAGCCAGCTTTAGGAAAAATGGATCCAAGCTATCTGGACCAACTGATTTTTTGGAATCCAGATTATTTAGCGCACTACAGACCTCAGAAGTAGACACAAACTTGAAATGAAAAGAACAATCAACAGGGAGACGACTTACAACAGAGGGTTCATCAGATAAAACGGTGCTTTTAGAAGTACTGTTTGAAAAATCAAATAAATGCCCAGCTGTAATAAAATGTTCATTAAAATAATTTAACATGTCACATTTGTCAGTCAGGTTAACTGAATCTTTGACCAAGAAATTTGGCAATTCAGTAACAGGTATAGCACCATAGGCAGATCTCACAACTCTCCAAAATTTTTTGGGATCATTTAAATGTTTTGTGGTTTCAGCTAAATAAAATTCAGATTTAGCCTTCTTGATAAGGGAGGTACATTTATTGCGGAGCTGACGAAAAATGATCCAATCAGCCTCAATTTTTGTTTTCCGTGCTTTGACCCAGGCAAGATCTCTTTCCTTAAGAAGGATTCCAATTTCAGTAGAAAACCATCTATTGTTTCGCCCCTTTATCCTGAATTTGCGTAAGGGAGCATGCTTGTTGATTAGCTTCAGGAACTCTGAGTGGAAGAAATTCCAGGCCAACTCAACATCATCAAGGAGGGAGATTCTTTCCCACTTAAATTTGGACAAGTCATGTAAGAAAGCCTGCTCATGAAAAAGTTTAAAATCTCTTTTGATTAAAATTCGCGATTTGGTTTTGGGGAGTTTAGCATTTCTGACCACTGCAATGGCACAGTGGTCACTCAGATCATTCCCAAAAACACCAGCATCTGTATACTTGTGGGGGGTATTTGTCATTATAAGATCAAGGAGCGATGATCTCGAGGGGAATTTAATGTTTGGCCGTGTAGGGCTATCTATTAGTTGGCTTAGGTTTAAAGAGTCACAGACAGATTTCAAGCCATCTGAGGCTGATGATAGCCAGTCAAGGTTTAGATCCCCCACTAAAACAAACTCACCAGGATTTAACCCTGAGACACAATTATTTAAAGAACTTAGAGCCTCACTGCAGGCTGAGGGAGGCCTATAGCAGCCCATGACTATAAGGGACTGTCCTAGTTGAAATTCAAGTCTCAATGCCAAAAATTCAAACTGTTTGCTGATGGAAACAGAGGAGAGGAGAATAGCATGAAACTTGTTTTTTATGTAAATGGCTACACCTCCACCTTTCCTTGGACGATCACAGCGGAAAACATTATATCCACTAATAGAGATGTCCTGATCTGAGACTGATTTACTCAACCAAGTTTCGGATAACACAAGAATATCGGTCTCAGTTTTCTGTACCCAAATCTTAACAGTATCAATTTTAGGGAGCAAACTCCGGACATTGAGATGTAAAATGCCCAGGCCTGATCTAGCTCTGAAATTATCAGGGGTACTAATATTATTCAGAAAGGGGCCTGGATTAGGCTGAACATTGCCTGATAATAAAAGGAGAAGGAGGATAAAACATTTTCGTTTTATGTTAGAAGTTGACTCGTCATTAGTATTGGAAATTACCAAGACAATGAGGGAAGATTCAGTGTGTATAAAACTGTTTTGCAAGACAGATATACACATCAAAGGAAGAAGAGATACGTGAGTTTCTCCATGCAAATAGCAGGACAGCATTTGATGATGGGTCAGTCTATCAACAGCCAAAGACAGTGCAGGTGACTGACCTGGATGGACCCAAGAGTGTAGGGGGTCATGTCCGGGAACCCCACCACCACGGCGCGGGAAAACCGTCCCACGAGAAGCAAACGAAAGTACAAGAAACAATGCAAAGATGAGCTTCATCGTCAATATCCATCCACCGACAAACAACAAGAGTGGAACAGATGGACCAGTTTCGGCCCACTTCCTGGCAACCCGCGGCTGACAGGATATCGCGGCTGGCGGCTAACGTACTTAGAGGGCCAACGGCCAGCCTCGCCAGCGGGCTCCCGCTAACGATGGCTAGCGGGTCTCGACGACCAGCGGCCAACAGGCTCCCGCTCCGCCGGTGACCAGCAGCCAGCGGCTCTCGGCGGCTAGCAGGCTCCCATCAGCGAATTACGGGCCCCAGCAGACTCTTTCCACCAGTAGGCTCCAACCCGCGGGCTCCGGCGTGCAACAGGCGCCAATCAGCGGCAAATCGGCTCCAGCGACCAGTAGGCTCCAGTGGGTAGCGGGCTCTAAACAACGGCAGTCGAATCCAGTGGCCAGCAACTCCAATGGTCAGCAGACTCCCGCGGCCAACCACAAAGGCTAATTTCAGCCGGATACCTGGTTGCCGGTCCAAGGATCCGATCAGTTCGGAGACAACAGCAGCAGCCGCTCCTGCGATCCACAGCCCACAGTGAAGGGCCACCTGAGCGGCGGCGAGAGTAGACCACGGCCTGGACGAATTCCGGGCCACCGGAACAGAACAGGACGGGACGGATTTCCAGCGAGATGCCTCACAGAGATCCGAAAAAACAGGCTTTGTTGTGTTTGGGAACTTAGCAGCCAGCAGTGACAGGTGGGCTACTAATGATACACCTCAGTTTGACCTTATTAACTCGCAATGTGATATAAAAATAAAAGGCGTTAAAATATTTTTAAAGGGACAAAAGAAACGTAATGATAAATCATTTAGACAGTTTAAAAAGCCCATAAAAATAGTTTAAAACGACCGTAACAAAGAGTAACACAAACACTGACGTATGCATGCGGCCATCTTGGATTAAGATGACATCTTTACTTTTACAAGAGCCCGGATGGACAAAGCGCACGGAACACGGCCGCTATTAAAACATTGATTCCCCCTCAAAATGCAAAAAAGTTTTGCCATAAATACATTTTTACCTCTTCACTAGTTCAAAGTGATGAAAGAGAGACTGATGTGCTCGTCATGTTGCTGCAAATAGATAATTCTCAGGGAATTGAGCGTTTGAAAACAGCACTAGTTGGACCTCAGTTGTTGAGTTTCTTACTCTAAGACACAGATACTGCATGCTTGTGATAATTTAGGTATGCACTGCACCCTACTGGCCGAACGTTACACACTGTGCCTTTAAGGATGCCCAGTCCGAAGAGCCATCTCCATCGTAACGCAGGATGTGGACTATCATTATCAAAACACTCTGAACATGACTTGGGTAAAAGTGTAACTCAATAAGACTAACATTCAAACTAATACGACAACATTAAGTAAATATTTGTCACAGTTGATTACAAAGTACAGATAAATCATAACACTAAATTTCTGCACCACGATAATGTGTCCAGTCTCTGCTGATAATGACTGATATTAATGATTAAGGGCAAGGTCCAAATCTAATATTTGAGTTACTGCTAAAATCAGGGCAGCGTTGATAAGAGCCAGGGCCAGTTACACATCAAGATGTGGGGGCAGAAAGGGAAAAAGGGGGGATTGTCTTCCAGGCCGATTTGGGGGCTTATCAATAAAGCAATAATTAAAAAGCTGACGAAACTGCCGCGGCAGCATTTGTACCTGCCGAATCTGCCACAGTAAAACACAGACTGGCAGTTGTGCTGCAGTTTGCACTGCCCTGAGCACTCCCATTCTATGGCTGCAGCTGATCAAGAATGGGTGTATAAATACTGCTGAACAGCTCAAACTGGCTCCAAATTTCTTAGGGTGATTGGAAAAACATAAAAATTGGAATTCCTCTTTAATTGAATCTGACTTTGTTTTTGTATATAAACTTAGTTCAGTTGATTGGATGTACATACTTGCAATGTTGCAGAAATGTTAGCAGAACTCATGTCCTGTTAGTTACTCAGGTGACGTGTGATGAAAACATCTGATTTTATATAAAGCAGGTAACTGAGATCAAATGATTCATTAATGTAGGAAAGAGACATCAATGAAAGTAGTTTAAAATTGTCTCCTGCGTGCTT
This sequence comes from Apricaphanius iberus, assembly GCA_028564705.1. Taxonomy (NCBI): domain Eukaryota; kingdom Metazoa; phylum Chordata; class Actinopteri; order Cyprinodontiformes; family Aphaniidae; genus Apricaphanius; species Apricaphanius iberus. Next base: position 206,591 of record JAPXFQ010001188.1, read on the forward strand.
CAAAGAAACTTCAGGTGTTTTTTTTTGTTTTTGTTTTTTTTCCTTTAGTGCCTAAAAGGCTGTCATTGTAAAAACCCACTGGACTTTGCTTTGAATTGATGATTGTGTGAGGTGGAATCATTAGTTTTTTTTCTGGTGTGGCTCAGGGCAGTCTCTGGGGGTTAGCTTGCCTTCAGGCATGTCTTTGCCTACTCAGCTGTAAGGTTGGGCACTCAGCCCTCAACAAAGGAAAATAGTGGAGCACACTGTTAATCTCTCCTCTACGTCCCAGCTGTGCTCCGCCATTCTCTCTGGGCCTTTTATTGTAAAGTAGAGCAGCATGGGCCTCTGCTTTGATACTGCCACGAAAAGACAATCATATATAAATGCAATCAAAAAAATTATGTTTTAATATTTCACAATTTGATATAAGCTTTCAAAGTCTTTCCAAAATATAGGAAGAACCCTGTGTCGATCTTAAGAGAAACAATGTTTGGCCTTCATATGCTTTCAATATAAATTAATGATTTTATAAATAATTTTCAAAAAAAAATTTTTTTTTTAATTCTCAAACTATTTATAAATGTTTAGATCAGAAAGCATTGCATACAGTAGGGCTCACATTATCATTAGTTACTATATTTAATATATTTAATGTAAATATTATGAATGAAGTTTGAGTTTATTTTTTTTCAAAGTGCAGCACTACTTTTCGTCAGAAGGCATCTTGAACTAAACACTCAGGGCCTGATCTATCAACGGTTTGTGCTTTTTAAAACCAGTGCAAACTGCACAGCATCGCAAAAACAGGCTGAGGCTGATCTATAAACACGCTGCAGAGAGCATTGCATCTGTTAAACCTGCAGCAAGAGGCACGCAACGATTTGGAGCTTTTTCCCTTGATAAATATGCAATCTGGGCGTTTCTCTAAGAAAACACAAAATATTGGGAGGAGCATAGGCAAATAAGTAGGTGTTCCAGGCGCAGTGTGATTTACTAAGCATAGAAAGGTTTGTGCCAGCTATTTTAGCATCTAGTCTTCATTTTGCATAAGTTTATTATTGACAAACAAAAAAAGTCATTCACACACCATATAACCAAAGAGTAATTAACACTCTGATGGCCATAAATCTCAAAGTTATGTAAATATTTCCCCATTTCCCCCCCAAAGACACATCATAAATCACTGTGCACTAATGTCCTCATGGATGATCATTAGTTTGCACTGTAGTGGTTGACCTTCCTGGAGTCCAATTAATAAAATGTAGTAATCATTTACAATACCACAATGATAATTGGCATTATATATGACATTTTAAAAACAGAATTCTGAAATTTCAGATAGATTTTTCAATAGAGGTAATGATAAAGCGCAATGCATTTCAACAACATTAGTAGAATAAGGACATTTTAGCGACCTAGTTCTGGATATGCTGCAGTTTCAATCAGTCTAACACTGCAATATGATGCAGCAGAGAGCAGCGCATGTACACCGCAACTGACAAACAAAAAACATAATTCACAACATTCTAGCCTGATAGTAATTAGTTCTGTAACAGCCAAAGAATTTATGCATATGTCACCCCCTCCTTTTTTTTTGTGCCAAAGACACTTCATGAATCCATGCGCATATTTCTCCTCTCTCTAGCCATGGGCCAGCTCGCATTAGCGGCCGCAAACTCCTCATTTGAATAGTGCTACATTCGCCTGATATGAATTGCTCACGCAATCTTAGTAAATCAGCCGCAAATTATTTTTGGCGCTGCACGCAATTTTGTGATCATTATAAGGAATCTTGATAAATCAGGCCCTCAGTCTCTTATGAAGGGGTAAGCACAAACAACTCTCTGTAAAGTATGAAAATTCATTAATAAAACCGATTGGGCGAGGAAAGGAAATCATATTTGGATAGCACCCTTTCAACAAGGTAATTAAACGTGCTTTACATGATTCGGTGGAAAGGAAACCATACATATGCTTTGTTTAAAGGTTTCAACTGAGCTGTCCCCAACAAAACACTTTTTTTTTTACAGTGTTCTCACTTTGGTTAGATGGTTAAGCAGGGATCATGCTTTTAAAGAAAACGCAAAAATGGTCAGATAATGCTATATATATATATATACAAGCCGCAGCTTTACTAAGTCTAACTCTGGAATATGGCACATGTGTGGTTTAGAGTGGTGTATGTATTAGAGAATAAAGTATGACGTCAATGTTTATGTTTCCTCACATTGAATCGTAGGGTGGCAAGAAACAGTGTTTTACCTATAATTTCCTTGTCTTGCATGTCTGGAGGAGAATTTAGCAAAGGCAAGGCAATTCAAGGTGCTTTACATAATTCAGTGATAATGAAATCACATGATTACAAACAAAACATATAAGTTTAACAGTAATCAATCAGTAAGAAAAGATAATGTAAGGAACAAATTTATGTAATTAACACACAATCACTTAAAAAAGAAATAAAAAAAGTAAGAATAGAAATTAAACCACAACAATAAAAAATGATTTAAGGAACAAATTTATGCAATTAAAACAGATTTAAACAGATAAAACACAATCGGGTAAACAAAACAAAAAGTGATCAGAAAGCGCAATTTAAGTTTAAAATGCCGCTCTGAATAGTAGAGTTTTTATCTTTGATTTAAAAGAGCCTAGCGATTCAGCGTTTTTGCATTCGTCTGGAAGTTTATTCCACATTTGTGGAGCATAGAAGCTGAAAGCTGCCTCTCCCTGTTTAGTTCTGATTCTAGGGACGATTAGTAGGCTAGAGTTGGAGGACCTGAGTGGTCTGCTGGGTTGATATAGTGACAGCATATCTTCAATGTACTTTGGTGCTAAACCGTTCAATGATTTAAAAACAAGTAGGAGTATTTTAAAGTCTATTCTCTGAGCTACAGGGAGCCAGTGGAAGTGAATTGAAGTGAATTTAGCGGAGGAAATAATTAAATTCTGCTGTGTGGTTGATTGTACGGCCGAGGGTGGGACCTGAAAAAAAACGTTTTTTTTTAATTCCATCTAAAAAAGAACGAAAAAAACGAAAAGAAAAAAAAGGGCTGTCAAAAGATTAATTCCGGACACTCCGATGAAAGCCTGGATTCCAGCAGCAACTCACAACATTTGTGAGGCCCATTTTGTTCATGGTAGGTGTTTATAACTATGTATCTGTTATTAAGAGAATATGTTTATGAGAAAAAAAACTTCAGTTTTGCATATTGTAAAATTCTCTGTGTAATGTTTTTGCATTGTGATTCAGGTGACCCAAACCACGATCAACACCTTGATTATATAATCATAGCCTCCAGACTTCTGAAAACCTTTTAACTTTTTTATGAGTGAAGGGTCCAGGGCTGTCTATTAGATACGAATAAATGTCTCAGTGGATTTGTGGCCAGGACACCTGCGCAAGTAAAACTAATGTTTTTCAGAGAATTTATAAGGGTTTTGAATAATTTTTGATTTTGTTGTTAACTGATTTTTACGGGAGGTTCGCCCGCAAATTCTGTTGGAAGTGTCTTCATAGACCTTCATTTTGTTTGTTGTCTTCCTACCCAACCACTCGCACATGCACACAAAGACAGAGAAAGATATCAACAAAGATCTACTCGCCTACTAAGTTTTTTAATGACAAACAAAAGATATATATAATTCACAGACATTCTAGCCTAACAGAAATTAACTCTATAACAGCCATAGACTTTACAGCACATTTGTCAAACTCGAGGCCTGGGGGCCAATCCAGTCAGCTTTAGCCAATTTTGTGGCCCTCTAAACTCTAGAGGACCCTACAAATAGAATATTTAAGTTCTATTTATGTGTCTTAACAACGTTTTATCCATGAATTCCTTTCAGTGTTTATTTAAATAGTCCTAAATCCCATCATTGTGAAAAGATGTTCAGTATGTTATTTCAAGACATAGTTGTTGCATACACATATTATTTAGTAATATTTTAATACTTTTTTAAAGATAGTTTTATCACTACTTTCTACCACAGCCAGCCCTTTAAGGACATTCATGGTCTTCATGTGGCAGTATGAGGGATAACTGAGAAATTGCTGTGGTTGGAGTCTACAGGTTCAGGGCACAACGTCACATCAATGACTCAATGCAATCTGCTAGGATTCCTTAAGTAGAACTTATTTAAACTTTTTTTTAACTTATTTAAATGTTCATATAATTGTGTTGAAATTACTTTTCTTTTAAAGTGCCGTTAGGTGCCATCTGTTATGAATTGGCGCTAAATAAATAAACTGAATATAAAACGGAACTGAATTTTATTTTATTTTTTTTACTAAGTAGTTTAGTTGTGTTTGTCACTAACTTAGTGAGTTTGTTAAGTATTTTGACAGGAAAGTTGAATTGCTCTTGTTAATAAACTTGTATTTTGGAAAGTTGTTGTTCTATATAAATGTACACTCACCTAAAGGATTATTGGGAACACCTGTTCAATTCTCCTTAATGCAATTATCTAATCAACCAATCACATGGCAGTTGCTTCAATGCATTCAGGGGTATGGTCCTGGTCAAGACAATCTCCTGAACTCCAAACGGAATATCAGAATGGGAAAGAAAGGTGATTTAAACAATTTTGAATGTGGCATGGTTGTTGCTGCCAGACAGGCCGGTCTGAGTATTTCCCGCACAACCATTTTTAGGGTTTACAAAGAATGGTATGAAAAGGGAAAAAACATCTAATATGCGGCAGTCCTGTGGGCGAAAACACCATGTTGATGCTAGAGGTCAGATGAGAATGGGCCGACTGATTCAAGCTGATAGAAGAGCAACTTTGACTGAAATAACTACTTGTTTCAACCGAGGAATGCAGCAAAGCATTTGTGAAGCCACAACATGCACAACCTTGAGGTGGATGGGCTACAACAGCAGAAGACCCCACCGGGTACCACTCATCTCCACTACAAATAGGAAAAAGATGCTACAATTTGCAAAAGCTCACCAAAATTGGACAGCTGAAGACTGGAAAGATGTTGCCTGGTCTGATGACTCTCGATTTCTTTTGAGACATTCACATGGTAGAGCCAGAATTTGGTGTAAACAGAATGAGAAATCCATCATGCCTTGTTACCACTGTGCAGGCTCGTGGTGGTGGTGTAATGGTGTGGGGGATGTTTTCTTGGCACACTTTAGGCCCCTTAGTGCCAATTGGGCATCGTTTAAATGGCACGGGCTACCTGAATATTGTTTCTGACCATGTCCATCCCTTCATGACCACCATGTACCCATCCTCTGACGGCTACTTCCAGCAGGATAAGGCACCATGTCATAAAGCTCAAATCATTTCAAACTGGTTTCTTGAACATGACAATGAGTTCACTGTACTAAAATGGCCCTCACAGTCACCAGATCTCAACCCAATTGAGCATCTTTGCGATGTGGCGGAACGGGAGCTTCGTGCCTTGGATGTGCATCCCACAAATCTCCATCAACTGCAAGATGCTATCCTATTAATATGGGCCAAGATTTCTAAAGAATGCTTTCAGCACCTTGTTGAATCAATGCCACATAGAATTAAGGCAGTTCTGAAAGCGAAAGGGGTCAAACACCGTATTAGTATGGTGTTCCTAATAATCCTTCAGGTGAGTGCATTGTCACTTACCTTTCAAAGAAAACCATGAGCCTACTCCACCTACTGTTTAATTACCTCAGCCTTATAAGACTGGTAGTGAGAAACATTAAAGGCAGGGTAACCTATAGGGCAACCCATTACACTGCTTACACACCGAATGCGATAGATGCGACCAAAAAGTGTGACATGCCCCCAGCTTGTCGCCATAACATTCCAAAGCAAACTGGCCGTGCTTTAAAATATGCCATTTTCCCGCGTGCGAACCCAAAATGTGGAAGTATCCTGGCCAGGACTACTCTGCTGTCCTCCTCCTCCTCCCTCCCTCCTTCCCCCGACCCTCCGGGAGCACCCAGTGGACTCTGGTCTATGAGATGACCACGATAAATGTCAGGACAGCTGCTGTGGGGGTAGACCCAGTCGAGCAGTGGCGGAGGGATCAGTCACCACCCTGGCTCCTCGCTCAGTTTGTGCCGCGAAGGTCCAAGGTTTTCCCCGCAGCCACACCAACTACCAAGCTGAGCGGCTTTCCATCTGTCTGATGTTGGTATAAGTTTATATGTAAGCGATACGGGACGTGCTTTGGTGGAGACATTACCAGGTTGGGGTGTCCGGGTGAGGAAGCTGTTTTTCGCCCACAACGGCTCTTTTAAGAGCCACCACAAACCTCTTAAGAGCATTCCTGTCTAAATTGTTTAACCTCTTTTTAATGTTTATTTTTTTCCATTCCTGGCTCTGAATAGAAAACAGCATAGAATAGATGTAGCTTGGGGTGATTAGCCACGGTGTTTATCAGTTTACATGTCCTGCTGATGCTGACTCCATTCAGTCAGTCCCAGCATCACTGACACCCCTCAGCTGATTGATTGTTATGGCACAACATGAAGCTGTAGTTGAGATTTCTCCCATTTCTGTGGCAGGCATAAATGCAGCGTGTATTTTGGGTCGCGCCTGAAACGCATCAGCTGCACTACTTGGTTGCGTAAATCAGATAGAAAAGCTTTTTTGTGACACAAATCTGCTTCTGATCCCCAGTTTTGCTTAACTGGCTCCTCCATTGACTTTACATGTAAATCACACTCTCTGGTCGCGCCTATTGCGTTCGGTGTGCAAGAACCATACGTTATGAGTTTTTAAACTTGACTGAGTAATTTTCATTCTTTCTACAGCAAGAAACCCTGGGAAAACCTCACCAATCAACTTCCACGGTCCATCCAGGATAAGAGGCTTGTAAGTAAAGCTTCCGTGTTCCAGCACCTCCCTTTCTGCGCGTCCCATTCGTGTGCACACAACGCTCGTTCTAGCCAGTAAACAGGAAGTGAGCTTGCACTACCTTGTCGCGCCAATAGATAAATTGATTGTGCCAGCTCCAGTAGCCGACGTGTTTGTTTGGTGAAGTATTTAGTTCGAAGTTAGTGCAGATCAGCTTCCCGAAATTAATAGGAAACACAAATCAACGAGACCATGCTGACTGCGCGTGCCTGTCTTATTGAGCCGTGGCTTAGGGGGGGAGCATGAAGCAAGGGGTTGGACTTTTTATTTTGCAATAACGCCTTCTTGAGGAGCACTCCCAGAATCATATACCCTGCCTTTAATTGAGACAGTTGGCTTATATTATTTCCTGGACAACCAGGATGGTGCCCCTAAATTGGTCATTATTAAAATAATAATTTTATTAATAAGTGCCCAAAACAATCATTCATAGTTTATAGCCAAAACAAACCTGCACAGTTTTTTTGCATGACACTACATCACCCACATAGTGAAACTTGGTGGAGATAGTATTTAACTGTGGGAATGCTTTTTACTAGAATTATTGGGAAAGCTGGTTAGAGTTAAATAGCAAACAATACAATTTGTCACATTACAGCCATTGAGATCAAAAAATTGTAAAAAAAAAAAAAAACTACAAAAAGGATGTGAAGACTTTAAAAGGATCTGTGGTTTTATGTTCTATGTCAGATTATTACAAATGATTTAGATTATTTCTACTTTAAATGTAGTCAGAGAAAACTTAGTCTCCTTTGAAAAACCCAGGGCAGTATTAAAAACATTAAATCAAGATGACAAAGCTGGATAGGTGGCTTTACAGGCAGAATTAAATTGTAATTACACCTTTCATTGATCATTGTGCTTGTACTCTCACAGGGAGGTCAGAGATGAAAGTCAGGTGGGCAGAACTGGCAGAGCTTCTGCATTTTTGCTTTCAGACACTTCAGCAAGATGAATGCTTGCCAGCCTAAGGTCCTGAACCCATGTCCTCATTTTCAATAATTGTCTCTATTCACATTACCAACTTCCTATTGCAAACAAAAGTACCCACCAGGAAGCAGATGAAAGACAGCAAAAAGTTTGAAAATAAAATATTTCCTATAATAGCTCTTGATTCACATATTTGCAATATAAATACATTTGTTTGAGGCATATGAAATAAAAAATATAAATGGAATAGAGCAGAGGAAATAATTCAAGCTTTTCAGTTGATTAGCATTTTTATACAACACATTCAATTTTACATCCACAATGGAAAGATTGTAACAGTGTGAACCTTGAGAAAACTGTTTCATTGTTATCTTTGGTAATCCATAAACTCTGTAAATCACTGCATATCATGGTCTCAGGCTTGGTTGCTAATCGTAAATTCACTGAAATCTATTTAGAGTAGGGCAAATATCACAAAGTCCTGCACTTGCCTCTCTATTTTCTCATTAGGCAGATAAATGGAAGATAGCTTGCACTGGAAGTGAAGGCAAGAACAGATTAGTCTCCCTTCACAAACAACCACATATCCTTGACTTTTAATTAAAAATGCCATCGCAATTAGACACGGTAGTATAAAGAACTGCCGAAATAAAAAGAGTTCAGGCATGCTATAAAGGCAATCCAGCGCAGTTCCAAGAGAATAAAGCTTTTCACTTTTCTCATTGTGATTGTGAGGATTTTTTTTTATTATTTTTCAAAATGGAAACTTAAATCGGCTTATAGGTTTCTCGCAAAAGCGCTGCAGCAGGAGCAAAAGGGGAAGCAGAGAGGAGAAAATAGAACTTAAAGTTATCAAATTGGCTCCAAAGGACGTCAAAGATTGAGGTCAGGAAAAGAAGAAAACTATTTTGTTGGCGCAATAAACGAGAACAATTAATCAACTGTTAATGTGAATCACACCATTCATTCATCTCAACCATCTGGTTTAACTAAGTCACATTACTGAAGTAATGAATCTGCGGAACACTGACATTTGAAAAAGACAGCAGCTGGTAGCACTCAGGACAGAGGCATCTGCTGAACATGAGTAACAACACTGCTCTTTTTTACATATGAGTCATAAAAGTCCTGATCCTGGAAATAGCAGACGCTTATATTGTGAAAACAGAAACTAGGTCTATGGCCTGGTTGTATTACTTTGAGTAGCAGTGCTATGATAAATACAGCACTGTTTTCACTGATTGCCTTAAATTTAAGCAATTGCATAATGAAAGATATTAGAGTTTGTAGCTTTTTCCTTAATAATGAGAACATCTTTTTAAAATAAAGAATAATATTCTAAGATAATTTGGAGGCTAGAGTTTAACACATTTTGTGTAGGTTTTCCAAGGCCTTTAAAATAATCACTTTGCTTTAATCAAAGAAAGTCAATTTCTTTCACAAGTGTCTAATATATGTTACTCCCTCATAATGTGTTTCACCAAAAAGTGAACAAATGAAAAACACTTCTACTCTCATCATGGTTTCACTTTTTAAAATAGAATAACAAGTTGGTCTTGCTGATTTAGTATTCCCCACGGTAATTGGTTTTCTGGAGTGGTGACCATGTGTAGATGAAAAACAATCAGAAAAACTCCCAACAGATGCTGTAATTACCTCAGAAAACTTGCATAAATGCACAAACACACACAAGTGCTAGGAGTCATTGTTCCCTAAGAAACGCAAATGTAGAAGGACAGATTCCACTTGACATCTTGTCAGACAGTGATGTGTACCATTTAACCAGGCATTAAATAGTGAAAGCAGATGGAATAAGGTGCTTCAATCAAATAAATATTAATCAAACTTTGAAATATGTGGCATTCTTACTTATGCAGCTCCCTTTACAATAATTAGATTTTACAAGTTAACTAAATGATAATGTCCATCTTTGTCTAATTTTAACTTAAATATCTTGTGAAGGTGCCTGACCTGTGAAGATGAATGAGAACATGAAAATGTGTAGGAAGAAAGCAAGTCTTAAAAGAGAGATGAAAAACATTCTGTTCAAATTTTACCAAGACTTGGGGGGACAAAGCAAACAGGGAGATATATGAGACCTTTTTGGTCCACGTACAAAATGCCTTGTTTGAAATTCAACTATCACTGCTGTCCCCACAATGAAACATGGTAATGACAGTATCATACCATGATAATACATTTTTTTTTAATTAGAATTAAAAGAAGAAACAGACAAAGGTAAAATGCAGCCTGGTAGATCAAATTATATTCATGTGTTGGAACGGACCAAGCAAAGTTCTGCTATATATAATACAATTAATGGCAAAACTGGAAGATACATAGATTGCTATTTTGTGTGAATTGTGCCAATTTACCTGTTAACAAATAGACACCAGACCGAAAGTGAGCATCTCCTACTCATAACTGCCGTAATGGCACAGAATCACCCAACTCACCCGAATATCAACTGTTTTTTGTTGATAAACTGTATACATGAGTGTATAATAGCAGTATCTACGTATCCAATCATTATTTTTTTGTATTTTAGTACATTTTATTGAAAATATGAATTTTATACCAAAAACATTAGTTTAGTGGCCAAAGTTGGTTAAAAAAAATCACACTGCACTGGAATTCACTAGAATTAGAATCCTGCATTGCTAACGGTTCAGCTTGGGTTTCTGATGTAGGCCTTGATTACTGACACATCTCTGTAGCAAGGTGCCATGAACTGCATGCAGTACAAAAAGGATTTAGAGCAATTGGCTCAAAACCTGGGTTCTCCGTTCTGCAGGTGGTTACCCCTACTTGCTGACTTTGTGCATTACCTACGACAAAGGGAATAACTGATATGAGCAAATGGAAAATAAAATCTGGGCTAAGAGTTCATGTTTAATCCAATAAGTGTGATGGTGTGAAATGTTTTTTTGCACATTCCTGAATGATTTTCTTGTCATTCTAGGATACTTTATTTTTACTTTGGGCACCTCTCTGCAACACACATTGTCTGATGCAGACAATGACGAACAGTGGTCGCAGGTGCACCTGTCGAGGCAGAGTCACACGAAATCACTCAAGCTGATCTATATTTAGCATTAGATTTGGCCAAAAACAATGTACCACTCAGAGACGGCGCTCATTCTTTGCCATGATGCCGCACAAGCTCGGCATCTGGTGGTGCCCCAGGAAGAGAACGAGAAAACCTCTCAAAACGATATGGCTCAGGGCCGCTCGCCTCCTCCATAGACCTATCTCCCTGTACTCTGTTTCCTCTGGTGAAGAAGGTGGAGAAAAATCTTCAACCTCCAGATTATTTCCCTCTGAGGCAATGGAGCTCGCGTCACTTTGGTTCTCTCCATCTTTCTGGCCGTCTGTGACCCTGCGCTGCTGCAACATCTCAGTCACAGCCCAAACCACGCCTAGCCATTCATCCCCCTGTGTTTTTCCTGGTACGCCAGGCAACGCCTCCTTTTGAGCCTGAGTCAGGAGTACTCAATGGTTAATTTATGTCCCCTGGTGGCAAACTGTTGGCAGTGTATGCTTACTGCCCTATCGTCAGTTTACACAAGAAAAGTGAAATTTAAAGAACAGTGTGTGGTTTCAAAATACATGGGCACGAGTCCTTTTGTATGGGGGCCGACATATTGGACGCTGTGTTCCCTTCTACGTGAGCCAATGTGGACAAAATGCCTTTACTGATTTTTTTAATATGCGGTTATATCCCTTTTCTGCTCATCCTTTTTATGAGTTAAAAATTAAGAGCTCTCCAAAGAGACTTAAACAAACAAACAAAAGAAAAACAACTTTCTCCAACCCTGACCGACCGACCTCCCTGATCAGAGATGCACCCAAATACGACTGCGGCTCCACGTCAGAGGCAGAAGCCCATAGAGATAATCACCACCATAAAACTAAAGTAAACATTGGCCTTGCATTCTCTTAATGGAAATGACTGAAGGAGCAGCAAAATCTAAGGAAACACACTGTGGTTGCATGCTTTCTGGTGCACAGTTAACAACTTTCACTGTATTGGTTTTGGTTTTGTTTTCAAACTAGCGCCAGTCACGGTGACCCTACCCTGAAATGTGTCCTCTTTTTTTTTCCATTGAGGTAATTCCGTCTAACATTACAGTTTATTCAGTTACAAAAATATCTAAATAATATCACTAAATTATAAAATGCTGAAAACTTTGGCCTTTCAAAAATGTTTTTTTTACACATGTACAGCTTCACTCGCTGCCATTGATGGAGATTCTAATGTGCTTCTCACTAAAAACCAAAATAATCCTGTTCCTTACATAGTTATTTTTTTCTAAAAATCTAAAGTGTTTATTACTGCCAAGAAAACAAATTTAGATGTTTGCCCCTTTTTATAACTTCAGGGAACTGTATTTATATATATAGGTGATGTGCTATGCACAAAGTTCTACGTGCTAATCTAAAAACAGAGTGGTAACCTCCAGCCGACAGCAATCTTTAAAAATGACCTAAATAGGTACTGATGGTAGACAGTATTGAACATGCTCCAGCCCCTGTTTTCAAAGAACAAAGAAATAGGAATTCTTTCAGCTCAGTTGATCCGCCTATGGGGATTCAATATTTTGTACTAGGTGGTAAAGATGGGAAAGTAGAACATTAGTGGTCAAAGATAATGCTTGAAGGACGTAAGGTTAATGTGGAGCCATGCTGAGAGAACTTGTTCCATCCCTTTAGCTGACACTCTACTTTGAGCTCAAAGTGACCTCTAGCAGCAATAAATCAGGAACTTTTACCATAGTATAGATAAATGACACACCGAATTACCTAACAAATATAAGCATGAGTGGAGGCAGGTTGTTCCTGGAACCATCCCATTCCAACACTGATTGCTTTTCAATTAAGAAACAGCAATCCACCACTGTAAATGGCCCATATTAAAAATCAATCATTTGACATGATCTCATAAACTGCAGCCAGATATGTAGACATTTCTGCGCTTCAGGTATAAACTGCATATGGAGCATTGCTCCCAACGCTCTGAGGTTATTAAAATACTGTTTACTGAGAGTAGTTTTAGTCAAAACGCCGGACTGCTCTTGCACACACACAAAATTGTGAATATATGATGCCCTACATGCCCTGCACTGAAATACAGACAAATATTAGCTTGGCCAGCTATTTTAGCTGCAAGGAACTGTCAGATTTTGATGTGCTAGAGTTGCAAACCCTTTAATCACTAGCACATCATGGTGACAGAGCTCTGTACGGTTTAACAAATCCCCCAGAACAAAAACATTCTCCTTTTCACTCTCATTTTCAAGTAAAGTCTGCAAGCAATGCTTAAAAGAACTGGCTATTACAATCTCATTGAGCAGAGACCCCGTCACTGCTTGTAAGGTTTTCTCGCATAATGTTCTTTCTTCACTGAATGGTGACAGCCAAACAGAGAGGACTGTTGTCTTTTGTTTGGAGCCAGTTTCAGTTATTCGCTCTTTCCTTAAAGTTGCAATGCTTTCTCCCTGCTGATGACACAACTGCTTTCTCTTGCATTCTCAATTTTATCTCTACACCTTAGATGGGTATGTACCACACTGACTGTTAAAGTTCAAAGTCAAAACACAAAATGGAAAGTAGAGCACAAAAGATGGGTCAGATTAAATGTCTTGAGCACATCTCATTGTAATAATAGCAAGCTAAGAACACACCTTTTAAAGGAGGCAAAATTACATCTAGCTTCCACTCTAGTCAGACTACAAATCGGTTCATAATTAACTTCATGTCATTGTGGCTGTAAAAGGTTACAACTGTTAAGCTAGAGGCACCTTTGTGAGGTGGTTGATTGATACTTAGATAGAAGTTCAGAGTTGCAAAATTCATTTTTCTACAACTGTTTTGCAACAAATAATTTGCTTTACTTCTCCACTAGATTTAAAAAGAAGATTGCACCAATACATTCAGACACAAGTCTACACATTAAACCCTGCAGATATTTTCAACCTGTTTTTGAGTAAGGTGTCAACTGTACATTTTTTAGTCACTGCTGTGCAATGTTAGGTCTGCTTTGGCAATGGATATTGGCTTAGGGCATTTTTTTAAACTTTATTATTATTTACAGCATATTGTATGAGGAACATGTTAAAAAATCATGGTACAGTTTCAATCCCAATCCATTTATCCCCTTAAAATAAGGTAGAGAATAAAAGTAATTAGCCTGGAAAAAAAGTATGATTTCTAGTACTCCAAATTTAAAATATCTGCAGTTGTCATTTAAAATAATTATATGTGGCATATGTTTGGTCACACACACTGATTGGGTGGCGCTAATCTACTCTCTTCCACCGGAAGGAGGGTCAAGCAGAGTCTATACGAGACCCTCGCTGCCAGCCGTTTTCCCTTCTTGCATGCTGCTGCCGGCCGGGGTGGGGAACAGTAGACAATCTCCAACCATCTTCCTTTGCTGGCAGAGGAGGGCCCAAGTTTCTGGGAGAAAATCGCTTCAAGTAACTCACAGAACACCAGGTGAATCATAAACCCTGATAAATAAAACATTGTGTGATCCTGAAAGCCCGACAAAAGGTTCCCTGAGTTTCTGAGCGCTGAGAAACAGAGCTGAGAGCTGCGCGTAGTGGGAGTCCGAACCAGGCGAGGCCACATTCAATTGATGCCACAGAGCGGATAAGAATTGACATGCAGGAAACCGCAAAAGGTACTGTTTAGTGAAAGAAAGTTGGTGCTGATCGCTGCTAAACCGGTTAGAAGACAAGCTAACTGCATCTCCCATGGCCAAGAGGATCATTAAGTAGGCACCGCAGCCATTGTTAGCCGCTAGGCTAACGTCGCACGACCCCCTTCACTCATCAGCGGAGACGTCTGGAGAGAACTTTAAACGTTCATAAGGTCTGTTTTGGCAGAGGCAAATTAGTTAGGATAACTATTTTTAAAGGTGTTCCCTTTTTATTTGTTGTTGTTTAAGTTTAATCTGTTTCTGTTTGGGTAAACCAGGCCTTGGCCTGAAACTATAATCAGTGTTTTAAAAGATTTTTTGCCGATAAAGAGTAATTTTAAATCCTGCAATTTGAGCTACTCAATCAAACAGGAGATTTCCATTTTTTGCTAAAGGTTTAATAAATGCATTTGAGCTACTTCAAACGCCCCAGGTGCGTTACCGGGTGCTAAAGCTAAGATAAGCCACGTGTTCGGCTCTGGTCTGCATTCAATCCACAAGCCATCAAAGGTGTTCAAATAGAGATCGGTTCAGAGAAAATAAAGAACAGAAACTAATCTTATTAGCCGTGTTTGAAACCCTTTAATGTATCGAAGTACTGGAATTAGATTGTTTAGTGCCATAATCAATCCATATAGAAGTAACTTCCCAAAGAACAATGACTTCTCATCCAGATAATTTTAAACAAACATTTCTTAATCCAAGAATGTTTTAATTTTCCTTACATTGTTGTGTTAGTTTACAAATAAGTCAATGGTGCTAATTAGTTTAAACTAATTACAAATGGTAAACTAATTTAGCTTTCATTACAGCCTCTGCAAAACAAGCCTTGGTCCTTTAAAGCATTCAGATTCACCCAAAAGAAGAACAGCAGATTTATTTTATTGCATTTTTATCCATTCTTTTATTTTTAGTTATTCGTTTAGTTTCATCACTAGTGTGTTGTTTATTAGTTTGAGAGATTAAATGTTTGTCTTTTTCGTCTTTTGTAAATAAACCTTTGTAGTGTCACATCATCCTCATAAGGGCTACCTAAAAAGTCAATCAGATAGCTGCAGCTGATCCAGAATGCTGCTGGTTGCATCCTCACTAGAACCACGAAAGTAGAGCACATCACCCCATTTCTGAAGTCCTTACACTGGTCCCCTGTAGCTCAGAGAATAGACTGTAAAATACTCCTACTGGTTTATAAATCACTAAATTGTTTAGCACCAAAGTATGTTGAAGATCTGTTCTCACTATACCAACCTAGCAGACAACTCAGGTTCTCCAACTCTTGTTTACAAAGCATAGAATTAGAACCAAACATGGAGATGCAGCCTTCAACTTATTTGCCCCACAAATCTAGAACAAACTTCCAGACGTCTGCAAAGCTGCTGAATCGTTAAACTCATTTAAATCAAAGATTTAAATGAGTTATGTTTAGAGCTGTCTTTGAGTAATGCTAATAATTCTTTTACATACATTTTCTTTTTATGCTTTTCCTAAATTGCGTTTTTTAATCTTATGTTGTGCTTCTTTCTTTACAACCAAATCATGTAAAACACCTTGAAATGTTTTTATTTTATTACCGTGTTTTATACTTAATTTCTGTTTCTATTTGCAATTATTTTACACAGTTTTTTTTACTAGTCTTTCTATGACTTTGTCATAAGTTTTGCTGTTTTTACTTTCTATGCTTTTATCATATGTTTGGTTTCTTTAACACATGTAAAACACTTTGAATTACCTTGTGTTGAAAGTGTGCGATACAAATAAAATTGCCTTGCCTTATTATTTTATGTACATAAAATAATTTAAAATGACAGTGTGCAATTACAAAATTTCCTTCGGTTCATTTTTAGTAAGATAGGCAAGTAACAAAAACTTAGGAGAAAATGATGCATTTTCTTGAAGTAGAAAAATAAATCGCAACTGAACATGCTGTGTGTAATATATATAAAATATGCAGATGATCAAAACAATGTTAAAATATGCGTAGAATAAATAGTAAATCTAAAAAAAAATACTAGGGCTGTCAAACGATTACAGTTTTAATCTAATTAATCAAAGGGTAGCTGTGAAAAATTCACAACTGGTTAATATACCAAAACATGATTAAAAACGTAAAATTTTTGGTGTAACTAAAATATAAAACCAGATACTGTTTTTTTCATGAAACCATGACACGTTTGTTTTGAATTCTACTATCACATTTATACATAGCCCTTTTAACCTATAGGAGGATCTTTTGTGACGTCAATGTTTATGTTTTCTCGCAATGCATCATGGTAGTTGGTGGCAGGAAACAGTGTATTTTGCCTATAATTCGATTGTTTTGCATGTTTGGAGGAGGATTTAGGGGAGCAGCTAATTCACTGCTGCGTGGTCGACTGTACGACCTGTTGGGGGCCTGATAAGGTTTTTTTCTAAAAAAACAAAAGAGATTGCAGGAGATCAAACCTGGATGCTCAAAAGAAAATCTGCATTCCCACAGCAACTGACAGAGTTTGTGAGACTAATTTTGTTCATGGTAAGTCCTTGTCATCATGTATTTGTTATTTAGATAAGGTTTACGTAAAAAAACGTGAGGATTGCATATTTTAAAATCCTTTGTGTTTTATTGTGATCATGTTCTAATACAGATGTTCCAAACTGCAATCAGCACCCAATTATTCACGCTGTAGCAGCAGCTGTAAATCCTGTCCTGAAACCTGGTTCTGATTCAATCATTAAAGCTGCTACATGACTACATGTTTCTCCAAAAATGGATAAAAAAAGAACTGTGTAAGTGGTAATTTTCAGTTTTCATCAAAGACCAGATGCCACTGAATTACTAAAGTCACAGGACAACTTAAATTGAACAACAGCGATTATATTTCAATAAATACATAAATAAAAACAATGATCAATAAGGACTCACCCAACTTTGCAGTCGTGTTGAGGATTTCACAGTTCTCCTTTGCAATCCCCCACAGATGATGCGAATCACACTGTTTCTGGTGTCTGACCTCTGCTTTTAGCACAAACACGGCTTTCTGTTTCGTAGAGATCGGCCCAACCCTCCTTGAATCAACATGATCTCAGGCCTCCAGACTTTGGAAGCCGTAAACTTTTTAGGAGTGAAAAGTTGGCTTTAGGAATGGGAATAAATGTCTCCCCAGCAGATTTGGGGCCAGTACACCGGCGAATCAAACATATTTGTAAAAGGGGTTTTAAACAACTTCTATTTCACCGTCAGTAACAATTTTAAGTTTCTCTCTAAAGCTCTTCCAGTTTTCAGATGTTAAAGTGGTTATATATCTGGGCTTGTGCCAGCTAACTGTCTTGGAAGTGTTTTTTTGCGTCTCTATAGCTGCTGTTCATTTTGTTTGCTTTCTGCCACACAGCCACTCGCGCATCCGCACAAAGATGTCAACAAAGATCCTCCTATTGATGTCTGTGGCTAAGGTAAATTAAATGGTTTACCTTTTCTGAATATAAACATGACTGTTTCTTAATAAGGATTCTCTTCATGGGACTATCCGACAAAAACAGAACGTCTTCAGTCAGAGCCTTCTTCAGTTTTGCTGCAATACAGACGGCTACAGAAGATCCTACCCACTGCCATCAGATCTACATTAGATTCTTAAAGAATTAAGTAGTAGGAGCTACAACAACACTTAATTTCTCTCCGGGATCAATAAAGTATTTTTGAATTGAATCTCTAAGACAGAATTGAGTGAGCAGAGACAGAGTGTGAGCAAGCACAGAGCAGGTGTTGCTGTTGGTTCTAGAGCTGGACAATATGGACCAAAAGTTATATCTTGATATTTTTCAGCTGAAATCTGATTTTCAATATTTATCTAGATATTTTTCCTGGAAAAAAAAATACAACATTTTTTAAATTCTAAGCTTTCAAATGTCACAGTCACTTTTATTGACATACAGCTGTAGATGTACGTATATTAGAAAAGTATTGGCATATATTAATATAATTAATTTCTTGAATAAAATCGCCCCCTATTCTTTCACACCAATATTATAGCTTTTCTATTTAAAAAGTACTGTTTTGGGTCAGGGGTGGACTGTTGTTAAAATTCAGCCTGGGAGCTTGGTTCTGAGTGACCAAGGAGATGAAACGAATAGACAATATAGTGTCTGTTTTTTTTAGTACTATTTACTATGAATCAAATATTGATAGCAAACTATCATTAAACAGAAGTGTATTGCTTATGGTATTATTTTCTGTGTTTTTTTGTTATAAGTTTGAAAATGTCTTACGTTATTGAGCACACCATAAATTTTGAACGTTCCTTGGATGCACCTCAGGTGCGCAATGCAGCATAGCACCACTAAAGAGAGTTGAATAGTACAAACAAGAATGAACCTACCAGGACTCCATGAGAATGTTGTCACCACTCGAAGAATTGGTGGAACTGTAAAGAGTTTTTTTTAGAAAGGGCGGTAGTGAATACCATTGTACCGGCTCAGTTAAAGCACTGATTAAAACAGACGCATTCATGAACATACCGGTACGCTCTCAGTGCTCGGAGAAGTGGTGGTACTAGGCCTGCATACCGGCCCATGTAAAGAAATGTATATAAGTGAAAATAAAACTTTTTGGAAGGAGTAAACTTTTATTAAAGTATTTACAAAATCAGAAATCAATGATGCTACAAGGTGGCACAGTGTTGGGGTGCTAGCACTGTTACCCAGGGTCTTCTGCATGGAGTTTGCATGTTCTACCCGTGCATGTGTGGGTTCCCGCCGGGTACTCTGGCTTCCTCCCACATTCCAAAAACATGACTGTCAGGTTAATTGGTCTCTCTAAATTGTCCTTAGGTGTGAGCGTGTGCACGCACGGTTGTTTGTCTCTGTGTTGCCCTGTGATAGACTGGTGATCTGTCCAGGGTGTACCCCGCCTCTAGCCCGTTGACAACTGGAAATAGGCACCAGACCCCCGCGACCCCTTGAGGATTAAGTGGTTTAAAAAATGGATGGATGGATGAAATCAATTACCTTTAGGAAACTGATTTTAATCTATAGCTCAGTCACTGTGGATCAGTCTCTATTCCCTGTAGTCTAGTTCAGTCATTCATGGCTGCAGACAGAGCAGCCATAAACACAGTAAGTGCTCAAGTGGTCAGAGATAGGAAAAATGTATTACTTTTTAAACTATTGTTTTAATATACTAAGAATGTCAGGTCTAGAACTTTAAAAAGACAGTCCTCAAAATTTTAAGACCGACACCTTACCAAAGGAATCTCATGGAACTGCACTTCCTTTCACAAATGGTGAATGAATGTAAAAAAAAAAAAAGGAATGAGGCATTCTTTTAACAGACTTTCTTTGTGGACCCAGCAATATAGCAAGTCCCTGTCTCTTGTATCAAAATTACCACTAGCTGGACCATTTTATTACAAAAGTCAAACCACATTCATACATTTTTTGTATACACGATTTATATTTTGCATTTGAAAACTGTGATCACTATTAATTCATTTTTTCCCTTACACTTAAAATGCAACTTTGAATCTGATATTGACAGTTCACATCTTTTATCTGGTAATCCACAACACTAACCTACACTATTAGAGCATAGGCACAATGGGGGTTTCCAGTTTTCACAGCACACTTATGTAACCTGCAAGGTAAGCACACAACCTTTTTCCAAATGTAGCTGACTAAAAAAACACTGCAGATAAAGGGGTGGGTTTAAGGGGTGGGAAACAATTATGTTAATTTATGATTGGAGAAAAGGAAGGCTCATCTCGTGAGGTTAATTATTTGAAACCCCCTCGAGACCAGGTTTTTAATCTTTTTTCTCTGACTATCTTATAAGGTTTGTCACACTAGTAAATCAATACCATTTTGGAAAAGTGGTAAAGTAAAAGTAGTCTAAACTTCATTTAAATCATAGAAAGTAGAGAGATACCAAAAAATGGCACATGACTAGAAAATTTGTGTTTTCAGTTTTCAATTTGTCCTCTTCTCTAATACTGACCAGGTGTTTTGCATTTCTCAGGTCCAGCTTGGTGAACAATTGACTGCACTGGAATAAATAAAAGACAGTATTCATGACTTAACTATAATTTCATTAAACCCCCACTACTCAATGCAAGAACGTAAAGAACAATAATTTTTGCTGACAAAAAAAAAATCCTGCTATATTTAAGGATGACGATGGATTAATAATGCCAGCTGCCTTAGCATAATTAATTTATGTCTGCATGGTTTTGCTTTTTGGAGTAGATAGGAAAAAAAGGCAGGACATGACTTTAAACAATGTTCCACCCAGCTCAAAACCTTTTCTTGGCACAAGTCGATAGCGGGGTTTTGAGTCCTACGCCATGAGGCCCCCATAAGACATTATCAAATTCAGAGTCAAAACACAAAGTCTAAAGACCTGACACCCAACTGAGGAACCAGTTGTGGTTCATAAATAAGTGAAGCCTTGATCGGTGCTAATGGAGAAGCAGAAGTCACAGAAATTCCAGGGAAGAGTTATTCAGGGCGTTTTTACATGTGTGGCCGTGCCAGAAAACCAGAAAATTTTGATTTTTTTCTGTTTACATGAAACAATTAGCCGTGCTGGAGTCCAGTGTTATACATGACGGACTACAACAAAGCAGCAGGTGGCGGTATACAAATAATTATTATTATTAATTATGCAATTGTTGTGGATTCAGTTTCTAATAGTCTAACACCTGCCCAGCTGAGGTGAAATTATGAAGGAATGAATTTATATATCATATATATATATATATATACTTCACATTGTGAACACTCTGACTAGCAGATGAACTAATTTGGTAGACAGTTGTTTTCTTAAAAATAATTAAACCACCGGGAAATCACAATTTTGAAATACAGGCAGTCTTTGTGAAATAGATGTGTTGGAAGAGAAAAATAAAAATGGCAAAACAATCAAATACATTTTTTGGAAAGATTTACAGTTCAATAATGTGTGATACTGATACATTTTTAAAGAAAAATGACAAATATTTCATACTAATGAGCTAAAAACTGTATATGAATTAAGGTATTTTTTGCAATGTCATGTTCACAATCTAAATGTATTTATGTTGCTATTCATTTTACAAAGTTTTATTTATGTGATTTTAAGCATTTTAGTTTTCACAATATTACAGCAGACATGTCTGCAACAAATGATGAAGAAAGAACATCGGGTTTTGAAGCACATGAGCCATTTCTTTCACAGGTTAGACACATTTGATGTTCTTTTTTGAGGGGAAGGGAATTAAAATACTTTTTATAGCCTGAGGATCTTGCGATTTTGGCCCGTCTCTCTGAAGCTTAGCTTCTTCCCTAGGCTTTTGTGTTAGCATCTGAATCGACAGCATTCAAATAACCAAAAACTACATCAGTCATCTGGAATAAACCTAATTACACCAATTTTACTTGAATATAAAACACACACAGAGATGTTAGCACACCAAACTACTTAGGCTAAAAACACCAGCTAACTGTGAACAGTTTACATGTTTTAATGTGTTTACTGTCGCACACAATGGGAGACTTTATCTTCATTTGTAGTCATATAAATATGTAAACTCACCTATTTCAAAACTATTTCAAAATTTCAAACTTTCATTCAATATATTTAGAGTTTCATTCCATATATTCAAGGTCCATCCCATATATTTAAGGTTCATTCCATATATTCAGATTTTCATTCAATATATTCAGACTTTCATTTCATATATTCAAGGTTCATTCAATATATTCAGACTTTCATTCCATATATTCAAGGCTCATTACATATATTCAAGGTTCATTCCATATATTCAAGTTTCATTCGATATATTCAGACTTTCAACCCATATATTCAAGGTTCATTGAATGTATTCAAGTTTCATTTCATATATTCAGACATTGATTCAATATATTCAAGTTTCATTCTATGTATTAAGACTTTCATTTCATATATTCAAGGTTCCAGTGATACAGAGACAGAGAGACGTTGCTTGAATTAAATGGCGTTTCAGAGCTTTTTTTCATCCATGGCTATTGGACTTATCTGGGAATGTAATGAAATAACTAGTATTAATGAGAAGGTGATGTGGCAATTTATTTCCTTATTCTCTAATGTCTTCCTGTTTGAGTTAAACAAAGTAAAAATACACAATAGCATAACTAGCATATTGCAAGTTGTACCTCATAACAAAGGTGACTAATCAGGCTTCCCTTTGATTAAACTATGAACCCAGGGAGAAATTAGAGATTTCAGTAACATTTCTGAACTACTTTAAGTAGTTTTTTGACAAGGTATTTGAATGTTTATATTCTACAAATTCCCCAAATAGTGTCTGGCAACATAAAAGTAGTTATCTTTTTTCCCAAATAAAGATAACAGCAAGAGAATAAAAAAAAACCCATCAGAAGTACTTTCTCTTTCAGGCTGTTATCCTTCTCATTTAGAGTACACACCTGGTGAAGTGCTGCATGTGCACGATCGCTAACTTATTTCTATTTGTTGCAAGGTTACTCTGATTGGCTTCCACAGACACGACAGGATGATAGTTCCTTCCTCCTTGAAATTACTCTAGTGGAACAGCAGCAAGTGAACGACAGGAGGCAGAAGATGAGTTTGGGAACGGGAGCATGTACTCTCAACATGCTCTGTCAGCATGGTACCTCCTTAACCTCACATCCTGGCTACTCTCTGAGGCATTTCTGATTCTACTTTTGATCTCCCCCTCCTTCCTGAAATACACTTGATTCCTCATTTGACATTCATCACAAAATCCAATATAAAAAACCCAAAACACACATTTCTTTTAAAGATAAAAAAAAATGCAAAGAAGTCAAAATTTAAAAATAACTTCTTGGATCTCATCAGTACATAAATAATTGATTACAGAGAGGCTCAAGGGGAATCTTGTTCACGGAAATGTTTATTTCACCCTGAATTTACTCACATATATAGCTCAATCTTTGTGTTTACCCAGCATAAAATTAGTACACTGGACAGTATCTCCAGGACTCTGAGCAGATATTCTACAATAACAAATATCCCCATAGAGTGGAGGAATAAGAACGTTGACCTAACATGCCCCCTGTCAACGCCTAATTTATCAATGGTTTGCTGTTGTTATAGCCACTGCAAATTACACTGCATCACAAAAACAGGCTATAGCTAATTTATTAGCTATAGCCTGAGAGTACTGCAACTGTTAAACGCAGAACAAGATGCATGCGACCCATTTAGCGCTTTTCTCTATGCTGAATATGCAACCCCGACGTTTCTGTTAGAAGATGCAAAATATTGTGAGGAGAACTGGCAAATAAGTAGCCGTTTCAGGCGCAGTGTGATTTATTAACTTCAAAATGTTTGTGCCTGCTATTTTAGCTTCTATTCTTACCATTTCGGAAAGGCATGTCTTAACTTTGTCTTAAAACTCTAATGGCCATAAACCTGACAGTTTTGTCTCTCAGCGCATCTGCTTTGAATTGTGATCCTCATGGATCCTCATTAGTTTCCACCAGAGTGGTTAATCTTCCTGGGTTCCAGTTAATAAAAATGTTAATCATTTACAGTCTCACAATAACATTAAGGGTACATTTTCAAGATACATATTTTTTCTTCTGCAACTTGACATTTAATAGAGGCCATGATAAAGTGCAGTACGTTTCAACAACATTAGTAGAATATGGACATCTTAGTGACCTTATTTTGGACATGTTGCAGATAAATATAATTCACGACATTCTAGTCTAATACTACATTCAACAAAAATATAAACGCAACACATTTGTTTCTGCTCCCATTTTTCATGAGATGGACTTAAAGATCTAAAACTCATTTCAGATACACAATATTACCATTTCTCTCAAACATTGTTCACAAATCAGTCTAAATGTGTGATAGTGAGCACTTCTGCTTTGCTGAGATAATCCATTCCACAGGTGTGCCACATCTAGATGCTGATCTGACATCATGATTAGTGCACAAGTGTACCTTATACTGCCCACAATAAAAGGTCACCCTGGAATGTGCAGTTTTGTCTCACAGCAAAATGCCACAGATGCCACAAGCATTGAGGGAGCGTACAATTGGCATGCTGACAGCAGGAATGTCAAACAGATCTGTTGCTCGTGCATTGAATGTTCATTTCTCCACCATAAGCCATTTCCAAAAGCGTTTCAGAGAATATGGCAGTACATCCAACCCGCCTCACAACCGCAGACCATGTGTAACCACACCAGCCCAGGACCTCCACATCCAGCAGGTTCACCTCCAAGATTGTGTAAAACAATATTGCATGGACCAGACAGCTGCTGAAACAATTGGTTTGCATAACCAAACAATTTCTGCACAAACTGTCAGATACCTCAGGTTGTCTCAGGGAAGCTCAACTGCATGCTCGTGGTCCTCATCGGGGTCTTGACCTGACTCCAGCTCGTGGACTGGAGAATCAACAGTGAAGCCGTCTACAAAAAGGGACAGAGCAGACTTTACTTTCTGAGGAAGCTGAGGTCCTTCAATATTTGCAGCAAGATGCTGCAAATCTTCTACAAGTCTGTGGTGGAGAGTGTCATCTCTTTGTCCATCATCTGTTGGGGTAACAGCATCAGAGCCAGGGACTTAAAACGGCTCAATAACCTGATACAGAAGGCTGGTTCTGTTATGGGGACGACTGTGGAACAACTGGAGATAATGATGTAAAGAAGGATTCTTCATAAAATTAAAAAGATCATGGACAACCCTGAGCATCCTCTCCATGAGACAGTCCTACAGCAACAGAGTATCTTCAGTCGGAGTCTTCTTCAGTTTCCCTACAACACAGACCGCTACAGGAAATCCTTTCTCCCCACAGCCTTCATGGTCTACAACAATTCCTTGAAGAATTTATTAATGAGCTACAACAACAATTAATTTCCCTCTGGGATCAATAAAGTATTTTTGAATTGAATTTTATAAGTTCATCAACTCTTACCGCCAAACCTGTTTTATTTGATAATTTTACCACTTTTGAATGCACTGCCTCTGTTTTTGGCACTCCTCAGATTTTATGTGTCACAGTTAACAGGTCACCAAACAGGAATGCACTTTTTATTCAATAATTTTCAGTTTTTGTCAATTTTACACAACTCCTATGAATCCTTGTCTCCTGATGACACACAGCCAATGGATGCACTTTTTAACTGCATTTTAGACATAAAATCCTGGATGGCAGAAAACTTTGTCCAGCTCAACAAGGACAAAACAGATTTTTTTAGTTATCATTCCTGAGGCTCAGAGAGAGAAACTTTTACCAAAACTACAATCATTGTCTTTTAATCCTTCTTTACAAGTGAAGAATCTGGGCATGATTTTTGACTCTGACCTGTCTTTTATTCCACACATTAAAAATGTTACTAGGATTGGTTTTATCACCTAAAGAACATCGGCAGAGTCTGCCCAATTGTCTCTCGGGCCAATACGGAGACGCTAATGTATGCTTTTATTACCAGTAGAATTGAGTATTGTAATGCCCTGCTTTCTGGTGTTCCGAAAAAGACTACCTCAAGTTTACAGCTTTTACGAAATCCAGCAGCACGTGTCCTTATGAAGACCAGGAGGCGCGAGAACATTACACTGGTTTTCAAATCACTGCATTGGCTCCCCCGTATATTTTAGGATTTTCTGCGCTCCTCTGGCAGCCATCTCCTTATCATCCCCAAAGTCCGAACACAAACTCATAGTGAGGCATCCTTCAGTTATTATGGCCTTCACCTCTGGAACAAGCTGCTGGGGAACCTCAGGGCCACAGAGAACGTTCATGTTTTTAAGAGCAGGCTCAAGATCAAGACTTACCTTTTTAGCCGAGCTTTTAACTGATTCACTCTGCATGTTTTATTTGACTGAACTTTTTGTTTTGATTTTAACTGATTATTTTTTATTATTTATCTGCTTTACACTTTTAGCTGATCATATCTTATAATTCTCTTATATTTTATAATTTGGGATGCTATCAGTCTTAACATTTGGGCGGGTTGGTGGTCAGCGCTATAGTTGTGCTGATGATGTTATTTTAGGTTTGGGAAAGGGGGGGGTCATTTTAACCTGTAAAGCACTTTGAGAAGCTTTTGTAGTTGGAAAAGCTCTTTACATAGAGTCAGAATAATGGGGGGGAGAGGGGCTGTGTGCTTCCTAAAGTCAGCAATAATCTCCACTGTATTCTAGGCATTCATCAGCCGGTTGCACCTGCACCAGGACACCAGACATTCAGCATCCATCGTGTAGGCAGACTCGTCCCCATCTAAGATGAGTTTGATATCGGTTGTGTCATCTGCAAACTTAATTAGCCTTACAGACTGGTAGTTGAAGGTGTAGCAGTTGTGAACAGGGAGAAGAGCAGAGGAGAACAATTACAGCCCTGAGGAAAGCAGGTGCTGATGGTCCTCAAGTCTGAGAAATTCTTGCCAGCCTGACATGCTGCTTCTTGTCAAACAGGAAGTCAGTGATCAACCTGAATATGGGATCAGGCACCTTCGTGTCTTGGAGAAATTCTGGAAGGATTATGTTAAAGGCAGAGCTGAAGTCCACAAAAAGGATTCCGGCATAGGTTCCCAGTGAGTCCAGATGCTTCAGGATGCAGCGTAGAGCTATGTTGATGGCATCATCTAAAGACCTGCTTGCTCTGTAATAAAATATCCAGTGGGTCAAGGAGGGGGGTCATGAGGGTCTTGAGATAGAAGAGAAGTAGGCATTCATATGACTTCATAACCCCAGATGTCAAAGCCACAGGTCTGTTGTCATTAAGTCCAGTGATCTTTGGCTTATTGGGGATAGGAACTATGGTGGAAGTCTTGAAGCAGGCAAATACATGACATGCATGCATTGAGGAGTTGAAACTGCCAGGGAACACTGTACAAAGGAAAGGAAAGTTTATTTGTAGCACACAATTCATACAAAAGGCAATTCAAAGTGCTTCCCAGTTGCATAAATTAAGAAAACAGATAAATAGAAAAAAAACATCGCCTTAAAAAGTAATTAATTAGTTTAACTGGAGAAAGTTGTTTTGCATCCTGAAGTATATTAAATGTCCCTTAATGTTTGATTAAGGTGTTTTAGTTACCATACTTTGTAAATATACTTTTAAGATTGTTTTAGAGGTATTTTGCAGAGTCAGCTCTTGTTTGGGTTACAGAACAACAGGGAATTGAGCAGGACAGCACAGGCAGATAGCCTCACCATACAATTGGCAATGGAAGGATGTCAGAAATAACGGTCAGCCGAAAATCGAGTTAGAGCTTAGTAATGGTAAAATGTATTGCCTTCTCTTTTGTCTTAGATAAAGTTAATTCTTATGTGAAATAGTGTTAATGATGTAGCATTATTTTATTTTATTTTATTTGTCATTAATTAAAAAGTAATTAATTAGAATAAAAAGCAAGAGTGCAGATAAAATACTTTCAATTGTCATATGCACGGGTAAAAATAACTGTTTTCAGCCTGGATTTAAAAATTGTTAGAGTTGAGGCTTGTCTCACATCCTCATGAAGACTGTTCCATATTTTAGCTGCCTGGAACTGAAATGCCTGAAATGCAGCCTCACCGTGTTCATTGTTGACTCTGGGAACCACCAGGAGACCCCTCCCTGAAGTTATCAGGGCCCGAGATGGTTCATATGTCTCTAACATGTCAGAGATGTACTTTGGTGCCAAACCATGAACAGACTTGAACACAAGCCGAACTGTTTTAATTCTATTCTCTGAGCGACAGGAAGCCAGTGTGGAGACCAGAGCACTGGACTAATATGGTCGTATTTCCTGGTTCTTGTCAGGACTCGAGCAGGAGCATTCTGGATGTACTGCAGCTGTCTAACAGCTTGTTTAGACAGCCCAGTGAGCAGGCCATTACAGTCGTCTAACCTGCTGGATACAAATGCATGGATAAGTCTCTCTAAGTCTGGTTTTGACACTATTCTTCTGATCTTAGGAGTGTTTTTTCAGATGGTAAAAAGCTGTTGATGTTATTGCTTTGATTTGCTGTTTAAGTTCAGGTCCAAGTCCATGATTACCCCTAGATTTCTAAGCTGATTTTTTGGTTGAAGATAGAGAGACTCAGGATGACTGATAACACTTTCTCTTTGTGTCTGTGGGCCAAAAACAATTATCTCAGTTTTGTTTGAGTTTAACTGGAGAAAGTTGTTTTGCATCCTGAAGTATATTAAATGTCCCTTAATGTTTGATTAAGGTGTTTTAGTTACCATACTTTGTAAATATACTTTTAAGATTGTTTTAGAGGTATTTTGCAGAGTCAGCTCTTGTTTGGGTTACAGAACAACAGGGAATTGAGCAGGACAGCACAGGCAGATAGTCTCACCATACAATTGGCAATGGAAGGATGTCAGAAATAACGGTCAGCCGAAAATCGAGTTAGAGCTTAGTAATGGTAAAATGTATTGCCTTCTCTTTTGTCTTAGATAAAGTTAATTCTTATGTGAAATAGTGTTAATGATTTAGCATTATTTTATTACATAGATAGTTATTTTTGAATTAGTGCTGATGCCTTTTTAATTCTGACTGTGTTACTCATATCTAGATAAAATGTTATACTGATTCTAAGGTACAAACAAGAACCAAATGTATGTAAACATCTCATCATGACTTATGACAAATCTTGTTATTATCTGATGTTACACTTATGACAGATCATGTGAATGTCTTTCTCAGCATTATACAAAGTGTCCCTATATGTTATCTACATATATCCAGTGAAACCATCTCCTGATTGTTTACTGCTGACAAGTGAAGTGAAACATCCAGTATTACATCATGACTGGTTTTGTGATTATCCTCCGAACCATGGTTGTAAGGAGGCTGGTCTTGGCAAAAGTTTGAATAAACCAATCATGTTTTGTGTGCCATATGTAAAGTTAGGGGGGAGATTCTCTAACTTTGTGTTAAAATATAAAACTTAATGTTTCTGTTATATACTTTGTCATTCCTTGGTAGGGTGACCCAGAGTGGGTAATTTATGCCACTCTGTAAAATGAATATCTAATCTGTTTTAAGAAATTCTTTGAACTAGTATTTAATCTGTTTAAAGAAATCTTAAAGAACAGAGTGTATCTATAGGCCCATGTTCACCTGTCATCAATGACATGTAGATCTGAGTGTCATCCGTGTAGTTATGGTAATACACATCATTGCTGTTAATTAGCTGACCCCAATGGAGGCATCTACAAGTTGATTAAAGTGGTCCCAAGATTGACCCCTATAACTACTATAACTACTACGTTCTCTAGGACTTTTCCTAAGAATAGTAGATTTGATATGGGCGGTAGTTGCTCAGTACTGTGGCATCAAGGCTGCTCTTCTTTAGAAAAGGCTTAATGACCGCGGTTTTAAGGCATTTGGGAATGTTCCAGTCTCAAGTGAGATGTTAACTAACTGACCAAATTGTGGTAACAAACTGCTCAGAACAGACTTTAGAAATCGAGACATCAAGGCAGCATGTACATGAACTCAGACCAGAGATAACCTCTTTGATTGTTTTGTCACTGACAGGTGTGAAATGTGTCAGCTCAAGGTGTTTATCTGGAAACAGTTTTGCTATTTGTTTTGTGGTAATTATGGCATTTTTAATGCCTTGGACTTTGTCATTAAAAAATATTGCAAACTCATTGCACTTAGATGGAGAAATTAGTTCTAAGGGCAGTGAAACTTGAGGATTAGTTAATCTGTTCATGGTGGCAAACAGAACACGAGAATTGTTTTTGCAGTTTGCGATTATTTCAGAGAAATACTTCTCCCTTGCTCCACGTAAAATCTGGTTAAACACACAAAGCACTTCTTTGTAAACCTCATAATGAGCCTGGAGCTTTGACTTGCGCCATTTCCGTTCGACTCTCCGGCACTCCCTTTTTTGTGCCCTGACTGATACTTAATTTCTCCAAGGTGCCTTTTGCTTAGTGTTAACCATTTT
Source organism: Apricaphanius iberus (assembly GCA_028564705.1). Lineage (NCBI taxonomy): Eukaryota > Metazoa > Chordata > Actinopteri > Cyprinodontiformes > Aphaniidae > Apricaphanius > Apricaphanius iberus. The sequence continues at coordinate 236,959 of JAPXFQ010001188.1, forward strand.
AACCTTAACAGAAGCAATAGTATCCAAAACATTTACAACCCTTGAAGTGTAGGAATCCAATAGATTATCAACATTTGAACGTGGGGGATTTTCAAATGTGATCAGCACCAGGGGACAGCTCATTTGCATAATGTCTGAGAGGGGCAGGATCGTCTGAGCTCCCGGCCCAGACGATGTGTAGACTAAATAATTCTACATTTAAGGCATTATCCTGGTTAGTGTGGACGTGGCCTTAGATGGTGTTAATGGCTCTGTAGTGGGGGGAGCAGGAACGGTGGGTGGATGAGTGTCTATAGTGTCTCTATTGCTGGGACTGGTGATGTGAGAGCTGCTTGGTAGCTCATCAAAATGGCAATAGAAGACGTTCAGGGTGTTGACCAACAGCAAGTCTGTTGCGGGGTGGGGGGTTTTAGGGTGGTAGTTGGTAATCTGCCTAAACCTTTTCCACAAACAGGCCAAGTCGGGTGGTATCAGCCAGTGTTGATTTAGCATGATTAAATTATTTGAGGCGATCTGGAGTCCAATCCACATTTGATGGCTTTTTTTATTTTTAGGTGCCCCATCAGGCATCAGCAATAGTTGTGCTTCCCTGAGGAGGAAACGGTTGTAAAAATAAACGATCCTGCATGGCTTTTACAGCCTGAGAACACAGAAAATCTGACACTACCTGCACCTTAGTGGGTAACGGAATTGTTCCACTGTCAGGAATTTGCTTGTCCAAAAAGTATATGACTAGCCATGTGGTGCTAGGCATTGGAAAACCTGACATAAGTGAGACATATGATGTTCAGCAGGGCTGCTGGCCACAAAGAGGACATCCAAATTGACAAAAACGAAGGATAACCTACACAAGATGAAATCCATCAACAGATGAAAAGTTTGGGTGGTGCGTTTAAGACTGAATGTCATTTGTAAAAGCTTAAAACGGTTAAATGGCGTAATTACAGCCATTTACGGAACGTCCTCACCGTGCTCAGGGACTTGGTGATAACCTCACACAAAGTCCACTTTAGAAGAGATTTCACTGTATTTTCCCTGGGTCGGGGAGTCTCGGAGTAGACTGAAAATTCCACAAATTAAAATTAAGCTCCAAGAGATTTTTTGCAGCCTCAGAAAAAGAAACTGGGGATGCAGGTGGATATTGCACAGCAGCAGGCGAAAGCTAATACTGGCTTCACCTTCGAACCTCAACATGTTCAATCTAGGATGGAAGCACAAATGGAAAGAAAAAAACAAATTATGTAAGATAATTGTCTATGTTAAAGTAAAAAGTTGATAACGGGACACGGGGAATGTTCAGTTACTTGGAGAATCATCTCAACCAATGCCCTCTCCAACAAGGCATCACAGCTGAGCCAGAGTGTGAGGAGAAAATCTGTAAGCAAGAATTGTAAAATCTGAGCATGAAAACAAAGTTTTGAAGGAGAACAGAAACTATATTAAGTGAGCAGAAGTTTTGAGAGCAAGAATTACAGGTTTTGAGAGTGAGGACATAATCCCGCCCTGCAATTGTAAATGTATGTTATTGAGTTATAACAACCCATGTTGAAATTATAATGGCAGAAAATATGCTAATTAATGCTAGGTAAGGAGCCCATTAAGAACTGACATTCACATTTTAAGAAGCTTATATTTTTAATATAATTGAGCCTATACAGATCTGTCTATTGTATCTTAAAAACACACAAATTTTAGAAATTTAAAAATAGTTCTTATTTTAGTTTGCTTGTGATATAGGTACAGCATCTTTTGTGTGGATTGTGTGATCTTAATCCCACTGATGCAGCAAAAATAACTTAAACTAAGGGAGGGGCGAAGGATTCTGAATTGAAACATCTTGAACATTAAGTAGAAAAAGATGTTCGAAATGATACCAAAATAAATAAAAAAAACTTGTCAAACACATGTGAAATCATTCACCTATAATCCTGTGTGCTCAATTTTTCTCTCTCAGTTTTAAGAAAAAAGATGCCTGGGTGCATTTTGTTTCTGTCAGCATGATTAATGGCTTTCAGTAATATTACAGCACATATGGATATGCAAAGGTGCATTTCCACAGTAACCAATCGATAAATCTGTGATCCTTCAACCTCCCACTGAGCCAAGAGATTTAGAAGCCACACGAGCATTATTGAATATCAAAACAAATAGTTCTATGCAAATTAGTAAAAAAAATGTTAATTGAATCTGCTTTAAAGGAATACCTTCTTAAGGTTGACAGCGTGTTGGTTTGTTTTTTTGTTTTGTTTGTTTTTCCGCCGGAGCATCACTTATGATATACTATACTAATGTTTCAGCTTTTATTGTTGATTTAAATGTTTTTTTTTAAAACCTATTCTATGTAGTTTCTGTGAGAAGATTAAAACAGATTATAGTATTAGGGCTTTCATGGACATAGTGCAACATGCATTACTGTGGCATTCACAGTCTTTAGTGTCAGAAAACTTTCAACTCAATGATAGGATATTTTATCAAAAAAAGCCATGCAGATGACATAAGACAACTCAAGCTACTTAGCGACTGTTGCATTTAGGTTTACTTCTGCCTTGTCTCATGTATTTATTTTGAATATATTGTATACAGTCAGGGTCACCTTAGTGTAACGATAGCATATTTTATATCTGTATCAAATTCTCAGCAATAATACGACCCACACAAACTTAATTTTTAACAAAAGGGTTAAAAAAAACATCTTTTGAACTTGAATTGACCTGCAGGATGACTTTGTGTCCCTACAGGCAGTGAGGCTTCTGGCTTTTCCTGATGGACTTGGCCGTGATCTATCCTGTTTAAAGATGAGATTAACATAGAAGTTTGAGTGTTTTATTCCAGATGCACAAAGAATCATACCATAATCTATCACTCTGCTAACATTGCTTCACTGCGCTAACTTCGCTTAATAAAGAGTTAGCATATCATCGTTAAGCAGCCCACAACAGAGGTTACCTGACATTCCGTTATAGCTGGACATTTATAAAACCTTTTAGTGATGCTGCCGTTTATGTGACCAGGATAATCCAATCTTGTTGCTCACTGGTTTTCTCTGCGGGTCCTGCAGCGTTGAAAAGACCATAGCTAATGGTAACGTTACTATGCACCGGAAGTACTACAGCCACCTGAAAAGTCCAAAAACGTTAAACTGTAGAGTTTAATTCCAGCTATGTAAAATTAAAATTTGTCCTAGTAAGTATTCAGTTGGTCCAATCCGCAATGTTAATTCTGGATAGGAATAATGTATTTGTGATAGGAGCCACTGCAAACCCTAAATTGTTTGATCGATGAGCTCATGGTGCAATGGGAACTTTAGAGGCCACGTGGGTGAAATAGGTCACTCGTAATTTGGATCAATTAGTAACTTTAAATTAGCATATAAGAAGATTGACAGAAAACCTGACAAGTAATAAAACAATGTGCACAGTTTTTAGTTGAAATGATAGGCCCCTAAGCATCATAGGCCCCTGGCCACCGCCCCGGTAGGCCTGTGCATTAAAGCTTGGTTTATGCTTGATGCATCCACGAGCTCCGCACAGCTCCATGTGACCCTTCACTCATAAAAGGTTTACAGCTTTCAGGAGTCTAGAGGCCTGAGATTAGGTTGTTTCAAGGAGAGTTGGGCAGATTTCTGCAAAACAGAAAGCCATGTGTTTGCACTAAAAGCGTAGGTCAGACAAACAGAAACAGTGAGATTCGCATCACCTGTGAGAGATTGCAAAGAGAATGGTGAAATCCTCAACATGATTGCAAAGCTGCTAAATCTTCATTGATCTCGGTCCTTATTTATGTATTTATGGAAATACAGTCGCTGTTGTACAAGTTAAGTTGTTTAACTTTAGTAATTCAGTGGTGTCTGGTCTCTGGCGAAAAAACGAATATCAACGCTCACACAGTTCCTTTTATTCCAGTCCTGGAGAAACATTCAATCATGTAGCAAGTTTATTGATTAAATTAGAAGCAGGTGTCAGTATAGGATTTACATCTGCTACTACAGCGTGAATAACCAGGTGCTGATAGCGGTTTGGGACATCTGTATCAGAACGCGAAAACAATATAACGCAGAGGATTTTAAAATATTCAAACCTCATGTTTTTTACATAAACATTATGTAAATACAAATACATGATCATAAGAACCATGAACATGAACAAAATTAGCCTCAAAACTCTGTCAGTTGCTGTGGGAATACAGGTTAATCTCCTGATCGCCTGCAACCTCTTTCGTTTTGTGAAAAACACTTTTTATCAGGCCCCCAGCGGGCTGTACAGGTGACCACACAGCAGAAGTGCATCATCGACTCTACTAAATCCTCATCCAAACATCAAAAACAATCAAATCAAAAAGGAAAAATACACTGTTTCCTGCCACTCACTACCACAATGCATTGCGAGAAAACATAAACATTGACCTCACAACAGATCCTCATAAAAAAACGCCACGACAATTGACCTGAAAACATGCCTGAATATTCCCAGACATATCAGAATCTAGAGCAGCAGCAAGGTGTACTAATCAGTTGCAGGTGCATACCACTAGCATCTACAAAGATCTATAAAAAAAGATGCCTCATTCACATTCACAAGCAGACACACAGTAGGATCATTTCCAATGATTTATATATTTATATGCATAAAAAGGTTGCCAAAAAAGTAGCAAGTGTTTCTATGTGGCTGACAGGCCATATCTTAGAAAAATATATCAGTTTTGTAGGATACCCGCCTACGTGTGGACAGGGCATAAGCCTCTCCAGCTAACTTCATCTGGCACCAGGTATGATGGTTACCTTACTTGAACTTCATCAAACACTACAGTGAGATTAGAAAAAGGCAATTGCACTATGTAAGCTAAAGTTCCTCAGAATTGCTCCTAAAATCTAAAATTGAATCTAAATTGAAGTTGGTCAAAACAACACAACTGTAAAAGGTAATTGAAATTGGTGTTTTTTGTTAAATCTGGAATCAACACTTCAAACATGTGTTGTTGGACTTTTTAATTATAGTTATGTGCTTCTATCATTTTATGTTACGACTAAATATGTTTACCTTAATATCATACAAAATATTCTTTAACTTAATTAAATAAACGGATCCGGTGTCGGTAAAAAATAGACAACGCAAAAAGTTAACTGAGCTGCATTTGAACCACAGCCGGTCTGAATCCTCTGATTGGCCTCATTGTTTTTTTTTCTTGGTATGGACTGTTGTGGATTTTACCAAGAATGTAGCTATTTTGCTATTAATAGTCAAAGGACGGCTTATGACAGTCAATGAGATAAATAATTTATGTAAAATTATTAATATTTTTGGGGCTCCACCTGCGTTTCCAGGAACTGTTTTAATAGCCAAATATCTTTTTCATTCTCATAATCTGAAGGAATGAATTATTTACCGTCTATTGACCATAAACCTTGCCAAATATGTATGTTGAATCAAAGAGACAATAACTTCCAAAATACAAGGTTTATTTACAGAAGAAGGAAAAGACAAACATTTAATCACTCAAGCTTGTAAAAGAACACACTACTGATTAAAATAAATGAATAGTTAAAAGAACACAAAAACATGAATATGTAATAAGATGAGAAACGATGGATTCTGATGTCAATTCTGGATGAATTTGGATGTTTTTAAGAATGAAAACTAAAATAGTTTACCAATTGTAATTAGTTTAAAGGCACAGTGTGTAATTTTCGGCTAATAGGGGGCAGTGCATACCTAAATTATCACAAGCATGCGGTATCTGTCTCTTCGAGTAAGAAACTCAACAACGGAGGTCCAACTAGTGCTGTTTTCAAACGGTCAATTCCCTGAGAATGATCTATTTGCAGCAACATGACGAGCACACCAGTCTCTCTTTCATCGCTTGGAAGGTAAAAATTTATTTATGGCAAACTTTCATTTTTTTGCATTTTGAGGGGAAATCAATGTTTTAATAGCGGGCTTGTTCCGTGCGCTTTTTCCGTCCGGGCTCTTGTAGAAGTAAAGACGTCATCTAATTTGGCTATCCCCTGAAAAGAGGACCCGCGCCTATGTATTTTAAAACTGATTTTCAAAGTCATATTTTACAATATTGGCAATATTTTGCAATTAATGTGCTCTACTTAATTATTAATACATAATATTTTAATGGCTATTTTCAAAGATATACTGCAAAAACTACACACTGTCACTTTAACTAATTTAGCACCATTGATTTATGTGTAAAACGGAAGACATGGAAAATTAACATTCTTTGGATCAAAAAATTTTTGTTTAAAAAAATAAAGTTACTCTACACTTTTCTTTTTCCCATAAACATGTGCAGCCAAGGCAGCTCTCCATTCTTCAAATGAATGTGTTGCAGTCGCTTAACTGTACCAGTTGCCAAAATACTGTTTATGAGAGGAAGATTTCCTTTCTTGGTTGCATTGTTTGCAGACTATCATTGTTGTCTTTTTTACATATGTCCGTGTGGGTTTTTAGGGAGAAGCCGGGGACCTGATGTACTCGGAAGAAGTCTTTCCGAAGACAGCTGTCCCATGGTGTGCTGTGCTGTTTGAGACAGTTCTGTAACAGACCTTTTCATTTTAAGTTTTGCTGTTCCAGCTGTGTCTGGAGGAAGAACAAAGAGGTGCAGGTTGTTTGTTGGAGCAACTTGGACCACTTCCTTCTGTGGTGCTGATGGCTGGTTGATGACATTAGATACGGCCGACTGAGGAGACTGAATGCCCTGTTGAAGAATAGTTGTCTCCTGTGTCCGAGTGCGCCTGCAATACCTACACTTGGAATGACTAGAATTAAAGATATATTCCAGTTACAGTTTCAATGTTAATGTATCATTATGTGTTTTTGAGAGAATACATAAGTGATCAACATATATATATATATATATATTCAGATTTAATTACTGAAATAAATGAAGGAATTTTTAACTCGCCACTGTGAGACCGTTGTGTTATTGACTTCTGGCAACTGTATGGAAGTCTTTTCCAAGCCTCACACCGTCCACTCTTTTTGGGTTTGGGTAAGCCATGCAAAGTTTGACAAAAATGGCCTCAACAACTCTTTTGCAATCACGCCGCTGGGCAGGGCTGTGATTTCCAACAAAACACCTAGGATTACAAAAGCAAACATACAAACAAAAAAACTAAGTAATTGAGGTTTAGAACATTATGCATCAGTTGCTGAGCAGCTTTGACCAACATACCGTTTTGTCGACTCAACGCCTGGTGCGACACTTTTTTTTTTGTGGCTCTAAAACGACCTTTGCTTAGCGTGGACTGCTTCTTCTGCCAGTCTTTGCCACAGTACAACAATGTTGTTGGATTCTTCAAGTGAAAGAGCCAGGCTGTGCTCTCTCAGACTGAAGAGTGCTTCTGTCAAATCCTGCACTGCTCCAAAACCTCCAATGTTGTTGGGTCCGAAGGAGTCCTAAAAGTTTATATAAGGTCACTTTTTTATTACAAAAGTAAAACAAAGAGGAGCCAAAGATGATATAGGTTGTAATGTGTCCCAGGAGTAGCATCATCAAATTGAAAGCCAGGCACCATGGATGGAGACACATCTAAACATAAAAAAATAATAATAATATCAGACCGTTTTTTCAGTTTTTAAATTTACCATATTACATGAGAAAGTTTCAAACAATTTTACTGCCATGGCACAAAGGCTGCAGGATCTGAATGCAGAAAATGTAGTTAAGAAATAATTTAATTAATGAGATGCACAGAGTTTGTAAAAAGAGTGAGGCATGACTGTGGGAAAAAAGACAGAGAAATTAAGAAAATAGGAATATTCAATATATATTGAATATTCAGTCTTTGAATCTGTTTCTGGTGTGTGAGTTACTGAGCAAACGGAGGTGAAGGCATTCAAAGTAACTTACTTTCTTCCAGTGCATCCATAGGATTAGGTTGTCTGACTACAGAAGGTTGTTCTTGAGGGGGCTCAGGTGCAGGTGCAGGTATTGCCAAGCTGTAATTAGAACTTGCAAGGACAGTTGAAGGTCGTTTTTGAGGGGGGCCAAGTGCAGGTGTTGCCAAGCTGTCATCGGAACTGGCAAGGACAGTCGATTGAAGGGTTGTAGTTGTCCCAAGGGTGGTCCCCAAGATAGGGACTTTGAGATCAACAAAGTCCTCTGTCTCTTCAAACCCCTCTTCTTCTTCCACAGCTACATCCTCATCTTCAAGTGCTGCAATAGCCAACCGGTGATCCTCCAGAACCTTTCCAGTTTGATCATAGAGGTACTCAACCCCAGTGAGTTCCCTGAGTAAATGAAAACAATAAGGTGAAAATCATGTCACAATCATTACAGCTAATAATTATATAGTATGAATATTTATAGTGCTACAAAAAAGAAAATCAATAGAATAAAACATAATATAATACAATATAATATGTGAAACAAGTACAAAAAACTACCAAAAAGTTTAGAAAAGGGACAGCACATAAATAAATAGATATTCAAATACACAGCCGGATATTGCACTGAGCAGCTGATGGCAACGAGCTACAGTAACAGCAGTAAAAGTGTGGAGTTGTTGAGCCTCACAGCTATTCGAATAAAATTATCTACAAAAATGTTCTGTTTTGCACAGAGCTGCTGATATACCTGTGTATTTCTGAGGCCCTGTATAATCCACAAGGCCTCTCCCAAGAACTTCTTCTGAAAGTTGGTCTGCAGAATGCCTCAGAAGACCACTGTAAGAGTGAGGCTCTGATCTTCCCTCTGCTGCCATGGTCAGATTTTCATTCCATCTTGCCAGGCCGTCCAACTAATATGCCTGAAAGAAGGTGTCACTTGGCAGGGTTCCTAAAAAACATTAACAGATATGTGTAAATGTCTATTGACTGTCATCGATGCAAAATGAACTTAAATTAGTTATATACGTGATTGAGGAGAAATTGCATTTTGTTTACCAGGAATAAATCTGTTCATGTGCAGTTGGAAAGATTCGAGAGAAGTAGAGCCTATTGCACATCTATATGTCTTCAGATTGTGCCCCCCTGTGCCAGTGTGCATGTAGAGGAGTAACCCTGGTGGATCCTGAATACAGTCAAGGTGTTTTTTCTGAGCCTTCCATATTTCTGCCATTCTTTTTTCACTGATCAGTGGCACTCCCAATGTGTTGCAACCTCTGTTCCCACTGTAGGACTCAATCAGCTGAGAAATTAGGGTCTCTATCTCACTGCTGCCTTTTGTTAGTCTTTTACAGTGGCGGGCCATCTCAGCTCTGCTAATGTTTCGCAACAGATCAGCATCTGTGAGGTGCAACGACTTTGCCTCCAGCTCTGCACGCTTGGCTTCCTTGAGAGCCTGCAGATTAGAATCATCCCTCATGAAAAGGGAGAGGCTAATTTTGTTCATGAAGCCTGGGTACAGGGAATGTGAGTCAGTGGTACAGCCCACCGAAATCCTCCTCATGAAATGCCAAATGTCTAATCGGATCTTCATTTTTGGCTATTCCCTAAACATTTTGTGGAGATGAGAAGACCCACAGCAATCCCGGTTGACATAGAGCATTTCAGGAGGTGAAACACCAGCATCTTTGTACAGCTTTATTACGCCCTCGATCATCTTGCCTAACCCCTGACCTTCACTCACTGTGAGTACAGATATGATGATTTACCCATGCTCATTTCCCATGTTTGTGGCCCACGCCGCTGTTAAATGGCTGTGTCCTGCGAGTTTTCCCACAGTTTCTTGGGCATCAAAAGAAACAGAGAGTGGCCAAAGTACCTCTCCCTTGCTAGAAGTCGACTGGGAACAAGTGGTGGATCTGGAGGGTGCCACCACAATTTATCCAGTTTTAGGAGGTTCAGTTCAGGTTGTCCAATTCTTGACCATTTGAAGAGGGCTTTGGAAATCCACAGCTGATCTTCCACAGGCAGTGAGGGTAATCATTTAGCAGGAAGACAGGTTTTTCCTCCTGTAATTGAATATTTTCAGTTAAAAACAAAGAAATGTACGTTGAAATGTTTGCAAAATAAATGTACTTAGGTTTTCGTAAATATATGTTTGGTAAACATAATTTTAAAAACTATTTTTAATATTTTACAGAAATCCTAGTTTTGTTTTGCAGTTCAACATAAAATGATCTAACTCACATTCAAAAGAATGAAATACTGTGCCTTAAACAGGTACTTGTTGAATGCATACTTACTTGAAGAAACCTTTTGGGGTGAAGTGAACTTCTTTGCAGTGGCCTGCACAATCTGAGGTGTAAAGGTTTTCTTTTGTAAAAGGTAATGGAGTGATGGAATGGCTTCCAGATAATGTGCCTTGTGGCACTGTGCTGCTGGTTGAGGTCCTGGTGGACTGAGTGCTGGGAGATGCAGCGCTGGGGATTGAAAGTGTGGCTGCTGACTGATCACTGGATTGAGTGCTTGAACGTTGTGCATGGCTGGAGGACTTCACTTTAATTGCGTAGCGGCCTTCATTGAATTGCTCAATGTAACTCCGGAAGGCTTTTTTGTTCTCTGCGTGATTCTTTGAATCCTTTTTCTCAAAGTCCTCCCTTGACATAGCCGCCACCAAATAGCCTGCATATCGCAAGGCATTTTCAGCAACCCACTTGAGCGTTTGTCCACGAAATATCCCAAACTGTAGTTCATGTTGGCCAAGAACATGAATGGGATTGCTCTGGTCCCCTCCACCACAGATGACCGCCTGCCTTGCAAACTCCCAGACTCTTTCTGGGGATGCAGCTCTGGACCATAGCCTCGTCTTGTTTTCCTCTTTAACGTGGAAGGCAGCTTTGGAATCTGCCAAGTTAGGGCTGCCGTCCACTCACCTGCTAAATTTAGGTTAAAATTCTTTTTCTTAAGAAAAGGAAAGAGGATATTAGAATCAGAATATTAGATTATTATTTTAATTTAGTTATTCATTTGAATTCAGTTATCGATACATTGTCTGTGATACAGACAATGCATATAAATATATGTATATATATATATGTATAAATATATGTATATATATATATATATATATAGAGAGAGAGAGAGAGAGAGAGAGAGAGAGAGAGAGATATAGATAGATAGATAGATAGATAGATAGATAGAGAGATAGATAGATAGATAGATAATTTAATCATAGTTTCATGGGGTTACTTTAATTCAAAGCCAAAAAATATACTCATGCTCTTATTTTTAAAAAAAATACGAGAGAGAGGCTATATATATATATATATATATATATATATATATATATATATATATATATAAAATGGTTTTGCACATTTATTTAATGTTTTTATTTATTTACAAAGAATGTCCTCAGTTTTCTTTTATTTATGAAAAGATTTTATTTTATTTCTGACAAGATATATTGTACAAGATTCATGGTTTAATGTTGAAGTTACCAATACATTTTAATTGGTGAAAGTATATTATGTGTATATGTAATGAATTATGGTGTTAAGGACAGGGCTTAAAGTGTCCGGGCACTGTGCCTGAATTCAGGTGGGGGCAATGGCGTTTAAGAATAGAAAATAGGCTTCAGAAATGTGTTTTATATGGAATTTTTCTTACTTTACCCTGTAGGTATCTCACAGGGTTCTTACTATTGGTGGAGCATATAGGATAAGGGGAGGGGTAATTTCTTCAAGGTTGGCAGGTCTGCATTAGCAAGACTCTCCGTGATTGGTTTTCACTAGCAAGATTTACCAAGATTGACCTCGTGTTACGAGGTCAATCGTCTTAGCTCCCTGTAACACACGTAGGCGTGTGGAGCTGCTCGAAAAACATTTATTAAACATTTAACAAAAAGGGAAAAACTCCAGTCTAAGTAGCTCAAATTACAGGATTTAAAAATCACTGTTTTACGGGAAAAGTTTTTTAAAGACACTGATTAAAGTTTCAGGCTCAGTTCTGGTTTACCCAAACATAGCAGAATGAAAACTAAAAAGGAAACACCTTTAAAATTAGTTATCCTAACTAATTTGCCTCTGCTCAAACAGACCTTATGAACGTTTAAAGTCCTCCGAGTTGCTGCGCGTCGATGAGGAAAGTGGGTCTCCAAGAAGTGTTAGCCAGCAGGCTAACAAATGATCGCTAATGTGGCTAGCAGCGTTGGAAAACTCCTGCCTCTGGCTTCCTCCTGGCTGGCTGCGTAGCGATCGGCCCCCGGCATCCACCTTTTTAACAGTACCTTTCTAGAGCTCTCCAGTTCGGCATTCACCTCTTATCGGCTCGGTGGCTAAATGCGGGTTCTGGCTTGTTCAGCTATCGGCACATGTGGCTCGCAGCTCCCGTTTCTCAGTAGTCGGCAGTCTGAAACTCAGAGGGGTCTCATCGGACTCTGGGGATAAACGTCTTTTTTTTATCAATGTTCAAGATTCACCTGGAGTGGTCTTTGGGTTCCTTTGGAATGGATTTGTCCCAGAAACTCGGGCCTCTCTCCGCCAGCGAAGGAAGATCGTTGGAGATTGTCTTCTCTTCTCCTCCTGGCCGAAGCGGCACACAGAAGGAAGAGCGGCCAGAAGCGGGCTGTATTTATAGAACTGGCCCGATAGACTTCCGATGAAAGAGAGCAGGTTAGCACCACCTGATGGCTGCGTGTGTGACTCAACAGGACACACCGCACCCATATAGCACCAGGTGTGAATGAGGCATAATTCAAATACCACTCCATAACAACAAAGGATACTTGCGGTTACATATTTAAGGTCTTTGACAGTGATTTTAGCAGTTGATACAGTACATTTTTGTACCTGAACTGTATCTAAACGTGTGAGATGGAACATACAATTCTTGCCAATCTTACTTTAAATGGGTATTGACACTGCATATAGATGTTTCAGTCAGATCATAATTGTAAAAGAATAAATTAAGGCACAGTACCAAGTTTAGTTGAGCTTATCTCCAACCAAAAAGGCTATAGTGCCCAAGCAGAGGCATTGCTGCGCAACCGTATCAGTCTCATCGAGTACTGAGATTTCGCTTCTCTTTGTTTAAATATATAAGAGCCTAATAGAAAACCATTAATTGATATTCCAGCCATACTGCCCGGGGATTTTGTTGAACACGCATCAGCAGAGGAGAGACAAAAAAAACCCGCAAAGTGACAGAAAATGAGTGAGAAGGGGCGAGAGAGATGGGAAAGTTCACACAGATTTGGAAAAGGAATACAGACACACAAGGGGTGATCAAACCATTCCTTGCAGACAGGCCACTGGTATAGACTTTATTTGGTCTAGTTGCACCCACCCTGCCACACCAGCCTTTATTTTTGTCCCACATTTTAAGGACATATCTCTCTTTTGTTCAGTGACTCAAATTTCAAGAACAGAAGCAGAAGAGAGATGTGGAGCTTGCCTGGTCTCGGCAGGGCAAGCAAGCACATTTGAAAAAAATCAAATTAGGTTGGTCAAAGGTGAGCCCTGCCAAACTCGTTTCAAAACGGGAAATAGTATCAACTCTGTACAAATGACTAGATACATCTAGAGCCATTCTGTGGCTCTAGATGACCTTGCAACAGTACACACATATTCCATAATGCTAACATTCAAACACTGATGGACTGCAGAAGTCCATTCTGATTAGTCATTTTAGATTTGACTGGATCACCTAATAGCATTTGCTCTTTTAATTCTATCAGCTATGTAATTATAATTCTGCAGGTCATATAAGAAAAAATACATGCATTTTTATTAGAGATGAAATGTAGTCTTTCTAATGTTATTAGCTACAAGAAAATGAAAGAGCAACATTGCCACTTTCAATGTATTATCCTTTGTCTTGTAGTTCTAAGTCTGCTGCCATGTGATTTTACACAACAACACTTAAACATTCACCATTCACTTGTATACCATGTACTCAAAGTATTATGTTGTTATTTTGCAGTGTTTTGCTCACTAATAGATTTGCTAGTGGTTGGGGAAGACTTTATTAGTATATTTCTTGGGAAACATGTTCTGGTCCCATCCATGAACAGGGACACTCCGTTCTTTAATTTTGGCTTTTCTGTGTCTAATATTGAGATTCAATTCACTTTTATTCATATAGCACGAATTTACAAAAAATTTAATCTCAGGGTACTTTACATCAAAAGTCATTTCAATACAAGTACAAAAACATCCCAATCAGTTAAAAGTTTTCTATGTAAGGAATCCCAGCAGATTGCGTTGAGTCATCAACGTGAGGTTGTGCCGGAGTCATGCAGACTCCAACCACAGTAATTCCTTAACAATCCCTCATACTAAGCAGGCATGTAGCAACAGTGGAGAGGAAAAACACCCCTTTAACAGGGAGAAACCTCTGGCAGAACCTAACTCAGTACAAGCGGTCATCTGCCACGACCATCTGGGGGTCTGAGAAGACAGAGAAGAGACAGCATGGAGGATGCTCGATCACTTAGATCCAACAGGGGGCACTATAGTAGAGCAGGATACCAAACCAGATTGAACGTCTATAGAGAGAAAAACACTGAGAGAAAACAAGGTAATAATCTAAGACATTCTAACTACAAGCTTTATAAAAAAGGAAGGTTTTAAGCCTTAAATGTAGACAGGATGTCTACCTCACAGACTAAAACTTGGAGCTGGTTCCAAAGGAAAGCCTAATAAATAAAATATCTGCCTCCCATTCTACTTTTAAAAATCATAGGAACTACCAGTAGACCTGCAGTCTGAGAATGAAGTGCTCTGTTAGGAAAATATGGAACAATCAGGTATCTGATGTACGATGGAGCTGATTATTAAGGGCTTTATACATAAGGAGGAGGATCTTAAACTCATCTGGATTAAACAGGGAGACAATGGAGAGAAAAAAGGAGAAATGTGATGAAATGTATCTTTTTAATATTCATCAGAACTCTTGCTGTAGCATTTTGAATCAACTGAAGGCTTTTAACTGTGTTTTGTAGACTTCCTGATTGTAAACAATTATAGTAGTCCAGCCTGACCACTTTGCTCTGCTAATTTTCTCTTCTACTACTCCCCAGTTGTATTTTTTGCTGTTATTTCAGCTGTTTTTCTCTTTTTTTTCTGTCCTTAGAAGCTACACCTGATCTGGTATCCTGCTCAGCTATAAGGCCCTGTTGGATGGGGAGCATGGATTCAGATGATGCTCCCAGTGACCAAACATCCTCCATGTCCTGTTATCAGTTTTTTTAACTCCCTTTAATATAGGAAGTACTCTTAGATTAATTCCTTTTCTCTTTTTTTGTGTCTCTGCTCTGGCTTCTCAAACCCCCAGATGGTCGTGGCAGATGACCGCTTGTGCTGATCCAGGTTCTGCTTTAGGTTTCTTCATGTTAAAGGGGAATTTTTCCTTTCCACTTTCTCTACATGCTTGCTCAGTATCAGGGATTGTTGAGAGGATTGCTGAGAGGATTGCTGTTGTTGGAAACATCCTGACACAATCTGCTGGGATTCCTTAAAGGGACCATAAATAAGTTTAAGCACAAAGGAAAATGTAAACATTTAAAATGTCTTCCGTATACATGCTCCAGCAATGCCCTTGTCAGCAGAATGAGCCCTGGCCTCACTGTGGTTGCCTCTATATGCCTGCAAATTAACTTAACTAACGAGTGTTCGGGTCAAAAAATCTGATTTTCCTGACTGCTTTCCAGGATAGCCTGCATAATGGTGTCGTCACATACTCGGTGTAGCATTTTCTATCTCCATCGTAAACAACCGCAGAGCAAGATGTAAATGAAGGTTAGATTCAGCAGAGCAGAGAGCAGCTATAGCACCAGCAAAACTCCAGCCCAGATCCCAACTAAACGTACACAACAGTAACATTTCTTACCTCAGTTGAAGTCATGCCTGCAAACCGGTAAATTGTCAAGGATGGGACTCTCTCAGCTTTTGTTTCTGTTTGCTCAGGAGTGCCGCCTAACGCAGCATGTCAGCCTCATTCACGAGCTTACCATTCTGGATGCAGTTAAGCCTGAGGAGGCACTCGCAAGTAAAAAGACTTCACATAGTTGCTTTAAATAGAAAACTTTTCTAACTTATTAGAATGTAATTGAATTGAAATGATCTTTTGTGTAAAGTGCCTTGAGATGAAATCTGCTGTGAATTGGCACTATATAAATAAATTGAATTTAATTTAATTAGCGGTGTTTCGACCTGGTACTCCCACAAGCTCTCTTCCTCCCATCCTGGACACATTGAAACAAAGCCTGTGACCCAGTACAGGGTTTTAATAGTTTTACAATTTTCATCAGTTTGATTTTTATTTAGTTTTGACTTAAGATTTTCAATTTTATTTTTGTATTCATTAGTTTTTACAATTTGTTAGGTATTTTAGTTTAGTTTTTGAAAATGGTTAGTTTCAGTCCACCCTCAGTTTTAGTCTTTTCATTAAACAAGTTGTGTACCGAGGCAAGACTAAAAAAAAGAATGTATAACAAAATTTCAGTAAAATGATTATGATTTTTTATAAATGTATTGACATGGGCCAGATTAACAACCCTTCAAATCAGGCAAGTATAACAGATATATGGCAGAGTAACGTTCAAAGTTCTGTAAACACAAAACAGCACCTCTGCATTAGAAAGCTCTGGTTCCTATTGCTATTATTTGCAGTTGCAGTGTTGGTTAGCAATGTTAGGTTGTTTGTTAGCCATAGCTCACCTGGTATGAAGTTCTTTCTGCAGACTGTTGCATGTTAATTATAGTTTAAATCGCTTCTTCTTAAGCTTGCAATCCAAAGATGTCTTTTACTTGCCTTAGTTCTGTGAACACGTATTACGGTCTGTTTTTGTTTTGTTGTGTATGTGCTTGACTGTCATAGCAAACGGAAATTGCTGTATCTGCTCACATAAAAACCATCAATTTATTTCTCACTGGACTACGGTGGCTGAAAATTCCTCTTCAGAATCTGAGTCCGCCATTACTTGAACAAGTGCTTGGTTAGCTGTGAAAAGACTTCTCAGCATTGCGAGTTTTCTCTCTCTCAAACTTGATCTGTTTATGCTCTTCCTGGGGGTGGGTTTAAGAATACATATTTTCCAATACTTTCATGTTAACACACTCACATGTGTTGCTAGGAATGAAGTTGCAGATGTCTGCCATGTCCTCTTGTAAAATATGAATGTAAAATATATTGTGCACGTCATATTTCTTGTGGATTCTGGTTCGAGATGGCTGTGTTCTGTCATAGATATTAGTCTTTGAATGGTGAGTTTCACATTATGTTGCTTTCTGAGTTATTTGGAAAAAGCCTTGGCTGTGTCTACAGTTATGATTGTATTCTTGATCGGTATGCATAATTGGAACCACAACAATCTTGGCTTTCCAATGGTGTTTGATATTTATAAGTACACAGAAATTGGTCAGCAAAAAAGGCAGATGTGAGCTGGAAGTACTTAAAGTTCCACCTGCTGAACATAAGAACACTTAGGGTTGAAATACCTTAAAAGTGGGTAATTTTGAAATAACAGGTGTTTAAAACTTTAGGTATTGGGTAAAATAACAAATATTTTCAAGTAAAGAGGTTCAACTCAAAGTCAAGTCCCAAGTCATTAATATAAAAGTCCAGGTCAAGTAATGTTTTTCAAGTTAAGTTATAAAATTAATGACTTGAGTCTGACTCGAGCCCAAGTCATGTGACCTGAGTCCACATCTCTGTTAAACATTATAATAGAAGCACATAATGAACATTAGTTCTGCACTGTTCTGTCAAATCAGTGCTAGTGCAAGGCATAAGTGAACCAAGCCACTGCTTAGGGCCCCCCAAACCATTGGTGGCCTCCCACAGATCCTTAAATTTTAACACAGACCTTGGATCTAAGTTTGAAAACTTGTTTGAGAATGCAAATACTATTAAGGTTGATATGAATGTATCAGCATAGATAAGTTAAATATATCAAAGTTGTTTACATTTTAAACTCAAGATTTAAAGGAATTGGCAAGTTTACTTTGTAAAAGTGCAAAAGACATTTTTTTATTGTTTGACCATTTTCTTAGCATAGTTCTGCTGCCACGAGTTTTTAATATTTTTATTGTGTTTAATCCTAGTTTGTTCACAAATACAAATTAGCATAAAAATAACCAATCATCTGTGCTTTCAAACTCAGCCAGTTAAATGTATCCAAAAACTGCAATCAAAGACTGCTAGTGGTGGCGATGTTCCTAATAGGAAGAGGGGGCCAAAATCATATTCTTGTTTAGGCACCTTACAACCTTGGTCCATTTCTGATTCACATCATCCAAATGTGAAAAGAAGTATAGCAC
Source organism: Apricaphanius iberus (assembly GCA_028564705.1). Taxonomy (NCBI): domain Eukaryota; kingdom Metazoa; phylum Chordata; class Actinopteri; order Cyprinodontiformes; family Aphaniidae; genus Apricaphanius; species Apricaphanius iberus. The sequence goes on from JAPXFQ010001188.1 coordinate 255,113, forward strand.
AGCAGCATAGCGACAAAGGAAATGGCTACCCACCTAAATTAACTGATGAGCATTAGTATGAGAAGTTGCCAAGAGGCTAATGATCTCTCTGGAGGAGGTGCAGAGACCCCAAGCTCAGTTGGAAGAATCTGTTGACAGGACAACTATTAGTTGTGCAATACAAACATCTATTCTTATTGAAGAGCAGCAAAACCATATCAATAGTCATAGGAAAAGTGATAAACACACTGCAGAAAGAAATAAGTGAAAGAAAGTGCTCTGGCAGATGAGACAAAAATTTAATTAGGGCTTCATGGAAAATACAATGTGACATGGAGCCCTATACACGACATGACAGCAAAATACTTAAGATTGCAGCACATGTTCATATATGAGTAGGATAGAAAACATTGCTGTTAACAACAGTCTCTATCCAAAATAGAAAACTTTATCTATGGTGCAGAGACAAAATGGCATACAAATTTTGTTTCCAGATGTGTAAAGCTGCTAGTAACACTGCTGAAAAACCTGTGGCTGAAATTACAATGAAATATGTTTCTACAACTTATTAACTCAGGAGTCCAGCAAACAAAAAATTATTAAAAACACACTTTGTATTTTCCTTAAAAAATCAGGATTAGATGGAAAAAATTTTAAAGGTTCCAGGGGTATAAAAAGTTGAAAGGCACTGTAGATGCACAGGCCATAGAACTATGCTTGCATTTCCTTTATCAGAGTCCGTCGCAATGCTTCATTTTCAACCCTAAGAAGCAGCGAAAGGTCATTACCCCAGTAAATTACCTCTTTAGCATTTGATTATTCTGTGTATTTGCATTCATGCAAAAGAGAGAGTGATAAAGTACTCTGAGAGCCAACTGCACCTTTGCAGCAAATTTTGTAAAAAAAAATGTAGAAAGGTGGCAGTAATTTCCTCCTTAAATACGTATGTGCATTGTATAATGCAAGTCAAACCCCCCTTCCTTTCTGCAAATGTAGGTTTGTAGCCAACAAGTAATCTATTGAGGGACCGGTGCTGGCAACTGAGGAGACAGTTGACATGTGTTAGCAATGGAGAGGCTAATAAGTAGCTTGCCTATGTTGCACACCAAATCAACTTCCTACTCCCTCAGCTGGCCATCAGCATGAAAAGGCTGGCTAGAGCATTATAGATACCTGCGTCTAGCCTGTCTAGGTTTGTCACCAGATTTATTAGACATGTATTTTTGTCTTCTTCCAACCATATGGCGGTTGGCAAACAACCTCAAGTGCATTACCACCATCTTCTTGACTGAAGTGTGGATCAAAATAGTTTTAATGCCTTTATTCCCAAATAAATACATATGTGACTCTTAAAAATCTAAATGTAATCGTGTAAAATATATCCCACATATTCTTATAAAAACTAATTAATACTGAACACTTGTCCTTTTGCTTGCTTTGAGTATTTTCCTTTCTTGCCTATATTTATCACAAGTTAAAGGGGCTATATAATGCTATTTTACAGCTTTCAACTTCTGGGATAGACATATGTTAAAATGTTACTAGAGTGTTAATTTGTCATAAAATTTTACTTCTATCCTGTAATTAATGTTGGACCATTAAGTAAAGCTTGTTTCTCCATAAATCCTCCTCCTGCACCAAACATGCTAACAGCTGGCTAGTCTAAGACATTTGATACTGATTACATAGGAGTTTAAGCAATTGAGAATTGTAATCAAATGTATAGCACAACTCACTGTGACGCTAAAATTGTTATTTGCTCGTTTGTACATTTGTTGGGGGATTTCAGAAATTCCACAGAAGAAAGCAAATTACCGAAATTAGGAAAACACATGGAGGCCTGACTTTACCACAAAAGCTGATCATCAGGTGAAGACTGGTCAAACAGCTCCTTATATTCCCAGCAGTAATATGAAGTACTAGCAAACTGCAATGCAATGTACAACAAGCCAGTCATGCAGAGATCTTCAGTTCTGGAAAGATTTTCACACAAACACACATACACACCTGTACCATGACATAACTTTCTAAATAGATTGACAAATGGCAGATTTTAATGAAATATAACGCTTTTCAGGTTGATGAGCAGCAACAGTTCATTACTTACGCTTTTCCTTCTAGGCAACATATAAACTTAGTCCTGTATACGCTTGTCCAGCCAACTGCCAAAACCATCAGTTTTAGAGGTGGTCACATTTGCTGTTGATCAGGTAATTTAGCGCATTTGAAAAGAAGCATCTAGCTGCTGCTTTCCTTTTATGGTCTTCAGGATATAGCAAGGGTGTACTTATTGTAGTTTTTCGCATGAGTGTGATGATAAGTCTCTGAAACTTTTATCTTCTTTTTTTTCATTCATAAACACAATTAAACCATGCAAAAAATGTGTTTGGCTCTGTTTGTAAGGGTTGATAAAACACATGTCAGTTGAGGTTGAGATACAGTCTTTCCTTGGAACACAGTCATTCCCATTTGTTTTCCAAAATAACTGCTTGTTTACAGCTTTCGCCATTTGTCTTCCAGCATCTCTTGCAACACTCCTACAGACTAACAAGGCCATACTGTGGTAACCCAATAGCCTAGGGTGTATGTGTATGATTTTCACTCCTTCCCTGTTGTGTACATCTTTCAAATTCGTTTTGAAATGGGTAGCCATGAATCTTCATTGCATCCATTGGCATGGAAAGCGGACCTCTTCTAAATGACTATTGATGAGGATGCCATGCAGTAACGTATGAGAAGGCAGTATGGGAATGTACACTCATTGGACTAGAAGGAGTTGTCTGGCTGGGTACTTTGTAGTGGGAAGGTGGGGGTCAGAAAATAATTTTGTTTAAAGCTGCACTTCAGATAATATATTTATGTATCAGTTTTAAAAACTTTAAAATAATAGTGCGGTTCAATACTATGATAAAAGTCTAGTGCTCCACAACATTTGTTATTCTCCCTAAATCCCGCCTTCCTCCCATAGCCTTTCATACTGCTCAGTAATTTTTAGCCAATAGAATCCAAGTTACTTCATCATCGGCTTTCAGTCAACTTTCATGTGCACCACGCAAACCTGTGAGGCTGGGAGCACACCCACAGCCTGCTCCTGTTGACAGTCACCATTTTGTGAATCATGGAAAATGTTTTTACCTCTAAAATGTGCATAACAATTTACTATAATTTGATGCTTGATGGCGCTTGCTTCTTTCTTCTTTGACTCCCTGTTACAACACAAGTTAGGCCTAGTTATGATTCTCCGTTTTGACGGAGACGGATTGACGCAACGCCATTATCCGTCAACGTAAGGGCTCTCCCTCACCTACGCAAGGACACACGGATTAGAGGCCCATTTTTTAACTATCCGTCTCCGTTTACGGATAGCGTATGCAGCTGATTGGTCAGTTTCAGCAACAGCCAGAGATCGCTTCACCAGAACGGGGCTCTATAGTGGCTGTAATCAGTAGTTAATGCAGTGTTTCGCCACTGTATGCTTTATATTGAAAGGATAATTTATCTATTCTGTTATTTTGGTGATTTTGAAAAAGGTTACTGTGTTTTTTTTCCATGCATTACCAGAGGATTCTATGAGCTGCACTTCTAGTAAAAAGCTTAACAGCTTAATCAAAACATACTTTCTGTCGTTCATTGCTCCTTGAGGAAGAAAATGCGTTCAAAAGCATAGAAAAAAACGGAAACGGCGCAGTTTTATAGTAGGCAGAGATGCCATGAAAACTTAAAAACCCCCTGCTTTCCTGCTCGAGCAATGCTGAAAAAAACACTAGAGAATGGATTGGAAGAGCAGAGTAATATAAACAGAAAACATCTCCGTCAATACGTCTGCGTCTGAGTGCAAATTTGCAGTCGGAGAAGCATAAATTGGGCTTACAGCATATGCACAATTGTGGAGGTGGGGCTAGGAGGGGCTGGAAATATGTTTTGGGAGGGGTCTTTGTAGTAGGATTCAGAAAATATCTCTCTTCCTCACTACTCCGAAAAGCATCTTAAAAGTGCAGGTTGCAGGTTAGAGTCCCCCTTAAACCACTGCTTAGAGAAATAAATTAGGAACCATTTTGAAATAAAAATGTTCTTAAGTATAAATTATTTCAGCTTTTGAAGTTGTTTTTGCCAGAGGATTTAACCTCTGCTACACCAGAAGTGATGTAGAAGTGAGTCCTGCCAAATGGATCGACAGAAAACTGTGGATTTTAATACGGACTTATACACAAAAGAAACTTTAAAAGTTTACATATGATGGAGCATACAGCTATGAATTTGCTGAATGCCTCAGACAGCAGAGAGAGAAACCGGTGGAAGACCAGGGGGACAATTTATGGCCAATACAAAACATTGCTAAATGATGACATTTAGCAATGACATTATTAGCCTGGGTGCAGCTAGCTAGCTCTCCTTTTTCTTTTACAGCCCACGTATCACATTGACTCATATTTAACATCGAAAAAGCTCTAGTTAGCAGATGTTAGACAACAAGACAAAATTATCGATCTGGAAAGTCGAAGTCGTCGGGACAATCTAAAAATCCTGAATCTGAAAGAAGGAATTGAAGGGACTTACTCAAAAATATTCTTTGAATCAATGTTCCCGAAAATACTGGGCCTCCAGACCGGCAAGGGCAGAGTGAAGATTGATTGGGCTTACCGTGTCGGACCCAAGCAGGATGACAAACCACGAGCGGTGGTATATAAAACTCCATAATCCAAGCGACAAACACAGGATTATGCGTGCTGTGAAAGCCAAGGGGACACTGATGATAGAGAATAAGAAGCTGTTCATCTATCAAGACCTATCCCCAGCTGTCCGTGAACAACGACAGGGTTTCAATGAGGTGTGCAAGATGTTGTTCAAAAAGAACATGAGATCAACATGAATTTCTCTGCAATTCTGTGCCTGACACACGGAGAAGATCGCCACTCATTTAGAGGCCCAGCTGATGCACGCAAATATTTGATCACACTCAAGGACTAGTTTATGCGATTAAACACCACTCTCTTTTATCATCTGCCTGGAGTCTACAATGAACATGTTGTTTCCTTTTCTCCGCTGATGGGGCTGACTTTTACACTCCCTGGATTAGACTTTCACTTCTCATAATTGGATCCAGACGAACGAAGGGGGACGTCTTTGCTGGGAAGGTAGGACCTCTTGTTTGGGTTAAATAACCTTCTATGCATGTGCTTTGCAATAGGAAGATCACTCTATTTTAACATCATGGAATAACATATCTGCCTTTCCCACCTGCAAAGTATAATGCAACCGGACTCATGAAAGCACCAATTAGGCCTATCTCTCGCTACTCAAAGTAGCCTATTTCGGAATGTGGCTGGAAAGCCCCTGATTGTTACTTGTTTTGTTTGGACAATTATTGGAATCTAGATCTTGATTTATTTTACCTAATAAACTAATTATCTTAAGGATAGAATGACGGGCAGGCGCTTGGAGTGCTCTTTTTTTATTTTTCTTCTTTCCTTATTCTATGCCTCTCGTAAAGAAGCCTTATCCTTCCTCTGTTCGTTTTGTAAGCCTGTTTTGTGTGTTGACGTGTCTGTGCGTGTGTGTGCCATTCTGTCTTCGTACGATCCCGGAAAAATGCTTTTCTTTCCTTTTTTTATGGGATTTAACGACTTGACATATGATGCAGATTATATACACCACTGTATTGATGTTGAAAATAATATAACCGGCAAATACTATGACCCTGAGTATGTAAAATGTTTGAATATAGTAAATAAGTTTTCATTTCTGCACCTAAACTTAAGAAGCTTGAACAAACATCACGATGAACTTGTCTCCCATGTATCAGGTGTTCTTTGGTTTGAATAACAGATTATGTGAGCTCGTTACCATCTGCTATCCCCAGCATACTTACCTCACCAGAAACACGCACATCATTACAGGTAAAAAACTGAGATTAAAATGCACTGGTATGAGTGTAGTGTGCCGGGGACCGCGAATCTGGAATGAGCTGGATGAAAATCTGAAAAGCTCCATCTTTAAATTTTCTTTTAAACACAACCTCAAGAAACACTTGTTACGTCTGTATACATCTTCCTGATGTACGTACTATTCCTCACCCTGCATATATGTTAATACTAATCTCACAACCTCAAGGTAAAACTGTTAAACATAATCGTGCTTGTCAAATGGGATCTCCCATTATTTGTAGTATGAATGAGATGTATGAAATGTATTATATGCGGGCCACATCTTTCTTTTGTCTTGTTTGTCATGGCCCCCTAGTATAAGCTTTAGATAGCTTCTTTGGGGAACATTCATGAAGCTCTGCCATACACTTTGCCCACATCTACATTTTGAATTCGTAGTAAGAGCCCTGTTAACTGTCGAACACCATGTGGGGATCTGCTTATGGAGATTCGACAAATGTTGAGTACAGGACTATTTAACATTTATTTGGTGTTGAGATTTCAACTGTCTGTAACGTAATGTAGGTCACCAAAGTGATAGTACAAGTTATGTTGCAGCAGTTTATTAGAATCCCATCAGAAGAAGAGTTTAAAGTAATAAGGGTACTGTGATCTGTATGGTTTCCCCCAGTGTGGGGGAACCTCCACCAATAGACGATACACCAACGACCGTCGTTAAGACATGGAGCACAAAGGATCCAATGACATATCAGTTTTGTAAAAGCTCTCCAAGAGGTTAAATAGCTGAGGCCCCGTCCACACATAGCCTGGTATCTCACAAAACGGAGATATTTGTCTACGGTTTGGCCTGTTATCCACACGTAGCCGGAGGTTTTCGGCACCAAAAACGAAGCTTTTTAAAAACTCCGGCCAAAGTGGAGATTTGCATTTTCTCTGTTTTCAGTATCTACGTGTGGATGGTTGAAAACTGAGTTTTAAGAGCCGTAACGCCACTTTCCGCGACAAAAAATGCTCCAACACCACATGTGTGACCTGTGTTTACTCTCGAAAACAGCATTTATTTCCTCAGCGCTGTGTTGGTATCATCCATTGTTAAAGCGTGTCTTGTTTGTTTGCTTTTATAAGCTGTATGACTGCTGCTTGCTGAAGAGAGGATATAAAGTTTCTCTTGGCGGATAGGACTGGGGAGAACTACTGCGCCCTACAGGTTTGCCACGTCTATGGATGTGCAGAAAAACGCATTTATCCGGTTACGTGTGGATGGAGATTTTTCTTTCAAGGAGCAGAGGAAAATCTTCGTTTAAAAAAAAAAAACGGCTACGTGTGGACATGGCCTGAGTCTCCACACCAGTTAGTTGGACCAGTCCCAGCCTGGTCAGCGTCGAGCATGAACTGATGAAGCCTCTTGGATAAGAGGTGAAACGTCTTCCAAGACAAATTACCAAGTCCAATTGCGTTTGGTTGAAATTTCCTTGAGATAACCATGACCTGGATGAATGAGAATATTCACAGGCTCAATCACTCATATCCACTATGATTATCCTCTAAATAATTCTGTTAAAGTAAATAGTGTAACATTTACCGATGAAAAAACTGTTGCGACATAAGAAAATACTTTTATTTAAATAACTAAGTTAAAGCAACATGCACACATTGTAAACAATTGCAAAACTAGATTTCAAACAAAAAAAGTTAAAAATGGTCAGTTTCTGTAAATGATTTGGAAGACAAATGAGGGAACAAGTCTAGTCAATGGAGTGGTCAGGACTACAGATTATAGTAATGGCCATATGCAGAGGTGCTTGGTTGGGTATCCGGTGGTGGAGATGGGGATCTTGGGTATGATGGGTGTGGAGGAGGGGATCTTGGGTGTGATGGGTGCGGAGGAGGGGATTGCAGGTATGATGGGTGTGGAGGAGGGGATCCCAGGTATGATGGGTGCGGAGGAGGGGATCCCACGTATGATGGGTGCAGAGGAGGGGATGCAAAATCTGGAGTGCTGTAAATTTTGTCCATCATCTTCTCCAGGAGCCTGAAGTGCTCCTGCTGGTCCTGTCTTCGTTCCTGCAGCATGCTCTCCATGTGCTCCCTGTAACGCTGTTCCCTCCACTCCTCCAGCTCCAAAAAGTGTCTATACTGCTGCTGTTGCGTCTCAATGTAGGAGCACATAAACTCTGTGAAGTCTGTCCTACTTTTCCTTTTGCGGCTATGGTTTCTGTCGCACGCTGGGGACATGGACCTCACCTCTGCCACGCTGTCTGCCTGAAAGAAAAATAGCAAACTGATATTAATAGAGGAACATGCAACATGACACAATTTATATTTATATATATTTCATCCTGCTAGACATGGGGGTGTATAGATGAGCCACATACGACTTAATAGGGGAAATCCAGCATTTGGTTATTCAAACAAAGTTGAATAATCCCTCTGTTAAAGCACCACAGAGACGTGTAAACATTGTACATTGTGTAACAATAAACTTTTTCTGTTGAGTTTATATGATAGAAGCCGGTACTCCAGAATCAGGCCTACAATCATTTGCCACCGTATTAGATCAACAAGTCTTGCTTCGTCTATGAACGTTCATTTAAACCTTTTCACAGCTAAAAAGACAATTCACCACAGGGGTCTAGCTTTTAATGTGTAAATATAATTTATCATTTTATAATTGACTTACCACTCTGAGGCACGTTTTCCACTGGGCTGCCTTCCAACTCTGTAGCCGAGGAGGACATCAGCTTGGAGGAGTCTGACTCCAAAACAACCGGCTGTGTGGATGGCTTCATGCCAATTGTTCTGTTGACAATGTCATACCATGGGTACTTCTCCCTTTCGTCTGCTGAGCTTCCAGACCCTCCCAGCCAGTCGCGAACTTTGAGGTACTGCAGCCTCACTTTCTTCACTTTGTCACGACATTGCTCTGCATTCCGGTAGAACCCACGCTCAATTAACTGGCGGCTGATTTTGGAGAAAACCTCCGCATTTCTGTGAGTGTTCTTCAATTGTTTCTCAACGTTGTCCTCCGCCCACATGTCCAGTAACACTGCCACCTCTTCATCGGTCCAGATGGATCCCTTTGCTGAAGTCATCCTAAAACTTTGTTGCTGTGAGATGCTTTTGGTCTCTTTATGGTCGCGTGGCAATTCCGTAACTTCCCGTTGGCATTGTCGTCACCTCCGTCTGGACGCGGCTATTGTTTTGGGTACGGCCAGAGTATGGCCTGTGTTCACATGATCCGTATCCACTCGTACCTGGACTCCAATACTACCTCCAAGGCAGGTCTCTCTGGCCGTATCCTGGCATTGTCCAGGCTGTGTTCTCATGGTACGAAATAAGTGGATATTGACCAAACACGGTATCCGAGTACAGACTCCCGTACCATGTGAAAACGCCCTTAGTCTCCCGTCTGCTGCAGATTCAAAAGCAGCTGCTGACAGCAGTCCCGATGAACCTGTAAGCACCAAAGCTGGTGTGAGTTGCACCTGATCTTTGTTTCTGTATCCCATGTTAAACTCCAATCACATCAATGGTGTTTTAATCCTCCAGTCTGAAGTGAGTACCACAAATGACTGGATTTTTAACAGTCAAAGCATAAGTTCAGTGCAGTTTCAGTTGAACAAAATGCATCCAGACACAGAAGATGGTACCATTTTTTTGGAAACCTGTAGTGTCAACTTCAAATCTAAGAATTTACAATTTTTAAGAAAATATTGCGCAATCCAAAACTACTTAACTAACTGACTGGACAAAGTGACTCTAGATCTGATTACTACATAAAAGGCTTAGGCAGTGCATAAGATATCACGACATCATCTTACATAACAGGTCGAGATTATGGAACTTTTTTTTCAATTCAAATTTGTACTGTTATGCAATGTGAAATTTAAAATAACCTCCATGAAGGTCGAGTAGTTTTTGAAAAAAACATTTTATATGCATTTTAGAAAATATTTAAGACTCAAGGACAGGTTGGTGGGAAAGAGAGAATTGAGGACTTTGATCCTTCCTGGAGTGAAAAAGAACATTCTGCCTTCTTGCTTAAGTAATACAAGTACAGGTATTCAAGTACATGTGCACATTTCAGATCAATTCACATTTTACTTTCAGACTCAGCTAATTTTGTAATAAATATGAAAATACAATTGTAATGTAAAAATGTAAAAAAATAGATTTTTCTCATTGGACTAACCTTCCTGTCAGCTTCAACAAAAGTTGTTAAGTTTGGAGGCCTCCATTTATTATCAGAGGCACCAAATAAGTGCCATTCAAGGTCTTTATCCTGCTCCCTTTTTTTCTTTCACAACTGCCTTTGCAGGTAACTTCTGGGTTCTATGTATACTGGTGATATGTACTCCCCCATGGCCCATACAACTTGTCCTTGGTTTTGAATAAATTATGAAAAGCCAGCCAGATAGCATGAGAATCATCCGTGCATAAGTCTGAACAAAAGATAAGTGATACTGGCAGTTGACTGCTTAAATTCAAAACGTTCAAAACCACAGTGTAGAGGAGAAATTCAGCCAGACGCACCAGTATGTGGGTTCACTGATTAGTGTCTTCCTTTTGATTTTATTCATCTAATTATCATCCTGAACAAATGTACAAAAGATGTATGTACACAAAACAGCTGATTTCATACTAAAGTATTTAAAGTACGGCATGCCAAACTGTTATTTTTATGGCTATATTAATGTTTTCACAAATTTCTTTTTAAATTGGTACAACAGTAGGTAAGTAATTACTTATGTTGTGAAGCCTTTCTTCAAATACACCACCATATAAAGTATTTCTCTATGTATAAAAATATGTTTTTAGGCCGTCTACACAAACTTAAAATGGCCATTGATGTCTTTTAATGGAACAATGTAATTTCACAGTAAATTAAGGTCTGAGAAAAAGACTGCAAACATTTGAGATTAAAACCTAGTCCAAAGTTGTAATGTACACACAATTAAATTGAGTCAGTCACCCCATCTATATCCCACCTACCAAGATACCGGCTAAGGCATGCCCTCCTTTGACAACAACTCAGCCAGGTATGGCTGCCGAAGGCTAAAGCATAAAGAAACTAAAAAGAAAGTTCCACTATATATGGAGCTGGCCTAATTTCACCCAATAAAAGTAACCCTATTTGGCCTGTACACCAAGAGATCTCAGACAACATCTCTTTCTCAGTTCCATACTTGTCCAGTGTTTTGTTCAGCATCTCCCTACAAAAGCCAGACAGCTTTATTCCTGTTCTATAGTTAATGATGTGACCAACTATAATTTGTATAGTTACTACATGCAAATACTGTGCTCTATTGTAAATCCCTGTTTTGAAAATTCTTAATTTGATCTTCAAAGATGAATTTTCTATCGTGTTATTACAACTGATATACAGCACAATGGTTGATGATGGTTTACAAATGCGTCTGTAATTAATAGATTGTGTACTCTTTTCTATAAGCTGCTATAGCCCTTTGTAATGGTCATGCATAAGGACTGTGGCTCAGGGGACGTCACTGGTATAAATCGCAAAAAATATGATTGTTTGATTTGTTACTAACAGTTCAATGGAGCAGTCATTGTTATCCCTACAAAGACTTGCTGGGTGAAGATTATAAAATTATGTAATTAATTTCCACCCAAAGGATTTAGGTTGATTTAGTAATAAATAATTTGTTGAGTGAACTACATGTAAACATGTTGGGTCATCTTAATACATTTGGGTTGCTAAAAGGCTCAAAAATAAAATGCAGGGGATGGGACTTGAATTCATATCAGGGCCTCAAAGTTCTGAACACCTGCACTAACCACTTTGCCACACAAAAACTCAGAAAGCTTGTATACAATAACACATATGAATTAATTTCCAGTGTTAACAAAAAAATATTATAATATTATAAAGACCTGCAAATTCCCTTTTTTCATAAAAAAATGGATGGAATTGCATTACTGAAAAATAATAATCATGTTTAGTTTGTTTTATTTTGTTTACAGCTTCAAAAAAGGTCAGCTTTAGAATTCCTTTTTTTGCAATCCAGTTTAAAATCTTCAGATATTTGAAGAGTACATTCTTTAACATTGTTATGAAATTTTCACCTTGTACTGAATTATATTTAGAGCTGTATAGATCAGAGTTAAAAGTAAAAGTATGGTTTGCTAAATCAACTGGGTTGGAGGTTACAGAATTATCTATTTTTAGAGATGTGACATATATCCTATGGTTCATTTTTTGTAAGGCAAAAAAAATAACTGATATTCTTTTCACCTTCCTCTAACCATTTAGCTCTGGAGCATATAAAAGTCTGTCAGTCATATTAGTATATAAATTATCAAAATCATCTTTCAATTTTGTCAGTTTAATTTCTTCCTCTAGTGTAGAAGAGCTTTTATTAACTAGGATATTTAGCTCTTTCATAATTTCAGATTCCTTAAGATTGCTGCATTTTTTTTATTTCATTACTGTATCTAATTGCTGATTGTCTGATTTTAAATGTAAAGAATTCCCCTTTTTTGCATTTTGCTTAGTTCTTTGCCATTCAAAATATTCCCACCAATCACTTTGAGTGAGTTACAGAAAGCGTCACCTTTTGGTAAATTACAATTTAATTTCCAATAGCCACGTAGTGTTGCTTTTGGTCTAGAGGTTTAACAAGGGAAATGACTCTCATTTTATAAACTGAGAAAGGGGCATAACTATGTGATCTTTTGGAAACATATTGCATAGTGCAAGAAAATACTAACCACATGTCTATTCGAGATTGTAAAGAACCGCTAGCATTTCTCTATGTATACTGTTTTTGATAGGGATGAATATATCACCAGGCATCTATAACATTAAGTTGCTCACTTAAATATGAAATCACTTTAAATCTTGAACCGGAGGGTATTCTTGCTGGCAATATATCCATTAAGTAATCAGCTGCATCACTGGGGTCACCACCAATTAGGTGTGCCTCCGTAAATTTTTCTTTGAGCTTCATAAGTTTTGCAGTCAGTTGGACCAACATGGTTTTTGCTAGAGTATCATTATTATGACCATAACTTTTATTCACTATCAGAGTTACCTTGTTTACCTGAAGTACCAAAATATTTCACCTACCTTCTTCAGAAAAGTGAGTTTGAATTTATTAAACAGAATTGCCACTGCAGAGTTGTTAGAAGCAAGACTTAAATACATTTGGTCTCCCCATGTACTTCCATGCCATCAGGGTTTCCTTCAATCCATATGTGCCTGTTCAACCAAAGGCCCTAGTTTATTCCTGCAGTTCTTCTCGAAGCAGGTTATGTCTTCAGCAATACTAAAGTTAATCTTCAGACAATCAGTGTTGCGTGATTCTCTCCAGATCTTGGTCCTGAAAGTCCGCATTTTGAACTGAATGATGACTGGACGCAGTTTGTTGTCATTCCTCTGGCGTCCTCCTCTGTGTACCGTATCAACCAAGCATACTTTTTTCATCCGACGTAATCTGGCTCAATATTTTGAACACTTCGTGCCTTACTTCTTCGTTTTCTTTGTCCGGGAGATTAATTAGATCCTGATTCCAACTTCTGCTATATTTTTTTTTCCCTTCTTCGGTTTTCTTTCTTTCAGTTAGTCCGTTCTTTTATCCAACTTTATCACTTTATCCTCCATTTCTCAAGCTTGAAAGCTGAGCCCTTTCATCACGTATTTTGCCTTTTTATTGTCCACAGTGTTTTGTTTCAATTGCTACTCAAAGATAGAAAAACTCAGTTTTACTCACATATGGCTTTGAGGATGTAGGAATTAGAAACCGCATCCTTTTTCTTCTTGTCTCCAAACAGTTTCTTCAGGTTTGGAATTTTGCCGGGAGTCTCAGGAAGAGGAGAACACAAGCCGAAAAAACCCTCCTCTGGCCCCATGTCCATCACTGAACTTTCTTCTGTTACCTTTGTTTGCCTCTTTCTTCAACATTTTGATTAACTTGTGCACTGTTTATATTAGCTTCCTGAGATAGCTTGTTGCTGCATGTGTCAGAGAGATAATGTTCGTAAGTCTTCAATTATTATCATATTATCAAAAAACCCTCTATCCTTGTTTGGTTGATGTCAATCCATTTAACAAGCCGTTCAAATTGTTGGCCTCTTCAAATTACCATCATATACTCGTTTAGTGTTGCAGAGCTTAGTGCTGGAAAAAATAGATTGGACATAGAAAGGGAACTAAACTCTGCATACACACAATGCATACACATTAGCCGGTGTGAATGCTCTGATTGGACTCAATGTTTTTTTTGTCCATATGACAGCCGGACAGACACCTGACCACAAAATTACCACAACCGGTGTGATTGAGGTGTTAAACTGGCACCATTTGGATGTATTTAAAAACCCTGATATGAGCCCAGTCTGACTGTAATTCACCATAGTGGTGAATGATTGCTTGGGGCAACAAACTAATTCTGACAAGAACAAAAAAAAAAAAAAATCCAGCAGCTTTAAGAAGACGTTGTAGTTTCTGCTTTTGTTCTGACCCGCATAGTTATTTGACTGTGCATGAGTCAGCACGTTCTACTTGTCAACCATCAGAACAGCCTATTGAGCAAGTGTTTTAGGCCATGTCCACACGTAGCCAGGTTGTTTTTTTTAAACGAAGATGTTCCTCCGCTCCTTACAAAAATAATCTCCATCCACACATAACCAGATAAATGTGTTTTTCAGCACATTCATAGACGTGGCAAACCTGTAGGGGGCAGTAGTTTTCCCAAATCCAATCCGCTCAGAGTAACTTTCTATCCTCTATCTTCAGTACGCAGCAGTCATACAGCTTGTAAAAGCAAACAGGCAAAATGTGCTTTAACAATGGATGATACCAACACTGCTCTGAGGGCATAAATGTTTTTGAGGGTAAACACAGGTTGCACATGTGATGCTTGAGCACTTTTTTGTTGCGGATGGTGACATTACGGTTCTTAAAACTCAGCTTTCCGCCTTCCACACGTAGATACTGCCGAAAATCTCTGCTTACGTTTAGATGACAGGCCAAACAGTAAAAAAACATCTCCATTTTGTGAGATGGCTATATCACACATAGCCAGGCTTCCCTGGCTATGTGTGAACAGGGCCTCAGTATCGCTATTGACTCCGTGCTAAAGCTATCTGTTGAAACATGACATGTTGTGTCATCTCTCTCAGCTTTGGATTGTTTCTTACCTTCAATCCAAGATCCCAGCTGTCGCATTGTCCTGTAACAAAATGTGTTTCCAATAAAAGAGACTTATTACCGCTTCTGCTGTTTGCTTTGATGCAGTCCACTTTCATTTTCTGTGGAGATGATCTTTGTTAAAAAAGTGCCTTCAATATATCCTTGTTTGATGCCAATGTAGAGCCACAAGTCCCTTTAATATTATCCTTACAAATGTATTTTTTCAAAAAATGTAACGTGTGTACGGACGGCATGTTATAAGTCAATTAATTCCTCTTTAACAGGACATAACCTAAAGGGCTTTTTAGTGCCAAAATGTGATTTAAAAATATTTTAAAACTAGTACTAATATTAATCTCTTGTAATAGATGAATATTAATACTAGTTTTTTTAAGGCTTATGGTAAAATAAGAGACTTTCATATCATCTGAAAAACTTAAATATTATTTTAAACAAACTGTAAAAGCAGGTTCCTTGTTTTTTTGGTAATTTGTATGATGTATGTCTGTGATTCACTTAGGGATTTAAATTATGTATTCTATACAGTGAGTAAATCTTCTTCCTACAGGAGGTAGGTTCTAAAAATCTAAACTCATGCATATAAGGTTTGGACAGAACTGACAAGTAAGATAGTGGGCTGTTTTGTTTCTCAGCATTCAGTCTGTGATTGACTAGGGTTCTCGCCAGGTGTTCCTCACCTTTCACTCCATGTCAGCAGGGGCAGACTCCAACCTGCTGTGACGCTGAAAAGCAAATGCGCAAACAATTGGGTATGAAAGATTACTTTGCTTGAATCATCATGCACAAGGCACCAAGAGACATTAATATTAAATCAGCATTCTTACCTTCAAAATGAACTTATAAACATCATGATCAGTAAAGTTCCTTCCCTACCCTCTTCCCCAGCATGACCAATATTTACTAAAAGCTTACAGTTACCCCAGTTCTCTTGCAAGAACCACAAAGTCAACTACCACTGAACATTATAGACTGTGGCAGGGAATAAAAGACCCTAATCAGAACTCTAATACTCTACCAAATGCCCATTACTACTGGTTTAACTTGAATTCCAGCAGCAACAATGCCTCTGCTATTCTTTCTCTCACTCTTTTGTTTTCCCTCGGATCTCGGTTGTGGATGAGCATGAAAAGGTAGCCATTCATGTCACAGAAGATTTTCTAGAGACCTTGACAGAACGGATGGGTCTCCATTACTGTAATGAGGCTACAGGAATGGCTGCTACGCTTCTCTCATTTACACCATCTCAGCCTGCGTCTCCTCTAGGGAATACACTCTCTCCTTTGTAATAGCCTACTCAGTCTTCTC
The DNA here is from genome assembly GCA_028564705.1 of Apricaphanius iberus. Lineage (NCBI taxonomy): Eukaryota > Metazoa > Chordata > Actinopteri > Cyprinodontiformes > Aphaniidae > Apricaphanius > Apricaphanius iberus. The sequence continues at coordinate 271,457 of JAPXFQ010001188.1, forward strand.
CTTCTCCTTTTCTTTTACTCTTTGCACTCATTCCCTTTTTACCACACTAGATATTTTATGGGATGATGGACATGTGTGTCTTCACAAGGTGGAAATGTCTCACTTGATATGGTCATTAGTAATTCACGATTATTATGATAAAACATGTGCAATAAAATGTCAAACATACTAGAAATTGAAATTAATGGTAAATGAAATCTTTTGCCATTTTTTTCATGGTCAGTGAATTTTTATTTCTTTTATATATGTTAATGGAATTGTATTTGATAAACCAGCACAAAGTTGTACATAACAGTAAAGTGGAAAAATTATACATCATTTTACAACTGTTTTACAAAAAAATGTCAAAAGTGTGGTGTTCATTTATATTCAGGAGGTTTGACTCTGATATACCTGAATAAACTCTGATGTAATCAGCTGTGTAAGTTAATCTCGTAAAAATGTTCTGTGAGATCCAGAGGTCGGACAGAGAATATTATTGACAATATTATGGTTATTGTTAGCTTTAAGAAAAAATTACACCGCACATCAGCCTAAACACACAATTAACTGGTAATTAACTGGTAACTGGTAGTGGCAGCCTCATGCTTTGCTGATTTCTTTTTTGTAGCAGAGACACGGATGCTTGTGAAAGTTCATGGAAAGTTTGAGGTTGAAAAACAAGACTGGGGCAGAAGTTCCCCTTACAGAAGAAGAATGACCTTAAGCATATTGTAAAGTAAGTGCTAAAATATAGTAGTCCAGGTTCCCATCTCATCCGGCTGAGTTTGTGGTATTTTGAAAAGAAGAATAGCCTTGCAGCTTTACCTGCTGTGAAAGGCTGTTCAGTAAGGTGTTTAGCCAAAGAAACTTAATAAAAACACCCCCCCCCACCCAAAAAAAAAAAAACCTAAAAAAAAAACATGTATAATTTGCCTGCCAATTCCCAATAATTCAAAATTTTTTTTGGTCTATAACATCCAGTGGCGGTCCGTATATATTCACCCCTAGGCCTTCAGAGATATCCTAGTCCAACCCAAATTAACTTACCTCATAATAGTACCTGTACAACGCCACGGCTCGACATCCCGCACAAAATCATACCTACACTTATTTTCCAGGTTATTGAAAATGAATCGGGTCACCTTTACAAGTAAGAGTAGGAAACTAAAATCATGATACTCTTAAATCTAAAAAATAAAAGTGTATTTTAAAATATTAGTTAACAAAGTTTGAATAATTTCACAAAGCATGATAAGTGATCTTAAACACATTTGTCCATTAAAATGCACATTTCTCCCATTTCATATGAGAGACCAAAGAGGCGAATTTAATGAAAATAAAAAAGCAAAGCAAACACAATATTTGCATTTGTTTTTGGAGAAAATGCAAGAGCAAAACAATTTAACACATTAATGCAGCTGTGCAAATCATAATATTTACATTATAAATTGCAGTGGATAATTTATCTTTTTAATTTTGTAGCATTTTTGCAATTTTATTTTGCAACCATTAATTGATTAGTGTTGAATTAAATAATTATCATAATTAATTCAGTGCATGTTCAAGCAGAGACAAAATGGAGCCAATTTCCAGTTCTTAACATTTATTTTGAACAGATTAACAAATTGCAGTTCAGAGAAAGATGCCCTAGTTTCTCTGGGCCAGATTTAAAGAGATCTGACGATTGAATGATCTTCATTTCACAACTTTATAGACACCGGGCCTCGCCAGGACTCTAGGCGTTTCTTCTCCCTCCAATCAGAACATTTCCATACAGTGTCTTAACCATTATTGGCTGTCAGAGAATTATACAGTCATAAGATGAGCATTCTGAGTTTTATGGTTTATGGTCCTTCTTAAGCAAAACTCTTTGTCTCAGAGATCCTCACAGGTCACACATACTCCCACCAGAACTTTATCAGACCACACGTTAGTCCCAAGGTTTCCTCCTGACCTAATTTATGGCCTCCATCCTTATCTATACAGACATCCTGTTTTTACAGCCTGCAATAAAACTTACCCAAGAGTTTTATGACTTAAAAGCTTATCCCAATAACAAATACTGACAGACAATATATTTGCATTAACACAGTATATATGTAGAAATATTACCACATTAGTAATGACATAAAACTACAAAAAAAATTAAAAAATACAACTTAAAAATGTTTGAACTCAGCAACATATATCTTCTCCCCATCACCTGCTTATTTAAAATAAAATCTATCCTTCTTTCTTTTCTCAAGAATATCTCAATGGCTCTATTGTACATTTTATCTGTGTGCTTCAGGTCCAAGAGTAAGTCATTTTATGTGGAAATACTGGTTAAAAGCAGGGTATACGATTTCCTTTCAAAAAATTTTTTTAACCCGCAAAAAATGCTCTTCATATACCAGTGGCAACCTATAAATTATGAGTTCTTAAACTTGACCAAGTAATTTTGATTCTTTCTAAAGCGAGAAACCCTGGGAAAACCTCATTCAATCAACTTCCACGATCCGTCCAGGATAAGAGGCTTGTGAGCAAAGCTTCCGTGTTCCAGCACCTCCCCTTCTGCGTGTCCCCTTCGTGTGCACACAACGCTCGTTCTTAAACAGGAAGTGAGCTCGCTCTACCTTACCAACAGATAAATTGATTGCGCCAGCTGCAGTACCAGACGTGTTTGTTTGGTGAAACATTTAGTTCAAAGTTAGTGCAGATTAGCTTCCCAAAATGAATCGAAACGCAAAGCTGTTGTGGAAATAGCAATGAGAAAGAAGAAAGCCGACAAAGAGCATGCCAAAAGCCGAATCTGCATCAGAGCTGCTGCATTAACACAGTGGCATCAACTCAAGGAAGCTAAGGGCTTACTAACTGATGCGTTGTCTGCTGATTTTCTCCTAGACAGGTAAGATCACGCTATATTTTGTAACTTTGGTTGAAATGGCTTGTGTTGACTGTAGCGGTGACTAAGCGTGCCTGTGTTATTGAGGCGCGGCTTGGGGGGAGAACATTAAGCAAGGGGTGGGACTTTTTATTTTGCAATAACGCCCTCTTGAGGAGTGCTCCCACAATCATATACCCTGCCTTTAATTTAAGTTATTAAATGTTATTAAAATGTAAGGGTAACATAACCGAATGTAAAACAAGCTCAACTTACTGTATGTTTGTGATTGTCTACTCGAAGTATCATTAAGTGATCAAATATTTAATGTAGCCAGAAAGCTAAGGAAATAAAATATCTAATTATGTTTGATTTCATGAGGCAATGCAGAAAATTCTACTTAATTTTATTTTTATATTATCTTAATCCTAGATTATGCTTTTTGTCAGCATGTTTGCACCCAGACGTATTGACTAACACGTTTTTTGTTTATAGATCGTTGGTTTGTGATTGTTGCAAAGCAGTTTCCTACCAGTCAATCTGGTTGTTGACTTTTTATGGTGGGTCTTCCTACCATCCATCCATCCATTTTCTTAACCGCTTAATCCTTTATGGGTCACAGGGGTGCTGGTGCCTATCTCCAGCTGTCAACGGGCGAGAGGCGGGGTACACCCTGGACAGGTCACCAGTCCATCACAGGGCAGGACAAACAGGACAAACAACCATGCACACACTCACACCTAAGGACAATTTACAGTGATCAATTAACCTGACAGTCATGTTTTTGGAATGTGGGAGGAAGCCAGAGTACCTGGAGGGAACCCACGCATGCACGGGGAGAACATGCAAACTCCATGCAGAAAGACCCTGGGCTGGGATACGAACCCACAACCTTCTTGCTGCAAGGCAACAGTGCTAACCACTGCACCACCGTGCAGCCCTCTTCCTACCATTGCTGTGTTATTTCTGGTTAAATAGAGTTTATTTTCTTCAGCTTTTAACTACATTCCCCCTCAAGGAATAACAGAACGTAGGTTTAGATTAATCTGTAAACCTTTTTACTGGAAGTGCAGCTCACTGAATACTCAAAAAATGCATGGAGACAACAAAAGACAAGCAGTCTGTTTTGTTGTTACCTCCTTTTGTTCAAAATTACCATATTAGATAAGCTGTCCTTTCAATATAAGGCATGTAGTGCCCAAACGCTGCATTGACTGTTGATTACATCGACAATTGAGCACCGTTCTGGTGAAATGATCTCTGACTGTTGTTGAGCTGACCAATCACAGGCATACGCTCTCTATTGACAGAGATGAATATTTAGAAAATTGGCCTCTACTTCATGTGTTGTAGCATAGGTCACTGAGAGCCCTTGCGTTGATAAAGAATGCCGTTGCACCAATCCATTTCGACATAGAAAGAGAAGTATAAAATAGGCTTGAGAGGTCTCCAAAGACAACCCTCAGTTTGCAACTTGATTTACACTAAAAATTGACTCAATAATGTTTTACTTTCCTGTTAACTAGAACTAATACTGTTCCTTCTTGTTTTGATGTTTCCTTTTTGTGTTTGATTTGTGTCTATTTGTATTTAAAAAAGTTACAGAAACATCTTCTGATGCACAACTTGGACACATCATCAGTGTCTTCTCCTGGACTCACAGGGTGTTTGGGGTCTTACAACAGACACCCTCCTCCATGCGACCCAACCGAGGCTGATCAGACCCCAGCCTGTGTCCAAGTGGCATGCTACCACCCCCACTGCCCCCCCCCTCTTCAACCAGAGCCTTCTGGATGCTTTCTCTGCTGCCTCCACATTGTTGCTTATGACTCTGCTTCGATTGGTGCTTATGACTCTGCTTCGATTGGTGCCTGTTATGCCCAGTGTACCATAGGCTTTGTTTAGGGTGTGCTGGCAAATCCCTGACTGCCCACTTCCACAGGCATACACCTCGTCCTCCACCCATTTGTCCAACACTGCTCCACCAGCTCCTGATATTTTTCCCTTTTTCTCTTAAAAAAGCATTATCAGTTAGCTGTTCTACCTCTACAAGGTTTTCATCTTTGAAACTGATGTATGTGGTCTTAAAGATATGAAAATGCATTTTATAGCACTTAATTCAAGGTAGGAGTTTGTACATTCATGCACCGATGTTCTTTCATTTTTGTAGTAACTGTCAACTTTAAGCTTTTACTTTGCTGTGTTAGGCAGTTTGCCCAAGTTGTAAGAGATTTTTTTAGACTGTATCTTCTGTTTTTCATCTAATCAAATAAACTTGTAACCAAAATTGTGAAAATCCAAAAGCCCAAAAATCATTACAGCAGACCTAATTTGCACACTTAGCAGACTCTGGATATATGGCGCTTGACATTTGCTGTTATATTCTGAAACCATTTGAAAAGTGGACTTCAAATTAACTTATTAGTTTAACCTTAACCTATGGACAATTTTGTAATTGTCAATCAGAATCTTAATCTGATCTAACTTTTAGTGTTAACTTTTAGGTAATGAAGCTCATTTTAGAATTACAAAATGCCCTAACCAAACTGGACTAAACTTTTATATGAGGGTCTGGAAGCATATAACCACAAAAATTCTTCATGAGGAATATATTTTGCACATCTGGGTCTTCACTCATTTTCAGTAGGCTGTGGGCCCCTTGTTCAAAAAAAAAATGCATAGATAAAAATGGAGTTTATGTATACTCCTTACAGTAGGTGATAATGCCCTGTTATAGTAAGTGCCCCCAATTGTTTCACACCAGAGAAGATACAATCTTTGTTAATGTTTTATAACAGATGCTAATTGACCATATAAAAGTTCAGAGATGTATTCAATGAAGCAAGCTCAAGAAATCAAGGTTAACAGCCTAAAAGTTGATGCTTATTCAGTTCGATCAATGAAGCTCAGGTGAATTCAATCTGCACTGATTCAAGTGAGGCTTAACAAGCAAGTATCATATTCAGCAAGGCTATATTAAAGGCAGCCCCTTTCAATCAATGCTGGATAAGTGAGAATAGAACGAAAAGAAAAAGCTGCGTTCTTCTCCCAATCTTAAGAAATACTTATTAATGCAGCCTATTAGCATCACAATTACATCATAATTCATAAGGGGGGACATAATCTGCATATAGAATTTTGTCTGGCTGCATTGCATTATAATGTAATTTAGGTGATTTTGCTTACATGTGGTTTAGTGACAAGGCGGCGCTGAGAAGCGGTTTTAACTGTAAACTTCTAAATTCATGTTAATAAATCATATTACTTACCTGACAAACAGACCACAGTTTGTGAGACTGAAGAATTGTGTGTCATATCAGCTGGTCAGTAGCACAGGAGAACCACAAGGGACTGTACTATCACCATTCCTTTTCACTCTGTACACCTCAGACTTCCAGTATAAGACAGAGACCTCTAATCTCCAGAAATACTCAGTCGACTCTGCAATTGTTGGGTCTATCAGAGATGGAGAAGAAGCTGAATACAGAGAGCTGGTGGACCGCTTTGTGGCATGATGTGGAAACAATAATCTCATCTTGAATGTGAACAAAACAAAGGAGATTATTGTAGATTTCAGAAGAAACAAGGATAAGTAAAATACTGTTTCCATCATGGGAGAAGAAGTGGAGGTGGTTGAGGAATATAAATACCCCAGAATTCCACCTGGACAACAGATTGGACTGGAGACTCAACAGTGAAGCAATCTACAAAAAGGGACAGAGCAGACTTTACTTTTTGAGAAAGCTTAGGTCCTTCAAGGTTTGCAGCGAAATGCTACAAATCTTCTATAAGTCTGCTGTGGAGAGTGTTATCTCTTCGTCCATTATCTGTGGGGGTAGCAGCATCAGAGCCAGGGACTTAAAATGGCTAAACAAACCGATGAAGAAGGCTGGTTCTGTTCTGGGGATGACTGTGGAACAACTGGAGATGCTAATACAAAGAAGGATTCTTCATAAAATCAAAAGAATTAAGGACAACCCAGAGCACCCTCTGCCAGAGACTATCCTACAGCGACAGAGTATCTTCAGTCGGAGGCTTCTTAAGTTTCGCTGCAACACAGACTGCTACAGGAAAACCTTTCTTCCCACAGCCATCATGATCTACAACAACTCCTTGCAGAATTAATTAGTAAGGAGCTACAACATTTTTTAATAGAATTGAATAATTTAATCACCAACAAGAAACCTGAACCTGCTGCAACAGATGTAATACCTTTATCTTGGCAGGTAGGTGTGGTGATGGAGGAAAATGCAGCAGAATACCAGCCCTGCAGAAAAACACAAAAAATAAGGTTTGGAAGAATATTTCTATGATCTGCTGTTGTATATAAAAGCTACAAAAGCTCTTCTCCCCACCTATCTGGAAACATAACCACAATACTGACAATCTTTGGAAACCCTTCAACTGGTATCAGAAACTGAATTGACTGAATTGAAAAATTCTGAGTGTTTTTAAATACCAACCAGCAAGTTACATTTGGGAGGAATTATATTTAATTTATTCAGTCTGCGTCTGCTGTGTAATCTTTGGGTTTATAATTTTAATGACATGCAATTTTCTCTATTCAGAAGTGTCTGCCCAAAAACTGATTAGTCCCAAACTGTATGCTTCCTGAAGGAGAACTGTTGAAATGATGCTTGTGATTGGGGAATTCTAAGCTTCTTTGAAACACATATTTAAATAATAAAAGCTCAACAACACACAACTATGTTTAAAGACAGATATTAGTCAAGAATTGGCCAGAAAAAGGTCAGATAAACGTTTACAGTTATAAAACAATATTGATGTTTGTGGTGTTAGGCTGCAGATTATGTACTTTGTTTTAAAAAAGGGTTATCTACCGTATAGAACTTGACAAGCCTTGTTCCATTCAAGGAAATGTTTCAAATGTTCTTCTTATAAAAGTTTTTTCTTTCTTTCGTCCTTATAAAACTTAAAAAGTAAATGTAGTTTTTCAAGTTTGCAGTTCAGAAAAATTGTACATATTATGTATTTATGAAACTGATAGAGATAAAAGAAAGAAAGATCTACTTTACCAAGTAGATCTTGTTGCACTAGAGAAATACAATTTTGCAACAGTAAAAGCGGGGGAAAAAGCTCCTTAGGTTGAATTGGTTGCTAATCCTCAGCTAAGGGAGATAATAAAATTGAAAAGATGCTGTATTGTCCCAACAGGGAATTTCACCCTCAGTGAGTCAATACATGACACTGGACATTTACATCAAACTCTAAACAAAACAAACACAAACCGAAACAAAAACAAGACACAAAATCTCCATCTGCTGCAAAAGCTGTTTGTGGCCAAAGCAAATACAATTGCGATTTCAGGCTAAACTGCATTCATATTGCAAATCTGCTGAACTATGTTTCTTCATTGGCATTTTCATATCGTGGGCAGACTGCTTTCTAAATCCACTGCAAAATAAAGTGGATATCATAGATTTTATCAAGATTGATAAAAACTGTTGGCCACTGCATTTGCCAGAGTCTTTCTAAGAGTAAAATGAGAAGACAAATGGTGTTGTAAGATTACATACCAATAAGGTATCATGGCTACTTCAGTTTGTTGAATATCTTATCCTAATTAATACAAGGCTAAAATATATAAAATTGAGTATGTGGGTCTGATTTCAGATATCTAAAGAGAAAACCTGCATGATGCTGAACAAACATGGCCTAAATAATTACATTTCTACAGAATTTAATGAAGGGTTAATAGATGTCTATAGATGTTATAGACAATTCACTCTTAGACTCTTCTATTCCCAGAAGTTGGGACTTTAAATGCTATTGATCCAATGTTAGAGCACATTAAGATAGAGGATTGCCTGACAAGAGTTCTTATAGTCCCTCACTTACCTGTTCAGGAATATTTGAAATTATTCCAAGATTTTTTATCATTTACACATGGTATAGCTGGAAGATGCATTAAGTGAAGCAAACACAGGGAAACTTAGGCAGATGTCTGTATATTTTTGGGGTGAATAAATATATTAATTTTTCTCTGTTGTTGCATTTGTTTTTAAAGTACATTCAATATGCTGAATTTTATCATATATGTATTTAATCTCAATCACCTTGTAAATTAATGGTACATAATTACTTTACCCTAGGGTACGGGGTCTCAAGTGAGCTAATTAAACCATTGCCAGATGACTTTCTTTTATCAAAATCCTCACTCTAATTGGAAGACAGGATATTAATTTGTGTGCATCTTCATCCTGATCCATGCAAATACGGCTTACATTGTATTTGTAATGTGCAGCATTTACCAAAGTGTGAGTATAGGCTACATGATATAAATACAAAAAAATCATTCTGTTGAAAGCATGTTTACATTAAAACACATTGTGTGTTAAAGTTCAGCTAATGTAAAGTGTCAAAATGTAAATATAAGGGGATTTTAATGCACTCAGCAATGTTTAAATGCCTGTCAGACAAAAATACAATAAAAGGTTATATGAAAGAGTGTACTATCTATACCTGTTAGGTGCCAGTTTGTGATAGTCAAAGTCCAATTTGACAAAGAATTCCAATGTGTCATCATTAATCTCAGCCTCTGGATACCATAGTGAGCCCTGAATCCCAGTTTTAACTTCAAAGTACTTGAATGGATAATTTCCATATGTATTTCAAGTTCTTACAGTGAGTTAGAGGACTTAGCACCAACAGAATGGAAACAACCAATTCAGCATTTGGGAATATTTATTGTTTTAATGGTTACAGCTTTATGTGACAGCTGACCCTTTAGACAAGTAGCATCCGCTCAGCAGTTGAGAATTATACACATTGTAATTGCACACCAAAGCGAAAGGGAGTTAGAAAATGGTAATTAGCTCTCCTTATACCAATAAAGCAATGTAGAGTTAGTGTGTATGATTTTGAAATCCTTGAAAACTGGGTTGGATCTATGTAATACTATATAGTGTGGGAGGTGATGTAATACAGATTTTAACATTTAATGGTATATGAAATTACAGCCTCTATTTGGAGGCAGAGAAATAATAGACCATTTTACCTGACACATATCCACAAAATAAACAAATGAGTTTCAGTCTGTTGCATAAAGACTTAATACTGTGGGTAATGTTAACATTTTTACCCTAGATTAATGATTACATCTAATCTAACGAAAATATGGTGCTGTGTGGTAGCATAGTTATTTTTTGACATTGTGGGCAGACACCAAGTTCTGTTGAAAAATGGAATCAGCATCTTCATGAATCGCATATACAGAGGAAAGAATAAAGTGCTGTAAAAGTTTTGGTTAGATTCAGGCCTATGTTTATATAGAACAAAGCTTCAAAAGAAAATACATGGTACATTGACTGAACACTATGCAGATACAAGTGACCAACACCAGTAGATGAAATGGCTCCCCAAATCATCACTGTCTGGAAGCATCACACTGAAACTCAGGCAACTGGGATTATTTGAGTATAGGGCTGCCACAAACAATTATTTTGATAATTGACTAGTCATCTATTACTGTGCCGATTAGTCAACTAATCGGATCACCCATAAATTGTATCTTATCGTAGAAGATGCTCAAATACATACATCATTAACTTCCAGCTGGCAGTGTTTTCTTAAAGTTTATCTGCTATCTAAAATACTGACAGTTAAAATGATCTCTTATTCAATATTTATAAACTAATTATAAAAAAACAGCAGACACGCGATGTGCTAAGGGAAATAAAATCACAATCATTACTGTTAATGTAACAAATATTCAATGTAAAAAAATCTCCCTTTGATCATCCTTTTCATAGTTTTTGTGTCTATGAGACCAACATGGTATTAGGCTGCTGCCATAAACAGAAATAAATGAGCCAGCTATGTGCACTCCACCATAATTGTAACCTTTGCTTTGATGTTCTGTAGACAGCAGCAGCGCTATGCTGTCTGCTTTAAACAGAACCAGCCACCATCCAGGTGCTGGTGACATGAGAGAAAAGCTGTGATAAATATAAAAACCAGGACACTTATATTGATCTTTGAATACCCCAGACAGAACACACAAAGCTTACAAGTCCGGGTAAAAGAGGCTGTCCAGTCAGCCTACTGTTGGTGTTAACATTAGCAGCTAACACGCTAATTAGCTTAGCGAGCCCGGTGCAGCTGACTCTTTGTAGTCAGCTGCACCAGGCTTCCTGGTAAGGTGCTGGAGCATCACCGTCATCCTGCCACCGTAAGCAGGTTCTACCTTGTGGTTTTTGGATTACACATGCTTCTGTACAATGTTTGTCAAACGTCCTAAACATTAGAGCTCCGTTGTCGGCTCGCCATGACAGTTTAGGATTTTCCGGAGTTACGCCACCAGTGATCCAGATTCCCGGTGCTGCTGCGCATGTGCGTCAGGGGCAGAGAGGCAGACAGAGCCATAGACATACAGCATATAGAGAGCAGTGAGCGGTACAGTCGCCGGTTTGAGAGAAAAACAACGCTTTTTTATAAAAAACAATGATGTCGACAAATAAATGTACTGTCGCCACTTCTGGTTGTCGACATTGTTGTGACGAATCGACTAATCGTGGCAGCCCACTGTTTTTCCAGACTCGGATCTCTTGATTTCAAATTTAAAAGTAATATTACATATAATTTTATTTGAAAAGAGGATTTGGAAACATCAAGCAACAGTCCATTTTGTTTCTCCCTAACCCAGGTTAGATGCTACTGACCATGCTGATTAGGAGTAGCTTTACACAATAATGTAACAACTGAGCTATCATAAGTCTGTGTGTGTTGGCTGTGAAACACTGAGACCAGGTTCAGTCCACTTTTTGGGAATCTGGGAATCTCTAGAAAAAACTTGTGACTGAGGTTTACTTCCTAATCATCTCAAAGCTTATCTTGCATGAAGCTCCACGTCAAGGTAGATTGCCAGTGATTTTATATATTTTCTGTTTCCTAATAATTGTTCCAACAGCTGATCTCACAAAGCTGCTTGCCTATTGTATATTGGCTTATCCCAGTCTTGTGCAGGTTGTGTTCCTGGTGTCCTTAGAAAGCTCTCAGGTCTTGGCCATGGTAGAGGTTGGAGTCTTACTGTCTGAAGTTGTGGTCAACCTCTCTACAATGGCCAAGACCAGAGAGCTGTGCAAGGACTTCAGGGATAAAACTGTAGAGTTGCAAAAGGCTGGGATGGGCTACAGGATAATAGGTAAGCAGCTTGGTGAGACGGAAACAACTGTTGGTGCAATAATTACAAAATGGAAGTATTTCAAGATGATGGTCAATCTCCCACGGTCTGGAGCACCATGCAAGATCTCTCCTCGTGGGGCATCAAAGATCATGACGACCGTGAGGGATGAGCCCAGCACTACACCACAGGACCTGGTCAATGACCTGAATAGAGCTGGGACCACAATCACAAGGAAAACCATCAGTACCACGCTCCGCCGTCATCGATTAAAATCCTGCAGAACACGCAAGGTCCCCCTGCTCAGGCCGGCACATGTCAGCACCCATCTGAAGTCTGCCAATGACCATCTGCCTGATCCAGAGGAGGAATGTGAGAATGTCATGTGGTCTGATGAGAGAAAAATTGACCTTTTTGGTCTAAACCCCACTCACTGTATTTGGAGAAAGAAGAAGGATGAGTACAACACCAAGAACACTATCCCAACTGTAAAGCATGAAGGTGGAAACATCATTCTTTGGGAATTCTTTTCTGCAAAGGGGACAGGACGACTGCACCGTATTGAGGGGAGGTTGGATGGGGCCATGTATCGCGAAATCTTGGCCAACAATCTTCTTCGCTCAGTAAGAGTATTGAAGATGGGTCGTGGCTGGGTGTTCCAGCATGACAAGGACTCGAAACACACAGCCAGGGCAACTAAGGAGTGGCTCCGTAGGAAGCATCTCAAGGTCCTGGAGTGGCCGAGCCAGTCTTCAGACCTGAATCAAATAGAAAATTGTTGGAATAAGCTGAAAGTCCATGTTGCCCAGTGACAGCCCCAAAATCTATAGGGAGGAGTGGTCCTAAATCTCTGCTTTGGTGTGTGCAAACCTGGTGAAGAACTACAGAAAAACTCTGATCCCTGTCATTGAAAACCAAGGTTTCTGTACTAAACATTGAGTTCCATTTGCCTGTATCAAATAATGATGTCTTGCAATAAAATGGAAATTAATTATTTAAAAATCATCCACTGTGATTTTCTGTATTTTTGTTTTAGATTCTGTCCCTTACCATTGAAGAGTACATTTGATACAAATTACAGACCTCTACATGCTTTGTAAGTGGGAAAAATTCAAAAATCAGCAGTGTATCAAATACTTGTTCTCCCCATGTGTCTGGCTATCAACAGTGTTTCTGAATTTTCCTTTATGGTACAGAATTTTCTTACACAATATTCTTCAACTAGGGCTCAATTTGAACAATGTTTGTAACCTTGTTTTTTTCATTTGTTTTAAATGAATGTCCGTGATCCATTGCAACAATTCAATGTCATTCTCTTCCGATTTTTAAAGTGCACTTAAAGAGTAACTCACCCCAAAATCAACTTTTTCTGTTGATAAACTTCATAATTGAGCCTATAATACCACTTTCTATATTTGCAGTAATTCTTTTTTGTATTTTGGTACATTTTAGTGAAAATATAAATTGTGTACCAAAAACCGTTAGTTTAGTGCCCCAAGTGGTTAAACGATTAAACTCCACTGCAATTAACTGGGATTCGAATCCTGCATTGCTAGCGGCTAATCTTGGGTTACTGACGTAGGCTTGGAATAGTGACTACAGCAGTCTGGACATGTTGGGGTATATAACATTAGTGGTCTCGGCCACACCTCTGTAGCGAGGTGCCATGAACTGGCTACAGCACAATCGTCTCAAAACCTTGGTGCTCCATTATGCAGGTGGTTACACTTACTTGCTGACAGTTGCTCATTACCTATGACAAAGGGAATAACTGATATACCAGTAAATGGAAAATAAAATCAAGAGTTCATTTTTAATGGAATAATTGTGATGGTGTTTTTGTTTTGTTTTTTTTGCACATTCCTGAATGTTTCTCATCATGCTTGGATACGTCTGCAACACACATTTTCTGTTTCGGACAATGATGTACAGTGGCCACAGGTGAACCTGTAGAGGCAGGGTCACACGATATTACTCAAGCTAATCTATATTTAGCATTAGATTTAGCCAACAACAATGTACCACTCAGAGTGAGCGCCGTGCTCATTCTATGCCGTGCTGCCACTACAGGTATCTGCTGCTGCTCCAGGCAGAGAATGAGGCAACGGCTGGCAACAATATGGTGCCGCTCCCCTCCTCCACAGAACCTATCCCCCTTTTTCTCTGTTCCCTTTGGAGAAGGAAGTTGAGTAAAAGAAACTCAACCTCCAGATTATTTCTAGGTAAAAGAGCTTGCGTTACTACGGCTCTCTCCATGTTTCTGGCCGCCTGTGACTCTGTGCTGCGCTGCTGCCTGCAACATGTCAGTCACAGCCCAGACCACGCCTCGCCCTTCATCCCCACAGGTTTTCCCTGGTCTGCCAGGCAACGCCTCCTTTTGAGCCGTTTTTCAAAAATAATTGTGGCCAGGGTAATACTCTGATAAGGGGGTCAGTTAACGGGGGCGTTACAAGACGTTATTCACTGGGGAACGTGCCTTGGTAAAAGTCTCTAGTGCCCCAGTAAAATTATAGCGCTGCTCTCACTGGAAACGGAATTCATGGGCGCATCTCCATGCCTGCATAAATCTAACCTGTCACTTACCAGCCAAAAAGGAAAAAAGGAAGAGGTCACAATAGCCAATCAGGAAATAGCACCTCTGTAGCTGGGTAAGATTTAATGCAACAACCAATGAAAATTATTCATATAATTATTGCGAAAGTTTAGTTTTACCCACACAGTACACGCTGGAAACCTCGCTGGAGCTCTTCACATCATTTTGAGCACAGAGTAGGTTGTCCCTTGTTTTTTAATGTTACTACAAATTCACAACTTGTTTGACAGAAAAATTACAAGTTGATCGCTGTAAGAGAATGTTGCTCACACAATTAACATCTGTTTTTCAATGCTTAGCGTCATTTTGGCCCAAATTTAGCAGTTTATTTAAGTTTACTAGCCTGTGCTGTCTCCCTCTCACACACACACACAGTCACACCATGTATAGGCTGCATGCACACACGCAGACAGTTAATAATGATTTATACGTATACTGTAGAGAGAGAGACAGAGAGTGGGATTCTGTAAACGTAGCTTATACTATTTGTGAAGCTGTCCTACTGTAAAACTAAACATAGCCTTCTGATAAACTATTAAGAGATGGACGTCAGAAAATTCTTCCTGAACAGAAGCAGAGGGGGAAGAATAGAGAGGAGAGATGAGAAGGACAAGGGAGGTATGATAGTTGTTCACATCAACAGTAACATAAAAATGTATGCTGCTAATATCCAGTGCTGTGATTTGATCAATGGTTTAATGGTAAACTTTAAGTTTATTGCATTTGCAAATGTAGCCTATACTAATCTACACAGAGTCAGAGTAGCCTATAGATGATAATTTCCCTATAATGTAGGCTATAGATGATTATTTGCATATAATGTAGCCTAAGATAGAAAGATACTTTTTTTTTTTTATTAGTCACTTTGCTTTCCTGAACTACTTGTTTTAAACACGGAGTGAGGCTTGGGGAGTAAAGAATCTGACTTTTTCTAATCTTAAATGGTTGCAGTAAGAGGAAGTTGTTTGAAAATCTTTGAGATATGCATGTGCAAATACATATCATACATATATTGTACCCATCAATCTACCATTGTATCTTTACCAGTGGTTTAATATAGCCTACAGTATGACAGTGACAATAATGATTTTGAATCTTGTACCCGTAGGCTAGCCATTTATTTCATATTGCAAACACATTTTTATTTTATTTTTTTATGTATTGGGAGTTGGGGGCTTGTGCCCCAGCAAAGCTCTAGAATTGCCCCTGTGAGTTACTCTTTAAGATTGCAATATCAATGACGGGTTTGGTGTTCACTGCTATGATATAATGTATTCAGGCATTCCTATACCAAAATCCATGTTGTATCAGCATATTGTCACACATTACCAAATGTTAGATATTAATCCTTTAAGGAGATACAGGCCACAGATCAAAGCAAGAGCTTAACAGTCAAATGTCAGTTTGGCAGCATAGCTAATTTCATCTTGAAACAGAATGCATTTTCACACCATTTCATCTCCCAATCAACGTAACACATGCCTTGAGATGAGTTGAATCCATTATTTTCCCTCTACTTTGAAGGTCAGCCAACAAACTCTTAAAGATATTGTCCAAAATAGGACTCAGCAGTGGTGGGAAAACATTTCCCCTTTCAGTACCTACCTTGCTGGATGTTTGAAATTTCTCATTTGGATTTGACAGGGTGCTTTTGGGAGCCAAGCAGAATCACTCAGGGACAGCGCTCTGGCTGTGGCTCCTATCTCTCATTTTCTCTCTTCTCTGCAAATACGCCCCCATACCTACTCACATAACCCAAAGAAAGCCAGCTTGCACTGCAATGTGGGCTCAATGCTCACAACAACGCAGCATGCTGGCAGGTATACAACAGAAAGGTACTAGCTGTGCCTCACTCCACATCATTGTGCCAGGTGATGTATGTTTGTGGCTTTAAAGCTATGTTTGCACGATTGTTTGTGCCTTTATTTTTTTTTAATCCTGAATATATATTGCATGCAGGTTTTCATTAAATTGGTAAATTTATTCTAAAAGTGATTTGCAAAAGCATACAAACCATTAGCCCTGTTTTTACCTTCTTTTCACATTTGGATACTGAAATTTGTGATTATTTTTTCTTTCGAAAATTAGTAAAATAAAATAGATTCTCAACCTGATTATGTTTTAATTGCTAAAGCAATGTTTTCCCATAGAATAATACTGCAACTACTATGTTTTGTTGTGGGAATGGTGGGTTCAGGGTGAGGTTCGGAAAGTTCAGTTTTGTTTCAAGTGGTCAAAACACCTTCTTCCAAATGTTTAGTCTGTCTCCTGTTCATATTAGGATTTAAATATGAATTATTTTTGTTGTCTTTCAACAATGGCTCCCTATCTTCCATAAAAATACCCAACTAAATGTATTGAAAATTTAGTTTTTCTAACTGTGTTTGGATCTCTGCATCTTTCAGTTACAATCTCCGAGCCCACCTGTTCAGTTTAAGTAAAGTACCATGGGTGTTTCTCAATACATGCTTTGGAGATACGTCATCAGGGACCGCCAAGGCGCGTTCCAATGTTCATATGCTACCAAGGAATCTGTCCTCTGTTTGTTAGCCATTTAGCTAACTGACCAAGGATACATCAGAGGTGCCTTGATGCCTTCTCTCAGTCAAACATTTCCCACTACGACAGCCGGGACGTAAACAGAGCTCGTAAACCGGCAGCTGTGGTCATGTGAGGCAAGTCTGTTCCATTTAACAATTTTCTTTGACCAAGGAAGAACAGTGTCCTCGGAACCAATGCGCCTTGACATTGAGAAACACCCCATGTCTTGGAGGGCTTGCAGTTTTAGCATACTCTTTCCATTTTTGTACAATGGAATTAACCATGGCTTCTGAGATGTCTAAGACAAGATATATTGTCCTACAACAAGGCAAGGCAAGACAACTTTATTTAAATAGCACACTTTAAAGACAAGGTAATTTAAGGTGCTCTACATGATTCGTTGGTAAAGAAACTAAACTTATAAGAAAAGCATGAAAAGTAAAAACAGCAATAGTATGATATTAAAAATTGAAAACATGGAACATTTAGCATTTTATTAAAAAACAACTCAGGACTCAAGGGCAGCTCAAACAGTAGAGATTTAATCTTTGATTTAAAAGAGCCTAACGACTCAGCAGTTTTGCATTTGTCTGAAAGTTTGTTCTAGATTTGAGGCATATAGAAGCTGAAAGCTGCTTCTCAATATGTGGTTCTAATTCCAGAGATGTTAAGTAATTTAGAGTTGGATGACCTGATAGGTCTGCTGGGTTGGTATAGTGACAACATGTCTTCAACATACTTTGGTGCTAAACCATTTAGTGATTTATAAACTAGCAGGAGTATTTCAAAGTTGATTTTCAGAATAAACTTTAAAATACTGGAATAAAAACGTTTATTGTAATATTCTATCTGACAAAAGATGAATGCATGAATGAGTTTTTCCAGGTCCTGTTGTGACATTAGTCCTTTAATCCTAGAAATGTTCTGCAGATGATAAAAGGCTGACCTTCTTATTGCCTTTATGGGACCCTGGAGGTTCAGGTCTGAGTCCATTATTACACCTGACACTTGATCGTTCCTCTTTAGGTACAAAGATAATGACTTCAGTTTTTTTTCTGTTTAGCTGGAGAAAGTAATGGAACATCCAGCTATTGATTTGTTTAGTGCATTCATTTTGGGGCTGGAGGGGATCAAAGTCACCTGGTGACATTGTAATGTACAACTGAGTGTCATCCATCCATTTTACAAACCATTTATCCTAAAGCGGTCGCAGGGGTCTGGTGCATCCAGCTCTCAATGAGCGAAAGGTGAGGTATACCATGGACAGGTCACCACTCCATTGCAGGGCAACACATGCACACACAAACTCACACCTAAGGACAATTTTGAGAAACCAATTAAACTAACAGTAATGTTTTTGGACTGTGGGAGGAAGCCCCATGCGCAGGGAGAACATGCAAACTCCAGACAGACCCTGGGCCGGGATATAAACCCATAACCTTCTTGCTGCAAGGTGCTACCCACTGCCACCGTGCAGCCCACCAGCTGAGTGTGATCTGCATGTTATGTTATGGTAGCTAATGTTGTTGGCTGTTATAATCTGGGTTAGTGGGAGCATGTAGTTACTAAAAAGAAGGGGTCCCAGGATGGAGCCCTGGGGGACCCCACATGATTTCGGTTTGTTCTGATGAAAAATTGCCTACTGACAAAAAAGAATTTGCTGTTCTTGAGGTAAGACTCAAGCCATTGAAGTGCAGTACTAGACTCAAACCCAGCTCTCCAGTTGTTTCAGTAGTATTTTATGATAAACAATGTAGAACGCTGCACCGAGGTCCAACAGAACCAAAACTGTGGTTCTACCAGTCTGTATTTATGCGGCTGTCATTGAAAACTTTGATGAGGGCAGTTTCAGTGCTGTGATGAGCACGGAAACCAGACTGAAAATGATCAACGCAGTCGGTCATGATGAATGGGAGATTAGAGATGTGGCCTGTAGTTCTGCGTTAATGTGTTGTCCAGATTTTTTCTTCTTTAGAAGCTGCTGTTTTGAGAGCCTGGGGAAAGACAACTGGCAGGAGAGATGAGTTGACTAGTTTACTTAATGACAGGAAGAACTTTCTTTATAAAGGCTTTGGGTAGGATATCGAAGCAGCAAGAGGAGGAGCTTAGGTGTTTAATAATTTAATCAAGGTGCGATTGATTAAATTTTTTGAATTGAGACATTTTCTCTACATTGTTTTTATAGTTGGGTGACACTGGTGGTGGATTTGGTGCTACTGTACAGATTGATCCTCTTTAACTTTAACTTTAATTGGAGCAATAGTATCAATGATGTCTGAAACGTTAGAGAGAAAGTCATCTACCAGCTTGTTCACGGACTCTGTGTTGGAAGATGAGAGGGATGGGGGGTTAGTCAGGAGGCAGGTAGGAGGTCACTGACCCACATATTAAAGTTAGCAGGGTATTGTTCTTTCCATCTAAGGAGGATGAGTGTCCTAGCAATCAGAGTCCCGAAGACGATTATGTATTTTACTCTGTAATTGAGATTGATAGATCCTGTGGGGTTACACCAAACATCGCCGAGATTGTAGAAGGTTGTAAGGGTGTTTGTATGACTTATGACAATGTTCTGAATATTGACTGCCAGAAATGATTGATTTTTGAACAGTACCAAAACATATGAGAAAGGGAGGCTATTGGTAGCTTACACCGATTGCAAGAAAGTTTAATATTAGGAACAAATTTTGCCAGTCTCAATAAAGACCAATAGAGGTGATGTACCACCTTAAATTAAATAACAGTGTGTCGTAGACAGATTGATGAACAATGTATCTATCTAAAATGTTCCCCCAATTCTCCTTAAAAAAATTCCAAACCCACATCTTCCTCCTATTTATTTTTAAGTATTGTTAAGGGTTCTGTGTATTTAGTAATGAATACGATGCCAAAATAAAACTCTGGAGTTGCAACAATCTAAAAAAATGGTAGCAAGGGATATTACATTTGAACACCAATTGATCAAAGGTTGCCAAACTGATGATTCCTATCAATGGCTGTACATTTTGACAGGTTCATGTGGGAAAACTTTAATCTAAACTGTGCTCAAATTTTTAAGGATGGCTTTACAATTTGGTTCGAGGTGTACTTTGATATAGGCACAGAGAGAGGAAGCCCTGGGCTGAGCAATGAGTGCAGAGAAGTTTGAAAACAGGATGAATTTTCCATTCGCAACCACTTCAGGGTTGAGTTGCCAGACTGAACTCCCTTCTAGTGTAATATTGCTCTCATGTTGGCAGTCCAGTAGTAAAATTGAAAATTAGGAAGAGATAACCCAACCTGTTGGTGATGTCGCTGTAGAATATTTTCTTAATTTTATAATTTTATGTATTTCATAAACATTTTGAAATAAAACTATCCACATCCCTAAAGAAGGATTTGGAGAAGTATAAGGGAAAGCATTGAAAAGCATATAGAAATGTTGGTAGTACATTCTATTTAATTGACTTAGTTTTTCCTCCAAGTTCATGACTGCTCTCTGGAGTCCCCGGCTCTGGTACAGTCACTGGAGTCTCGGGCTCTGGTACAGTCTCGGGCTCAGAGGAGCACACTGGAGTTCCTGTTTTTTTTTTTTTTTTACAGTCCCAGTAGACTCTAGCTCAGGAACATAGGCTGACAATTTGGATTCAGAAGCAGGTCCTTGAGGATCAGACTCCGGAACACATTCTAGAAATCTGGGTTCCAGAGAGCACCCAGAGGGTGTGGATCCCAAGATGCATTCCAAAATACGTCCAAAAGAGTCAGATCCTGAACTCTGCTCTGAAATCCCTCAGGAGGTGAAAGCTGCCAGCCAAGCCTGCTGTGCTGTGACCGAGAAGGAGGAGGCAGATGGCCAAACAGTGTGGCCCAAGAAGCCTTTCTAATCCACTCTGCTTCTTCAGATACCCATTCAAGACTCAGCGAGAATAAAACCAGTTCCTGTTCCCGGAGTAGGTTCTTTAGGTCTTTCGTCATCTCCATGGCTGAGGGAAGGTGGCGGCTTTTTCCAGAAAGCTCCGGGGAAACAAGCCCAGAGTGAGCCGCGGGGCCTGGAGGCAGACAGAGACGTGAGTAGTGAATAATTGTTGGGATCCTGGTTTTGAGTGCTGGAGGTTTGTGTTGGTTTGTGTTTTCCTGCTCTTCTCTGCAGGAGCGTGGCAGACTGCTGTTCTCAGGTGCTGCTTGTTGAAGCCAATCTACCTCCAGCTACAACATTTATTTTGTTAGTTTTAATTCTAAAGCTTCTGGATTACCTGCTTCGTCGGTGACTTACCTGTTCCTCTCCAGATCCTAAGTCCATTCCTTCCTCGTTCTCCTGGGTTTTCTCGTCTGAGTTTGTTCTCTGGATTTCCTCAAGTTCCTGGTTCGGAAACACTTCCTTGTTGAATGGTACTCAAAGACCTTCCTTGGAGAAGGTGTCACAGTCAGTGTCTGCAACGCATTCTCTGCCCAATTGTCTGCTCTCCGCTCACCTTCTCGCCTACCCGCTCCTCCTGCATTTCACAAACTCCAGCCAGCTTCAAACCTTTGGATTCCACTTAACTCCTCCTTTGCCTGTGATCATCTTCATCTCCATAAGTCCTGGCTATAAAATCCTCACCATTCTCACCCCTGAAACATTATCTGATCTAACTCCTCTCTTCAGAACCACAGTCGGCGCCTGCCTCCGATCCCGAGCTGACCGTACAATCTGAAACTAATCATCAACCTGATTCATTGTAAAATAAAATATTTATTTTAATTACAAACAAACCAGTCTCCATCTGTATCTGTGCTGCCTTTGAGTCTGAACAAACCTGAAAACATGACAGTAATTGGTTTTTAAAATATTCTTGTGTTACCAAATTCCTCTAATAAGTTCAGGGCAATCTAAATGCCTCTAATATTGACTTCATTGCATGTTCCAAGATGGAGAGAGAAATAAGGGGATATAATATCATTTGTATGGACAGCTGCTAGGGGTGAAGAATACGGAAGTCCTATCCAATAAATAAATCCCTTGCAAAAACTGAAATTTTTAAGGATATAAAAGAGATAGACCATCTCCACCTGATCAAAGGCTTTCTCTGCATCAAGTGTCAAAAAGATTTCTGGAGAGTGAGGTGGAGTGGGACCATAAAGAATATTTAATAAAGATCTGACGTTGGAGAATGAGTGACGATCTTTGACAAACTCTGTCTGGTCTTAGGCTACTATTGAGGGTAAAACCCTTTCTAAATGTGAAGCCAGCATTTTTAAGCCAGCATTTTGGTTATATTTTTAAAGTGAGGTATAAAAGTCAGCTCAGAGTCAAAAATCACAACGAGGCTCTTCACTTGTAAAGAAGTATTAAAAGACAATGATTGTAGTTTTGGTAAAAGTTTATCTCCCTGACCCTCAGGACCGATAACTAAAACCTCAGTTTTGTCCTGGTTGAGCTGGAGAAAGTTTTCTGCCATCCAGGATTTAATGTCTTAAATGCATTTTAAAAGTGCATCCATTTGCCGTGTGTCATCAGGAGACATGGAGATGTATAACTGTGTATCATATGCATAACTGTAAAAATTCACCCCATGTCTCCTGATGACACTGCCCATAAGGAGCATATATTGGTTAAAGGGCACTGGGCCTAAAATTGAACCCTGGGGCACACCACATGTGATCATATGGACCTTAGAGGAACAGGTATACAAACTCACCATAAAAGTCCTGTCTGTGAGGCAGAATGTGAACCATTTATGAACAGCACCAGAGAGGCCGATCTGTTTTAAACAGGTTAAAAGAATAGTGTGGTCTACTGTATCAAATCCAGTAGAACCAACACTGTCACCCTCTGGGCATCATAATTTACTCTGAAATCATTTATAATCTTCAGAAGGTGCTGTAGTTCACCCTAAAACCAAACCGAAATTTCGCTCTTACCTGGGAGGAGAACTACCTGGAGTAGTACGTGGATCCTGATACAAGGACCACCTTCCCTATGAGTGATGGAGTACAAATTTCTGATGATGAAATATCTTTCTTTTTTTTTACTTCTTGGAATCAATGACTGGTCCACCACGAAAATAAATTGTTGTGCTTTACAGCTCGGTTAATCAGTCTCTGTTATTCGGGTTTATGGGTTGTCTGCTCCCCCTTCTATAAAAGAACACTAGCTTTTGATCATATTAGTCACATAACACACTATGTTGTCATTGTTTAAAATCCTTTGGTGCCCAATAGATCCCCCTGCTTAAGCTCGCTCATTTCCAGGCCCGTCTAAAGTTTGCTAGAGACCATCCGGATGTTACAAAGGATGACTGGGAGAATGTCAATTACTTAGATCAGACCAAAACAATATTATTTGCTAGAAACGCAAAACAATATTATGTGGTATAAACGGAGAGAGGAAAAATGCTGAGTCTCATCCCAAGAAAACTATAACCACTGTGAAGAATGGGGTTAGAAACAAGTTTGCTTTGGGGCTGCTTTTCTGCACAGGAGAAAGGACAACTGATCCATATTAGATAAAAGATTAATGTATTTTGTATTTTGAGATTTTGGGCAAAATCCCACTTCCATCAGTGGGAGCATTGAAGATGAAACATGGCCGGATCTTCCAGGATGACAGTGACCCCAAATACACTGCCATGTCAACGAAGGAGTGGCTAGGTTCTGGAGTACTCTAGCCTTTCTCCAGACCTCAATCCAATAGAGAATCTGTGGAGGGTGTTGACATTTTAAAATGAACACACGCTCTAGAGAAGATCTGAATAAAAAAATTGGCCAAAATACCAGCTACAGTTTGTGCAAATCTGGTGAAGACCAACAGGAAACGTTTGACCTCTGTCTTTGTTCTGAGGTGAAAATGTGCTATTGACCAAATTCTTATTCTTCAGCAAAACTATACAAATATGTATATTTTTAATATACAATATTTCCTGATTTTTTTAATGCTCTTACAGTCAAAGTGTACTTATGACGAAAATAAAAGACCACTCTCATTCTTTTTAAGTGGGAAAACTTAAAGTTTGTGGCTGCAAAATACCTTTTTGACCCACTGTAATTCCGCATACATATTATTTGTAATAAATGTTACAAACCTTTTATCATGTCTTCCATTTCACAAAATGTGCTACACCGAGTTTATCTTTTTAAAGGTTTTTGTGGCACTGTTGACCTTCATTTGCAGTATTTAGACAGGATATGGGAAGAGAAGGAGGGATGGATAACATGCAGCAAGTGTCCTAACGCTGTGTCCACACCAAAAGCGTCAAAACGCGCCACATGCCCCCAGCTGGATGCTTGAACATTCGCACCTTGAAACGTGTACAAAGCGAACTGGTCGTGCTTCAAATATGGTATTTTAACGCGCAAACTGGCCTTCAGCGGAGCTGGGGCTAGAGTGCATCTCCGATCTGACGGAGGACAGAGTGGATTACATGTTCAGCCTGGCCTCCGGTAGACCGGGGACCACTACACTGGGGGTTTGGTGAGCTACAGATACAGTCTAGCTACGGCGGAGGGATCCATAAACAGCAGCGAGCACCCTCTCATAACCACTGTCTCCTCGCCGCCTGGAGAACGTGACCTTCTTGCCCAGTTTGTGCCGTGAAGGTCCAAGCTTCGCCTGCCGGCACACCAACTACATTTCTTAGCAGCTGTCCATCTGTCTATGGTTCGTGAAAGTTTATGATATTTAGTTCAAGGCTGACTTCTAGGCCGAGAGGTGCTTTTACAGCAACAACGGCTCTTTTAAGAGCCACCCACAAACCTCTTAAGAGCATTCCTGTCTAAATAGTTTAACCTATATTTAATATTTATTTTTTTCCTGTCTCTGTTTTGAAAACAGCTTATGTCATGTAGCTCGGGTTGATTAGCCACGATGTTTATCAGTATTTCCTCCATGTCTTGCTGAGGCTGTGACCCCACGTTTGCTTAAATAACCCAGCATTTTTTGTGTGTGTGTAACTAATTGCCTCCATATCGAGTCCCCCCCCCACACACACACACACAAGTCCACCAAGAATTCATTACATAAGTTTATGCTTGCAACACAACAACAGGTGAAAAAGCAAAAGGGGTGGGAATTCTTTTGAAATGATGTACTGTAAAAAAGTGAAAAAAATTTGTCCAATGAAACACACTTTAAGCTGTTGCTAGTGAATCCTAATCGGGCTAAGGTTTGAGAAGACCTTGTTTTTTCCAAGCCAAAATGAGATTTCCATGAGCCATGGCCTGCAACCATGTTTTTTAGTCCTCAGACATTCATGAAGTAATTAATAGTTGACTTAGAGGGATTATGCTACATGAACACCCTCCTTTGTGTTGGTGACCTTGGAGAGGTTGACTAATCTCTCTAATTAAGCAGTTGTGAACACCACTGTTTCCACTCCGTTCCAATGTCAGCCTTCTCGCATGTTTGATGGGGTTTTTATTTAATGTTTCAAAAATGTCAGAAGATGACTCATGTTATTATGATATTCTCCTTATCTTGAAGCTTTTTGACACCCAAAGACATAACCTAATATTTTAGGCTTTGGATAAAGAAATCTTCTTCATAATAATTAGAACAGAAAGAAAGATAACATTGCTTCAAAGTCAAAAGTAATATATAAACTATGTTTTCTCTCTTTCCTTGTCTCTAGCACTCACACAACAATGGAAAAGAATTATGCTAAATATTCATGCTTTCACAGTATATTGGCATTCTACTGTACAGTGATGGATTTCTCTGTCAAAGCAGTACTTGAAAATCCAGTTTAATACATATTTAATAAGGTTCTCTAAACATTTTTTACATTTTGTCATCTTCAATGACGCATAACATCAAACTCTAGGGAAAAGTGCTTGCTGCCATCCTCACTGTTTCCACCACCACCACGCCTAGTTTGTTTAACTGTCAACAGTCACAAGTCTGTATTCATTATAAAATCTTTCTAACCTTGGTTCAAATGGATGACCGTAGTCCTGAAGCACCTATAATGGTTCACGGTTTTTATGATATATTAGTAAACAAGGATATTAATATGAATGATAGGATTGCAGACTTAAAGAACAAAAAAAGCTCTAGAGGCTATAGGTGCAACTGAAACTAAGTAGGGTACATTAATCATGGCATCCCCAAGGCTATGTCAGCACGTGCTAAACCAAATGTTACCCTTCATTGACAACAGAAGAAAATTAATGTGGAAGGTATATGTTTAGCAAATAAATCAATACACAAACACTAGATCTGCACATTAACTGGCAGCATATTCACCGATAGATAAATAAGATGTAACTGTTTAATCTAATAAATTTGTGTGTTGTATACTATTTTTGCTTTCATGGACAGAAAAAATAAACTTCACAATCATGTCAGATGAGAACAAAGAAAAGGAAAGCAAAGCAAGGAACACTTTTTAACACTATACAATGGCCTGTTTCTGTCTTCATAACTACACATTTAAGCAACATCCTGTACACACTAAAATTAACCTCTTTTTTCCAGCTTGAAGAGGCTCTATTTGTCTTATCCTGATGGTAGTCCAATCCATTTTAGGGGTGTGCCGTTACACCTAGTTGTATTTGAAAGTTTCGGTACGGAGCTGTCTGTCCGGTACACATTTTTGTACTAAGTTTTTATTCAGACGCCTAACTGCATTGCAAATTAGCCAGCAACATGCTAACCAAACACAGCAGAGAAGCGCTTCTCGTTATGGCCAGCGACTCGGGAGAGCAGGAGCTGTAATACCCTGCTTTTTCATTAAAGTCTTCTGTTTAAGAACACTTCGACTGCTTGATGACGTGGCCAAAGATGTGGATAAGATGGAAACAGTGTGCCAGTGTTACATCAATAAGAGTTCCCCCATCCAAAACTGTTTCGGCTCTAGCCGCACATGCCTAAAGGGAATTGTGAATACTGTTTATCAGGGGGGAAACACTGTCTGGCAGTTTTCTCAGGATCTGTTCCATCTAGGATAAACTGGTCAAATAAAATTTAGATTTTTTGAAACTGCACAGAAGGACTTGTTTATGGGTAACAAGTTAGAATTTCCAAAGGGAAAGTATTACATTTTATTTTTTACATTATCTATGTGTATGGAGAATTTAATTGAAGCTTAAATTTAAATGTAATTAAAGCATTACCGTCTTACATAACAGAAAACTTTTTTAACTATTTTACTGTATTGAAAATTAAACAAAACCGCAACATTAAACCAAGGTACGTACCGAACTGTGACATTTGTACCAGCAGACCCCTAATCTAATATTTAATATGTATTGTTTTTTTAACATGTTCACAGAACTGTTAAACAACCCAACACTCAGCATTGATGCTCAATTTGTATTGGTGTATCATGCTTTTTCCTTCCTCTTGTCACGACTTTTTAGAGAATTCAAAGAAGAAAAAATCTCATTGTTCTTGTCAGATAAAACCTGTTTGATAATCCATCAGTGTCTAGACATTTGGAACAAATAACCCCATGCTACATGTAGCCAGGTAACCAGCAATAGTAAATGCTCTCTATAGTTTAACAATTACTTAAAAGTATGTAATCTTCAATTCAGTTTATTTATATAGCGCCATTTCACAACAGATGTCATCTCAAGGCACTTTACAAAAAGAGTTATTACAATACAATGTTTAGTGTAGAAATTACAGAACCACAGAAGATTGCGTCGTGGAATTCTCAGCAATCCCTCATACTGAGCAAGCATGCAGCGACAGTGGGAAGGAAAAACTCCCTTTTAACAGGAAGAAACCTCCGGCAGAACCAGGCTCAGCACAAGCGGTTATCTGCCGCGACCGTCTGTGGCTTGGAGAATACACAACAGAGACACAGAAAGAGCAATAGAACTGATGCACAAGTTTGTTGCAGGACGTGGAGAATTTTCCGTCACTGCAATGCCATCTTAGTCAGGGTCGTCAAGCAGGGCTAATCCGGAGCACCTACTATAATAGAAAACAGGTTAGTGCTTGAATTGACAGCACATCATGCAGTTGGGGAGAAGTAGGAGAGAAAGTAGGAACAGACCCTAATAATGTCCTCCAACAGCCTAGCCTAAAGCAGCATAGCTACTAACATTAACCTGTCTCCTAGCTACTAGGAGACCTGGCTACCAACACTCTGTCTGAGTCCTCCTGACCCGTGGACGGTGTAGGGCCGGTAACGGCCCCCGTCATGCCGGGGTCTTCTCGGAGTCGGGTTGTTTGAGAATGCAGCCCAAAGTGGGTGGTAAACTCCATCTAAGGCTAAATACCGGCACGAGACCGATAGTCGACAACTATCTTAAGGAAAAATAGACAGAACTGAGAGGACAGAGTTGAAGAGGGCGAGAAACGTTTAAGAGATAAACGGGTGGGGTCCGCACAGTCTGCCCGGGGGATTCAACCCGGCAGGTAATGGGCGGCCGCACTGTGCGGGAGGATCCCCTTGAGGGACCTCTCTCCGGCGCTGGCTGGCCCCTGTGGGGCACATTTCTTCCGCGGCGGTAAGCCGCGACCGGCTCCGGATCTTTACCTGGCTTACATTAATCTATCTCTACCTAGCTACTCTACCTCTTCCTATCTCTTCCTAACTTTTGACACTCTGCCTGACTACTAACATTAACCTGTCTCTTCCTATCTACCTGTCTGACCTGACTCTAACTACCTATAAACATATCTCTAACTGTAAGCTTTGTCAAAGAGGAAAGTTTTTAGCCTAGTTTTAAAGATAGACAAATTGTCTGCTTCACGAACCAACCCTGGGAGCCGGTTCCATAGGAGGGGAGCCTGATAGCTGAAAGATCTGCCACCCATTCTACTTTTAGAAATCCTAGGAACTACCAGTAAACCTGCAGTCTGAGAGCGAAGGTCTCTGTTAGGAACATATGGAACAATCAGGTCTCTTATGTATGATGGAGCTAGATTATTAAGGGCTTTATATGTCAGAAGGAGGATCTTGAATTCTATTCTAGATTTTACTGGGAGCCAGTGAAGAGAAGCTAAAACAGGGGAAATGTGATCTCTTCTTTTAATATTCATCAGAATCCTAGCAGCAGCATTTTGAACTAACTGAAGACTTTTAATTGTATTCTGTGGACTACCTGATAATAGACAGTTACAGTAATCCAGCCTTGAAGTAACAAAGGCATGGACTAGTTTTTCAGCATCATTCCTGGACAGGATGGTTCTAATTTTTGCAATATTCCTAAGGTGAAAAAAGGAAATCCTACAGACTTCTTTAATGTAAGTTCTAAATGACATATCTTGGTCAAAAATGACACCGAGGTTTTTTGCTTTATTACTGGAGGCTAATTTAATGCCGTCCAGGTGAAGGGGCTGACTAAGTAGTTTCTTTTTCAGAGCTTCTGGTCCAAAGACGACAACTTCTGTTTTATCAGAATTTAGAAGCAAGAAGTTTAGAGTCATCCAAGTTTTTATGTCTTCCAGACATGCCTGTAGTCTACCTAACTGATTGGATTCATCAGGATTTATGGATAGATATAGCTGTGTATCATCTGCGTAACTATGGAATTTTATCCCATGCTGCCTAATTATTTTACCAATAGGAAGCATATATATAGTAAAGAGAATCGGCCCAAGCACTGAACCCTGTGGTACTCCGCAAGTAACTATTGAGGTTGAGGAAGATCTATTGTTTACCTGAACAAACTGAAATCTGTTAGACAAATAAGATTTAAACCAACCTAGTGCTGTTCCTATTATACCGACACTTTGAAGCCTTTCTATGAGAATATTGTGGTCAACAGTGTCAAAGGCAGCACTGAGATCTAACAGGACCAGAATGGTCACCAGTCCATTGTCTGAGGCTATGAGAATATCATTAGTAACCTTCACCAGAGCTGTTTCAGTGCTGTGATGAGCTCTAAAGCCTGACTGAAACTTCTCAAACAGCTCATTATTGTTTAAATGCTCACATATCTGGTGTGCAACTATTTTCTCAAGAATTTTAGATAAGAAGGGAAGATTAGATATCGGTCTATAGTTAATTAAGTCGTTTTGATCAAGAGAGGGTTTCTTAAGTAGAGGTTTAATTACAGCAATCTTAAACTCCTGTGGTACATATCCATTGACTAAGGATAG
Organism: Apricaphanius iberus; assembly: GCA_028564705.1. Lineage (NCBI taxonomy): Eukaryota > Metazoa > Chordata > Actinopteri > Cyprinodontiformes > Aphaniidae > Apricaphanius > Apricaphanius iberus. Next base: position 301,587 of record JAPXFQ010001188.1, read on the forward strand.
ATTCATTATATTTAAAATTGGAGCAGCGATCAGAGGGAAAACTTCTTTTAAGAGTTTAGTTGGGATTGGGTCTAAAACGCAAGTTGAAGGTTTAGATGAAGCTAATAATTTTAGTACATCACAAAGTTCGGCTGCATTAAAGCAGTTTAAGCATATATTAGGTTCCACCATTTTTGAGGCTGCCTCATTAACTAAGGAGGAAGCAAGCATATTGGGAAGGTTCCCAATTATCTTATTCTTTATGGAGTCTATTTTATTTATAAAGAATTGCATGAAGTCGTCACTGCTTAGAGCTTGGGGAATGGTTGGCTCGATAGAGCTATGATCCTGTGTGAGTTTGGCAACTGTATTAAAAAGAAACCTAGGATTATTTTTATTCTCCTCGATTAAAGATGAATAATATGCTGTTCTAGCTGTGTGAAGGCTCTTTTTATATAGCAATAAACTATTTTTCCATATTAAAAAGGAATCATGTAAATGCGTGGAGCGCCATTTTCTCTCTAGTTTTCTAACATTCTGCTTTAGGGTACGTAGCTCTAAATTAAACCAGGGAGTTAATCTTCTATGGCTAGCCACCTTCCTTTTCAAGGGGGCAACTTTGTCTATTGCCCGACGCAGGGAGGAATTAACGCTATGAACTAAAATGTCAAGTTGTGAGGGGTCACGAGTTAAATCACTGTTTTCTGTTCTGCATTTATAAACTGAGGAAATTAAAGTTGGAAGAGCTTCTTTAAAATTTGCTACAGCGTTGTCTGATAACGTTCTGGTATAATGAAGTTTTCTTTCAGGTTTGATATGATCCATTAGAGTAAGTTTAAAAGTGATAAGGAAATGATCAGACAGGATAGGGTTATGTGGAAAGACTGTTATTTCTTCACAGTCAATGCCATAAGTCAGCACAAGATCTAAAGTGTGGTGACAAGAATGTGTTGGTCCCTGCACATTTTGAGTAAAGCCTATTGAGTCTAGGATAGTGTTAAAAGCTGTATTTAGACTATCACTTTCATTATCAACATGAATATTGAAGTCTCCGACTATAATGACTTTATCAGTGTTTAAAACTAAGTCAGATAGAAAATCTGAAATCTGATCTAAAAATTGAGAATAAGGTCCTGGTGGACGATATAAGACCACAAACAAAAGTGGCTTTACTGCTTTGTTATGTGTATGAGGAAAGCTAAAAACTAGATGCTCAAAGGAACTGTAACTATTATTTTTTTGGAGATTAATTAGTAAATCGGAATGAAAGATAGTTGCTACTCCACCTCCTCGACCAGTACTTCGAGGGACACTAAAGTTTAAGTAGCTAGGGGGAGTTGACTCATTTATTGTGACATGGTCCTCTTCCTGCAACCATGTCTCTGCAAGACAAAACAAATCAATATTATTTTCACAAATTAAGTCATTTACCAAGAGTGTTTTTGAGGGGAGAGATCTTATGTTTAGTAAACCACATTTAATTGATTTGTTTTTATGTTCAGTCCGAGTTTTATTTATCTTTATGAGATTTTTATACTTTGCTCTAGTAGCATTAACTTTTAATTCATTAGTTTTGGGTAGTGGACGGGAAACTATCTCTATAGGGTAGTGGGTGGGTGGCAGTCCCTGTTCCTTGACCTGTGATCTGGACTCTGGTTTCCCTGAGCTCGACTCTGGGTTCCCTGAGCTGGACTCTGGGTTGTCACGGCTTTGGGGAACTAGAGATAACCCTATCAATGTTCCTGGAAAGAAGCGAAGCTCCGTCCTCGGTGGGATGGATGCCGTCTCTACGTAACAGTCCAGGTTTTCCCCAGAAGGCCCCCCAGTTATCAATGTAGCCCACATCGTTTTCTGGACACCACCTTGACAACCAAAGGTGGAACGAAAGCATACGGCTGTACATGTCATCGCTAGTACGATCAGGCAGGGGACCAGAAAAAATTACAGAGTCAGACATCTTTTTGGCAGCCCTACACACCGAAGCTACGCTAATTTTAGTGACCTCCGACTGCCGTCGCCGGGTGTCGTTGCCACCAGCATGGATAACGATCCTGCTATACCGCCGTTTGTCCTTGGCCAAAAGCTTCAGATGGGACCTAATGTCCGCAGCCCTGGCCCCTGGAAGGCATTTGACGGTGGTCTTTCGTGTCTCTGGAGCCACATTCCTAACTATGGAGCTGCCAATTACAAGAATCGGCCTCTCCTGCTCGGCGGGTGCGTCGCTGAGCGGGGCGAACCTATTGTTCAGAGAAAGGGGCTGGAGGTTGGCCGCGGACTGGGGTCTGGCGCTAATCTTCCTACGAACAGTCACCCAGCTCGCCTGAGGTCCCGGCTGCACGGGAGCTGTTGAAGGACGGCTAGGTCCTGTCCTAGTTGACTCCGCGCTAGCTACTGCTGGGCCTGGCTGTTCTACAGCGCGGAGCCGGGCCTCTAGCTCAGAAACCCTCGCCTCCAAAGCTACAAAAATGCTGCACTTATTACACCTACCAACTTCACTAAATGAGGCGGAGGAGTAACTAAACATCTGACAGAGAGAGCAGGAAAGAGGAGGAGGTGTAGAGAGAGATGGAGGGACAAGAGAGAAAGCTGCCGAAGCCATGCTAGCCGTAAAGCTAAGCTAACCAAGCGGTACCTTACCTTACCTAAAAACAAAGTAATTAACCCAGTAAAACGCTTAAAGAGTCCTAAACCGTGAAGAAAATTAACGTTTTAATGTGTTTGTGTGTTAAGCAACTCAGAAAAAACTTATTGACAGAGAAAGTTAGATCAGTTCAAGAGAGAGAGAAACACCGACTTGCTACAAACGAGTTAGTCACAAAACAGGAAATGACGCGATACGTCTTACCAACGCGATACGTCTCCACGCTCACCAATCTTCCGACGATCTGAAGAATTTGCATTTGATTACATAAACTGTATTTAGCACATTTACATCTGATGGAGAAGCTTTAAACAACCTTAAAAATGCAGAGTACTGACATTGTTATGAGGTTGGCCAAGTATTGTTGTAAAAGGTAGTGCCAAACCTCATGCACTCAAAAGCTCTTCTAGAGCACAGTTAGAGCTACTATCAATCAAGCTTGGCTTCTGACATTATTCTCTGTGGATGATCCCCCAGAAAAAATTTTCCAACATAACAATTGCAATATTTCAGTGAAAGCAGGATTCACCTCTCCATTGGATATGCTGTAGTAAATGAAAAATGAGACATAGGAACAATTATGCTTTGCCTTGAGTGTCTGTTGAACCCATGTTTTTTGAAACCACAAGTCAAGCTTCATCCAAATATACTGGTGTATTCACAAACTACAACCAGTAAGAAAGGTACAGGGACAGGTCTGTAAATGTTTGATTAACTGATTACTACCAAATTTTTACTTTATAGCCTCTTTTGCTGACTGAAAGTTACACCAAGTCAATCCCACTGCACCACTGTAAATAATAAGTTGGATAGCATGTTATTGCTAAATGACACAGCAAACCATAGTAAGGAAATTATACATATTTACAAGCCATCAAAATTCAATTATTTATCAACTGTTATTTAACTTAATTTTTAAAGAAAATTCAAATACACGAATTGACATTTGATCACTAGACTCAAAAACCAGCACAAAACTAGACACAGGTAGTCATTTTCTAAAAATGATTTTATTAACAAGCACTGTAGGTCGTCTAGGGAGGAAGTAGGCTATTAGCAGCAAGAGCTGCGGCAGAATGAAGTCGGAGAGATGGAGCAGACGGACGGAGGCTGGAGTTTTCAAGATGTGTGGTTATGATCGTAGGCAAGGTAGGGACACTGACTGAGCGGTGAGAGGTAAGTGCAGGATTCTTCAGACTGAAGCTAATGGTCTGTCCTGTTTATTTACTGCTCAGCTGTTTATTCTGACAAAACTGTCCTGTCGGTGTCATGATCTCCAGTCAATTGCATGTCAGAGCAACTCATTTAATGCAAGTTTTGCAATGCTCTGTTTGAAAATTTAGAACAGCGAATGCCTGCAGTAAACAGAAGGAAACGATGCGTTCTGCACGTTCTGACGCCCAATATGTTGGCAGCAGCATGATTAAACAGAAGACAGAAGATCAGGAATTAACAACATGTGCTACAGCATACGGGATATTGATTTGTGGCGCTGTGAGTCAAACACGTTGGTTAAATAATATGAATAATTTGACAAAAAGGCGCATGTATTGTGGAGTTGGTTCGGATCGATAATTTTTGTATTCAGACCTGAAGCGACGCGATCCTCTGTCCGTTTGGAACCCTACCAAGACCACTTAAAAAAGTTGGTCTCGGTCCGGTTTTCTGATCCGCAACAGGATTTGTTTGTGTGTGTTCACACCTGCATAAAAGGTCCGGAAAAGCGTTCCAAATGAAATCTGGTCCGTTTAAAGTGGACTAAACAGTGTAGGTCTGAATACACCCTTAGTAACATGTCCGATACAGCTGTCGTTTCATCTGTTGCTAAAGCACCAAATTGTGTTTAAAAACAGGTACGACTCCACCTGTCAACAGGATGCTTCTCTGCCAGAAATACATATTTTAATCATACTTTTTTCTGGAAAGTCACTGTTACATCACGGAGCCAGAAAGAAAGCGCAAGGTTTCCGCCATGTGGGATAATTTTAATCTTACATCGGTATATTCGCCTATCACTGCAGTTCTGTACCCCAGCTTAATCTGTCCCTTGCCAGCGCTTTTTTTCTAAAGCTGGAGAAATTGCTTCTAAAAAATGTATTCGCCTCAATACTAAGACCTTTGAGAAACAAATAAAAGAAAAGAAAAAGTCTGCCTATATGTCAGTCCATAATCATCACTTTTAGTTTCAGTTTCACATGTTGTGACACCCATTCACATAATTTGTTATAATTCAATTTATATTTACCATATTTTTAACTTGGGTTAAGATATTAAATAATACAATGTACAATATGGAATAAAATTAGATCAATTGTTTGTATACATACATTAGGTAATTAAATCAGTAGGTTAGTTGAGTCTCACAAGGTTGCCTGCCTCTGCATTTAAGATAGAGCAAGTGTCAGTAGACCAACACCTTAGTAACACAGTATCGACACAGTATCAATACAGTTTGGTCAATGTGCCTATACTCTTCATGGGTTCTCATCTACCCATCACTAGAGATTACTATGCAGGGAGCCTTGCAGAGGCTGATAAGGCAGGAACCAAGACTGATGGAATGTCTTTGGCTTGGAGGGTTCCGGAGGAAGGCCACTGGAAACCCAGGGAGGATCGCAGGTAAGTCAAAATTAACAAATCTTTAGCAAGGCTTCTAACTTGGTCATGTGGAGAACTAGAAGCGAGAGCTGACTGGTGTCAGCCTGCAGGAGCCACTTCCATTTGAGCTGGATGGTGATGAAGACCAACAAGAAACACCTGGTGACTGTTGCCTGCCACACTCTGCAGAGAAGGTTGGAGAAAGAACACCAACACACCACGCTCCAGCACACAGCCACAGACTCCTAACAAAAATATAAAAAGTCAAGAATTTGGTTCAGTGTGAGGAATATAAATCATGGACTTGAAAAGTGTAGGTTTCAGCTTATCACACCCTCACTGTTTTTAGACACAGACTATTTTAAAAGAAAGGACTGTTCTAACTACTAACCACTTCTACTACGAAAACAATGTGAATGTTAGAAATTACGAAAGGTTACTGTTTTTGAGCCTGCTTTTAAACTGTTTTACTTGACATACATATTTAGTACATTTCTTTAATTTATACGATGGAAATACATAATTATTTTCTTACAATATTGGAGAATTTTTTTCACCACTTTAGTATGTTTGAAAATGGTATTTCACACATCTTATTGCAGTAGATCAAGTGAAAAAAATATTGCATTATCTTAATGTTCACAGTTTGGCTCTGTTCACAGTTTTTGATGAACATTTTTAGTATTTATTTGCTCGTGGCTGTTCACAGTCATTTGCATACAGAAATGCCCTCATTTAATCACATTTGGTTAAACCAAATCCTCTGAAACATGCAATAAGTCTTTGTGATCTTCCTGAAAATAATGGCCAAGAGAATGAAAAAAGGAAACTCAGTGACACTGAGATCAAGCTGAAACATAAATGGGGGAAAAAGTTTTGATGAACAGATAATTGATAATTGCCAAGGTTAACCCTAAATAGTCCCTCAAATAAATGCATTACTCCAAGCACGTCCATGGAAAAAGAGAGTTTTTGAAGAATACTGTAGAAACAGAATTCACAAAAATTATTAAAGTATGCATGCACACTAATGTATGACATCTCTAAAAACACTCTAACCATATTTAATCAAAATATGTTTTGCATGGTGAATCTAGGGGCCACAAGAGTCCAAATATGTACATAATTTAAATTCAGCTTTAATCAGTGCCATACTATTTAATGAGAAATCACTTAGTCTGATGGAAAACAGTAAAAACTACAATTTCAGTCTCTGATGGTTGCAGGAAAAACAGGAAGAATAAATAAAAAAATTGTGATATTCAGGCTTATTAGTAAAATATAATTTGTATAGGAGTCAATGGCACAAAAAATAACAGAGGGACCTCTATGTTACTTTGTTGAATATGCAATGTTTTAAATTTAGTACGAAAAAAAAAAAAAATTTGTTGAACTTCTCCAAAAATGCATATCTTCGGAAAAATAAAAATGCCCCAGGGACTATTAAGGGGTTAATGCAAATTAATTTGAGTATAGTTTTTGCCCTCTGTTATCAGTGGTTGCTCTGCTTCATGTTCAATATCACTGATAGATGTCAACCTAAAGGTGCATGCTGAGCACAGAAATTCAAAAGCCACAAGATATATAGAGTTTTGCCAAATAAATTAAAATCTATCAAAAACTATACCTCCGATGTGTCATAACTGACATTTTGAGTGAGGGGAGAAGTAGGTGAAAAGTTTCATGTTTAAAACCCTTTAAAGGGGGTGTGGCATGTAAAATCCACTTTTTAAAGCTTTTGATTTGATTGATTGATTGTTGGTGACATTATAGCTGTACTGTACCACAGAATTGTTCTGTGTGCCTGAGAAGAATGTACACCCCCCCCCCCCACACACACACTTAAGTTCTCCCCACAGCAGTGAAACTCTGTCTAATTGCTATTTGTACTAAATAATATGATTTTGAACACACTGCAATATTACATTTTATGTCTTCTAGTTTATCTTCTACATATACAGGCTTTAAAAGTGGCTTAAGAATGGAGTGGTGGACTAAAACACACGGGGTCTAAAGCCTTGAAGGAGTCATAACCTGAAGTTTTCACTTTTTCACGAGAAAACATTCATATCATGGTTGCCTAATATTACACTGGCTTGTAAGCCGATATTTTAAAAGTGGAGCATTTGTTTACCCTTTGCTTTTTCCACCAGTCCAAGTGAATGCGCACATGCTCATATACATGATATTAATTTCTCCTCCATCTTGATGTCAAACCGGCATGTTATACCATATTTGGACATTGCAGATCAATGCTGCTGCAAGCCCACCCCACCCCTCTCCCCCTCATATTTAGTTGAGTGCCACTATTACTGAATTTGGATTTGGAGCAAGCAAGAATGCTTTGCTAATTTGGGACAATATCAGGGGAAGATGGCATCGAAGTTCCGTTTGTAAAAAGGGGCCATGCCAGCAATCAGAGGCTTGCCTGCATTTCAAACGGTAAGGCTATTACTCTACCATGTACAACAAACAGCGGCTAACTGCTAATGAGGCTATAGAGAAGGGAGCCACTAAGCATGTGACAGTGACCATCCAGTACAGCCAAAATACCACACATAATCTAGTGAGGCAATATTGAATTGTGGAAAAAAATCATAAAAAAAAGTTGTTTTTTTTCATTTCAATGTTTTTCAGAATGGCCTGAAAGACTATAATAAAGTGTAGGTATCCACTGTAGTAATAGGTTATGACTCCTTTAAGTATTCCCTTAACCCACACAATTTGGACAGTAATAGACTACAGAAAAAGAGTTTTGTTAATTTGTTTCTAACTAAAGGTTCAGGCCAAATGTACAAAATAATGTGCCCTCTTCAGGGTGAAGGCATAATACATCACTCTAAATCTCTGACAAAAAATCAAACAAATCAGATCAGAATCATTCCTGTCTTTTTTAAAACAAAGCCACACTGGTTCCTCCATGTTGTGCTTTGTTTTAGAAGAGTGCGCATTACCAAAAGGATATCTTACAGACGCATAACTGTGTTTAATGCTATAACATCTGTGTCCATGTATGACTAATATTGGGTTCACACTGGCCGCGGAAGCGACCTGCTGTACATCACACGGCAGGATTTTAAAATTGCGCAAGGGCTTCAGACCACACAGCATTAAAAAAGGTGACCCCATTTGACACACATGTGTGGCCATGCATTATTGGAGAAACTACTTTGGGTGGAATCAGTATGTATGGAGACAGCAACAGCCCTCTTCTCCATTAAGCAGAACTATCCCTTCTCCACAGAACAGTTTGCAAACCTTTCAGTTATAAGTTTGACAACATCCCTTTAAACTGATGCGCTTGATGTGATACATTTTTTTTTTAAAAGCACACAGTGAAAGCACACATTTCAAATATTTAAATTCCGTCTCAGACTGTGGAGATAAATTTGTTGCGAGGCCATATTCATATTCCCCTGACGATAATTTAAAATCAAAGCATCTTCTTGGTTTTGGATAGTGAGAGCAAAAGGAATGTGTAATCTTGATATTCTTGTAAAACAAAACAAAACTAAAAACCTGGATGTTTTGCTATTAGTATATTTTTTATTAAAGGTGTGCTAAGAGGATTTCTTTTTTTTTTACTTAAAAGTTTTATTAATTTCAAAAATTAATATTAACATTTGGCATTCTGATATTTAAAAATATTCTTTAGCAGTTTCAAAAATAATGTGCTAATTTGATCTATACTATACAACTAAATAGCCCCTATATAGTCTATATATTATAATCATATTTGTATTTGATCGTTATTTTTTATTTTGTTTTTATCCAAACCCTGAACAAATATCTGAAATTACACAGTTAAGCTGAAACTAAGTTGGACAAAATAGCATGACAGTTATCTATTAATAATGATTTTACAACAATGTTTAGGAATTTAGGCAGACTTTATGTTAGTTGTTTCAACATTGCCAGACTATTATTATTATTATTATTATTATTATTATTATTATTATTATTATTATTGTCCCACTTTTCTTTCCTCCCTATTTTTTTTTTATCACGCAGTGTTTCTACCTACTGTAAGTACAGTACCTGGGCATTGCTCTCCTTCTGCACTCCAAATGCACATTGTACATTACCAGACTGTTATGTCATGAATCTAACCTAATGATAATCTCGTATGGATGTTTTATGGAGATCTGGACTAATTTTTAAGATACCAGTAGCTTCTTTTAGAGGAGTGAGACAAGACGAAGTAACAAGCCTGTCTGCTTGGAATAACTCTCTGCTGCAGCGTGTATCTTTGTGGATCATTTATTGTGGCATTGACCCCATCATCAACGAAACATTAAAAATGTATTTTCCCATTTGCTAAGACTTTTGTGTCATACTTTTCAATCCAAACCGTCTTTAAAATATTCTGCTTTTTTTTTCCTTTAAATAGTTTGAGCTTGGTCAAAAAGCAGGGATAAGAGGTTTTAAGACAAAAGAATGCAGCTGTGTTTTCTGGCTCCAGAATCCTTCTGAAGTTTTTCCTTTTGTTCCAACTGTTGTTGGTTACAGATTTTTACAAGCAGGGCAGATTATTAGATGAGATTAATATAAATGCAATTTCAAGTATATTTTTGTAACATAGAAAACACAAATGTTTTAAAAAACAAAACTAATTGGTTGTTGGTCAATTTGTTGGGATTTAGTTAGATATTTGTTTAACACTTTCAACATAATGAATGTTCATGCAGGTATACAAGCTGCAGCCTGTTAGGACACACAATCCCTCATGAATTGTGATAAAGGTTTCTGATGCTTGTTCATCTGAAGAAATGGGACTTCATATGTAACATCCGTAACATAAAACAAGCACTTAGTTTAAATTTGTGGAATACAGCCAGAGCTGTGTGAAACTAACAGATGCGCAGGTTCCCTCCATGCTCTCAGCCATTTCAGAACCACTATCAGGAGGACTTCAGTGTCTAAATTCAATATTGAGCAGGGTTTACTAAAACTTTCCACAAAAACTACCTGAATTTTTAAATAACATTTTTTTCAGAAGACTTACTTTTGAGTATTTTTTATTTTCAGATTCTCATCCAGAATGTAAATGTCCCCTTTAATCAGTCCTTCATTTATATAAGGCTTGCAAGTACCATATTATGTAAGACAGTTCACACCATGATGTTCCCACATGCAAAATTTACTTTTGATATTATGTTTTTTGGGTGATGTGCAGAACCACTCTTCAAATTGCATGATGATGATTGCAAGGACATCCAAAGTGTTTAAGGTGTTTGTTTCATCTGACCAGACTATTTCTCACTGACTTGTCTAAATCCTCTTTAGCAAACTTCAAATTAGCATATACTTCTCATTTCTTCAGCAGTGGAGTATTGTGCAGTGAGGTTGCATAAAGGCTATTACGGAAAAGTGTATCCAGCTTTTCTATGCTCTTTTTCTTAAGCTCTCTGAGTGCTCTTGGTTATTTGACAACTCTTTGGATGCTTCATTTTACTACTCTTTCAGTAGTCTTACAAGGGACACGGTCAGTCATCTTTTATGATGGTGAAGTTAAGTTCTTTCCACTTCAACTATATAGCCCCAATGACGCTAAAAAACATTATGAATCAAAGCCACACTTGAGTTTGTGGAGCGCTTACAAAAGCAACAGAAGTAGTAGATGCAAAAACATCTATATAAAAAAACATGTGCAATTATGAAGTGGAGGGGGTTCTAGGAAGGCTGAACAGTGCACAGTTGGTAGCACTTTTGCTACTTTTACAGCAAGAAGGTCCAAGTTAAAATCCTGGCCTGGGGTGTTTTTGCAAGGAATTTTAGATCAGGGGTCTTAAACACATAAGTTACCGGTAGCTCCTGATGCTTTTGAAAGTTGCTTGCCAGCAAGTAATAGAAAAGTATACAGGCAATCGTTAAAAGATGCATGCAAGGAGCATCATTTCACTAAAGTTCAAGGCAACTTTTCATGAGATTTTCCAGCGCGAATTGCAGCCTTCATCAAGATAAGGTAAATGAGCTGAAAAATATTCTCCAAAAGTAACTATCTTTATTAACCAAACCAAGAAAGAAGGCCAGCGCATCGACCCAGGTGTTATCCCCATCAGAAATTATATCCCCTGACGCAGGAGCACGCACTCCCTCGCTAAAGTGCTGTGTACTCTCCACCACTCTATTGCTCAATCAACAAGCAAACAACTTATATGATATTTAATTATGTCTCCTACATCATTAAAAACAATAGAATGCATTACCCATTTTTTTACTTTCATACTGTCAGTTTGCCACAATATGTATTCCCCTGGTAACTGTTTTATTCATTGACCAAACCTTTTCAAATATACAGGATTAAATGGTCATAATACAGGCTGAATATGTACTGAAACACTTGGAGGTGGGATACTCAGCCCTTTTTAGGGGTGGGATACAAATTCTGGTAGGAATGGAGACTCAGCCTGCCACAGTATTATCTGAAAATATCAAAATTATGATTAGTTAAAAAACCAAATATGATGTTAGTTTGAGTTTCAAAACAGGAATGTTACTATTTTTTTTCACAATTTTGAGGTATAGAAAAACTTGTGAACATAATGCATATTACATTAATATAAGATGTATGTTCATAACTTTTTTGAACATGTTATATACTGTACATCCTGAGCTAATTCACAAATGGAACGTAACAATGTGAATAAATCGTATGATGGTAGTAGCTCCTCTGTACTTTCATGGTGTAAAAATAGCTTACAGAAAATAAAAGGTTGGAGACCCCTGGTTTAGATGTTCTCCCTGTTGTGTGTCAGTTCCCCTCAGGTACTCCAGCTTCCTCCCCCAGTTCGACAAGATGACTTTTAGGTTAATAGGTCTCTTTAAATTGCCCTTTGGTATGAGTTTGTGGATGCATGGTTGTTTGTCTTTTGTGTCTGTAGTGCCCTGTGATGCACTGCCGAGATGTACTAGATGTACCCACCTGTTGTTCGATGATTGGTGGAAATTATTGCTGGAGCCACCCCCACATAGGATAGATGGTATCAATGGGACCAGAATCAAGGGATGGACACTCGGGGGAGACTTAGAGGCTAGAATAGTAACTGAAGAGCGGTGAGATGCTGAAAGAAGATTTTTTTTTTTTGTAAGAAGAGTCTTTCCACATAACTGAAGTTGGCAGGTGATTGATGATCTATTGGTGTTTGTTTTCTCTTTCCAGATTACAGTAGGATAGTGTTGATCCATTGCATGGTGGAGAGGCAGGTGTGTACAGCAAGGAACAATGTAAAAACCCAGAGAGCAGTTATCAGGGGAGTAGTGGTGAGAGGGAGAGGGACCTTGGACCAGGGGCGCATATAGGATTTTTAAACTGGGTGTGGCAAAGTTGTCAGCATCTCCACTTTTTGACACGAATTTGCCTTCTTATGTCAAGAGGTATTTCCATACTTACATTCAAATTGACAGCTGCTCTAGTAGACAAGCTTCAAATTTGCATCTTCTGCTATATCAAACATCATTTGAAAAATTTTCAATTAGATTTCATCCTGCAAAGCTTTGAAATGCAAATATTGACCGTGTGGAACCTTCTGTATCTGCTTATGTATAAAAATAGACTAAATAATAAGCTGAGAACAATGTATTTGGTTTAATGTTGTCTGAAGTATGAATTTGAATGTTGTCCTAAACTATCCTTTTCTCCTTTTAATTTTTTTTTTCCTTTTTTGACTGTATGATGTTGTAGAAATTGTAAAAAATGTATTTACAGGGAGATGTTTCTATGTAAGCCCATTCAGGCTTCTACCACTTCCGTACACATGAAGTTTATTTATCTGTATGTACATTTCATACACATACCTTGTTTTAGATTTTTTTAAGACACGTTAAATAAAGCAAACAAAAAAGTATAGAGATCTCTCCTTCAGACGACTCCCAATCTGAAACCGGAAGAGAAAATATAATAGATAAACAAATATTTGTATTTCAACAGTATATCTAAACTAGACTCTCTACTACCATATACTCTCTCTCTGGCTGGTGTGGCTCTCTGGTGTGTGTGTCTCAACAACGGATGAATTAAAGAAATGAACAAACTTCCTGGTAACAAACATTGAATAATTGTTTATGAGGTTATTTATTTACCTATGTTGAAAAACAACAGCTTTAAATAAACAACAGCTGAGCAAAAGTGCTTGCCTCTGGGCTCTACAGCTCCTGATTCTCTCTCACTGGAGCCTTTGCAGTCAATGCCGGGTGACGTGCTGTGTTCAATGTTATCCAATCGCTTAAAGTCTGATTTTTTGTTTCTTTTTTGCCTTGTAAGTGGGTGGACAGACATCTGCGCCCATGCCTTGGTCCACACAGACAAGGGGTTACGAGGCAGTTAACTAGACTCCAGAACTCAAATGTAGGGGATTATGGTTTCACTCATCTGTTCAAAAATAATCAGGCATTTGTCTTAGGGAGATGACTCTTCTTTAAGCTCCTCTTGATGATGAGCGAAATGAGGTCCAGCTACTCAGACTCTAGAGAGATAGAGAGAGAGATGAAGAGATCAACACAACCTACATGCAGTTCTATAGAAATGGTGTCATTAAAATATTTTGAAACAATAAAACTTTTTGTAAAGACATATCTTTGTTTTGACTAATTCTACCACTTTATGCTCAGTTCTTTTATAATGTGAAACCTTTCTATGGCTCATCAATTAATATTAAAACAGCCATGTATTATTTTTATGTATTTGCAGAAAGCCTTTCTAAACACTGACAGACTTTAGAAGGTTTCTTGGCCTGTTGTAGATCTTTTTCTTTATGTATTCAAAACATTTTACCTATGTTATTCAATTTTTAATTGATGTCTGATATGAATTTTATGTTGATTTTTTAAATGTATTTACTGCAAAGAACATCAGTAGGTTTGGTGGGGAGGGGTTGCCTGCTTTAGATTAAACAGTGCATAGACACCTTTTAGAAGGCTGACATCTCTGGATTTGAAATAGCTTTTTATTAGTTTTTATATTCAAATTTTGTGAGAAGCAATATTTCTGGTTCTAACTGGCATCAAAACTAAAAGAGAGGTGATTTTTTTAAGTAAAGCACTGTGTGTGTAATGGTGACAGGCGGTAGGAGCTTGTCCTGCAACAAGAGGGTTGCCATTTCCAACCCCCACCCTGTCCACCTTAGTTGTTGTGTTCTTGGAGACATCTCAATACTCATTCCTACTGGTGGTGGTCAGAGGACTCGATGGCGCCAGTGTTCGGCAGCCTCTCTTTTGTCAGAGTGCCTCAGGTCAGCTGTGGCTACAATGTAGCTTGCCATCATTAGTGTGTAAATGATTGAATGACTGCGTGTAGAGTGAAGTTTTTTGGGTCCTCAGTAATAGATAAAGTGCTATACAAGTACAGACCATATATCATAATGAATCTATATATGACTTTCAATTTTGAAATTCAATTACTTGAATAAATGAAATAATCGATTAATGTCTAACTCATTTAGATTCATGTGTATGGACAAAGAGAAAATAAAGTTCGAGGAACATTAATTTGAGAACAATTCGAAACAGTCAATAAAATACAGGAAATATTGCAGAAAGTTTAATCTGCAATGAACTCATAATAAACATACAATAACAAACTTTGGTGAAAATACTCAGTTAAGCAACACTGGAGTCTGTAATAACAGAATGGCTTTACTTCAAGGCAATCAGCAGAATAATTAACTGAGATAATGTGCACATCTTTTAACCTCACTCTAACATTTAGCTTCAAAAACAAAAACGGTCATTAATTGCTTTTCCTCCTACCCATGTGGCTGATTTAATTTCACATAAGAGCCTCCTTTTATGGTTTGAATTATTTTAATCAAACCAAATTCTCTTCACCCTCTTCTCTCTCTGGTTAGAACTTCTAAAACTTTAAAACATATATTTTAATGTGGGATTTTACTTTCACGTGATTAACAAACAAGACATGTAATGGGAGTTAGTGTTATTTCAGAGGACAGAAAAAGAAGATCATGCAGAGGGTGCTTGCTGTTGCCAGGTCCTGATGACAAGTATTGTACAGAGATTAGGATTGAGAGGACCAACAGTGTATTCAATGTGCGTCTGCTATCCGATAATCAAGTTCAAATTCCATTAACAAAGCTCTGTCCTAAGCAAAATTTCCTCCTCATTAAAAGGTTTCGAGACAGCATTACTTTCTCGTATCCAGTCCCACTCGAAAACATGTGCCTGCCTAATTCATTTACCCATACTTCCTATACAGACCAACTGTATAATTGCAGTCGTAATGAACGTGCAAAGGCAGCAAATTAGTATGGGAATAGCATTAGCACCCCGGCAACGCTTGCTGCTCCTTGCAACAATCTTTCCGAATATGCACCTTTCGGCCACCATGCATCCTCAAAGAAAATGCAAAAAAATAAGAAAAATAAACTCATTAGCAACTGAAGCATCTGTTTTGGCAACGCAACTCAGTTTTCTGGTTGGCCTGATTTAAATTGTTCTTTGCCTTCGTTGCAAAAACTTCTGAGGCTGTGGTCCAAAGGGATCTCTTTGCCTTTTGTAGTCAGTTAAACAAAGCTACAGCTGAAGGTCATGTGGTTAAACAAAAAGGTCACTTACATGTTTATCAACTTTAAAAAGAAAGTATAATGGGTCTTTCAAAAAGCAATTGCCTGTGATATCATAAAGTTGAAAAATAGTCTTCTTTTGAACGGCAGTGCTAGAAGGTGATATTAGCGTAGAAAAGGAAGCAATTTTGATGAGAGTTCAAAATGGATAAATATGGGTCAGTTTGAATGGATGAATAAACCGACACAGCCTTACTTTTCAAAGAGATGAGTAAATCATACCCTGGCAAAAAGGTTGGGGAAAGCATACAATACATATCATCTACATGAGTTACAGGTTTTCAAAGGGTCAGGTGTTCACCTGAATAAATGGAGGAAGAACTTATCCCCATAATCAATTAATATTACTTTATGTGCAGCCTCAAATCCCCTTTGAAGCTATCAGTATTATATTTTTCTAGTGACAGAGTGTCGTACATATTATGGTAAGGTTATTTTATAGAGGTGCGAAGTTCAGTTAATTTCTTGATTCAGCATTTTTAAAATTAAATAAGTAAATAAATAAATAAATAAGCTCAGTTTCTATGGATTTAGGGGGTGAAAATGAACAGTTTTTTATATGTTCTATTTACTAAAGAAGTCAACTAAAAATGAAAATAACTAAAAATATCAACATTTTAAAAGTTACAGATTTGTTTGTTTTGTTTTATGTATGAGGTCGCCCTTTAGTTGAATTTATTTCAATTTAATTCACTGTCGGCAAAACAATCCATGTATTAGAACTTATTGAATTTAATGGTGTCTGTTAACATTTTGTCTTTCAACCTTAACCAGGAAACCATTTTTTAATTTTTTATTTTTTTTTCATTTATTCACCTGTGTTTTTCAGGGACTCTACAAAAGGACTCTACTCACTTGAGTCGGCAAAACACTAAATTAGCTAATTCAATAGTGTTTTGGTGAGTCAGCAAGTTCGAGTCGACAGATCATGAAAAAGTCCTTAATTATCATGGTATAAAACAGTATAATACGATTTAAAAATATATGCTGAATGTGATAGTACGATATTACATAAATTGTGTGGTATTGAGAGTAATAACACATCCTATTCATGAACTGAATGAAACTTTACACGATGCTAACCTAAAAAAAAAGTTCTTCAACCTTCCAAAATTGCAGGCCCCATCCCTTACCTCAGAAAAAGGAATGACACAGAGACCGAGATGAATATGGAGGAAATGGTGCTAGTCATTTTGTTAATAAAGCCTTGTCACATTAAGTAAAGAGGTATAGTGTGGTGAAATGTCCATCAGTCTTTATCTTCTAAAATATAATATTCTCAGTAGCCTGCCATCTTGGAATCATATCATCGGAGACCGCGTTTTGATTGGTTGCTTGAATATTTGAGCTCAGCAGACAGCTTACAGAGACCGCACACGACTAGTTTCTCGCCTCAGGAGACGAAAAATATCAAGCATGTTTGATTTTCACCTCAGCGTCTCATGAGGCAGTAAACTCAACAAAAATCAGGTGCACACAGCAAGCTACCTGCTGAGCCAACGGTTTCAAATGACTGTTCAGCTCAGCAGATTGCTCTTGTGTGCAGCAGGCTTTAAAATTATTTCTAATAAGTAGTTTTAAAATAACTTTTAGTAAACACAAATTTCTCAATTTTATTTTAATAATACTGAGTCAAATCAAGAAAATATTTTCAGAGCAAATAAACAGAAGAACCACATACAATGTCAAAGAAAAAGAATACTATAGACCACAGTATTATCACATAGCCATTTAAAATAGCTAATAAAACATAAACATCTAATGAATAAAACCTAAGATCAGAACCAAAAAAAATATTTTTTTCATAATTTATTCGGTGTAGTCTAACAACATGAAAGACAGTGGAATAAATATTGTGTTTTGGAGAATGCCCAATCACTAAATCCAAAAAAAGAGAGCTATAATCAGATTTGCACTGCTTTATAATTACATTCCCTTTAATCAGTAGGACTGAAGAGAGTGCAAGAGGAGGAGAAGAGGAAATGAAGAGTGCAGCACGCAGATGGGATACCATAAGATCGGGATATGTGAAAAAGAGAAGAGCATCAGATTGATTAGACACAGAGTTAATACAGTTTGTCACAGTTAAAAGGCGGCAGTTGTCTCACAACATGAAAAACAAAAATCAGTGACAAGAGATGTTAGATTTAAAAATTAAGTTTTAGAAGTATAGGATAAAATATTCAGCACATGTGTAATGGTGTACATGATCTTTGTTTTTTATTGATCCTGCTAAAAAATAAAAATCTGTCTGAACTAAATGGGTGCTGGTATTTTTTGCATATTGGTCTTTTCAAAAGTGATTTTTGGGGGTGTGATAAGTAGCCTTTTGGACATCATACATTTGTACCCACCTAAGGGAAAATTCATTTAATTTCATTGACAACAAATGATTTTAAGCAATTTTCTATATTCTAATCTTACTATATGTTAAATAATTGTGGTAATGTGACTCAAATCGTGACTCATTTATGTGTGACTCAAATAAAGAAGTATCATGCAATTGGTGCTCATCCATCCATCAATCCATCCATCCATCAATCCATCCATCCATCCATACATCCATCCATCCATTATCTATCCAGCTTATCCTCAAGGGGTGAGACTGGTGCATGTTTCCAGCTGTCATAAGCCAAACTATCAACAAGACCGAGTATTTGGTGGTCTGCCATAAAAGCTGCTCACTAGTGAATAAAGCAAAGTCCAAAAAAAGTGGCATATGGGTCTGTTTGCTCTAAAAGTGTGACCTATTTAGACTGAAGACTCTAAGCCAGATATATTGGTTAACATCAATGTGTCAACTCAAAAATGCTCCCCCAGAATAATTGTAAAAAGAATTTCTGTAAAAATACTTTTAAGATTGATAACAGACTTTCCCAGAACAAGTCAAGTTGTTAGAGCTGCAAAAAGTAAATATACATTATATTAAACCCTAGAGATTAAAAATGAGAGATCACTTCAGTTCATATCTGTGTTAAGGCAAACGGGCAAATCCTTGTGGCACCATAGTATATAATTAAATATTGTGATATGTCTAAATTGGCCAATTAGTATTTCATAACTATACGTTGTTCATCTTCCTTTACTCCAGCTGATAATAATGAAAAATAACAACCAATTAAATGTATAAGTAAGGTAATTGTTATGTCCTGTAAAATCATCCTATGGTCTCACATGATAGTGATGCTGGTTCTTGGTCACATATTTTCCAACTTCGAAGTATATTAAACAATTCCCCAAAAAATGGTTATCCATGGACGTGGCTCTGACTATGATGTATTTTTACAACACTGGTGTTAACTCCAATAACTGTAAGGTGAGCTAAAAGTAACCTATCTGTCAGAGCTCGCTTTAAATAACCAGTAACTGAATGTTGTAGGAAAATTAAAAGATAGCAAAGCTGTGGCCAGCACCCCATTCCGGTGTTTTAGGATCTTTGCAAAGCGTTTGCCTCCATTTCAGCAATTCTCTAACACTGGGTGGCCTCCACAACAAAAGTGACATGGTAAAATTTTGAAAATAGTACTTTTGTATTTTTGTTTAAATTATTGTCAGGTCATCTGCAGTTATTTGTAGATGAGAGAGGTTAAACTAACTTGAGTTTAATTCCCATTTTTAAGTTTTAAGGTAAGTTGTTACAAAAATCTCAAAGAAGATGGCATAACCATTTCTGTAGGTTATGGTCATCTCAATTGCTTGTTCCTCATTATGAGGTTCCAGAATAACTCATACAGTTTTGAACCCAGGGCTCTTTCTGGGAATGTTCTAAACTGGAATGACTTTTTGTTAATCTTTTCCATGAAGATACATTTGTGAGACACTGTGTGGTGTTTGGCCGTGTTTTAGCAAATTGGATAAATTATGTAACACAAAGAAGAATAAAACAATAGTTTAAATACTTGCACACTTCAATGAATATATGCAATGTTTTCCAAAAATACTTTTAATAGCTAAAGCATTTTACTGAATAAAAGGAAATCCACAAATATATATTTTTCTAACTAGAATATTCATAGATCACTAAAACGTGCTGTCTACTGCAGTCAACAGCGTTACAATTTAACAGACGTTGAAAATGTTCAAAAATATTTCACATTTTACACGTATTACCTCATCTGTTCCTGAGTTGAGGAGAAAGGCAAGGAAAATCTGAGGTATTAGAAAAAATATAATCAAAAAGGCTGGTATAAGCACACAGGCTCTTCTTAAAAACAGTCGACTGATTCTGAATCAACTCATGAGGTTCACCTTATGAGATCATAAAATAGACATAGCAAAGAGTGAAATTAATTTGATAAAGATGACATTGAGTTCTTGTAAACAGGAAGCTCTTACCATTGAGAAAACATAGATTTAATTACTCTGCTCATGCATACTCAGAGTGAATCCGTGTTTTTGTTGAAGTTTTCTATCTGTAATCCCAGAGGCTTCAGATCAAATATTACCCAAATGTAATGCTGTCTTTGCTCTAGGTACGATTCTGTTCCTCTAACCCAATTAGCATTGTGCACTTTGTAATGAAGCAGTAGGCTAACGTTTACATTTGCTTGCCTGTATATTTATTTCTTAAGTGAAGTCAAGGGTAGGGGGTAACTTGCTTCTATTTGGCTGGAAATGAATCACGACCAAATTAACTTGCCTGGCCCACTATATATGTTGTAACCCCTGTGTTCTACTTTCTGTTACTATGATCATGTCATGGTAGTTCCCACTTTCCACCCCTAGACAATCAACAGTGTGACATACACTGAAAAGTCTATGTAATTTCATGTGTGCATGGTATCTGCAGCAGATTCTTTGTAATGCAATGCAGAAAGACTGCGAGCTATGATTAATGACTATTTGCCTCTTCCATTAGAGATGAAAGAGAGGACAGTGCTTTGTTGCAGGGGGGTGTAGATCTGATCTCTCCAAAGCGGTTCTGTTTTACTGAATTCAGGGGATTTGGAACGAAGGCTTTGGCAGCAGCTCTAAATTGTTACACAGCCAGCCTTGGAAAAATGGTACACAGCAGCATGATTACGCCTCTCACATGTTCACAAACTGTCACTAAAAACAACAAGTAGAGGACACACAATGCTTCAGGGAAAAATATACATACTAAGATATTGTATCCCTTGAAAATACATCTGAGACCTTTTACTTTGGTGTCTTGGCTTAATAGTGTTTTATTTTACAATACTAAGCAGAACAATATCCCTTGCAGAAGGTTAGAGTGACACTGTGAGTACTGATGGATGAACTTTAGTCAGCTATCACTCACAAGTGACAAACCCGGTCAGGCTCACTTAAAGAAATTTGGTTTGAGCTTGCATTTACATTTACCTAATTGGCATTATTCTCAAGGTGTTGGTGTTTTGCATGTTTGTGTGTTCAGCAAAGCGTAATCTGAGAACAATTTACACAATTCCCATGGTGAGACCAAGAAGCTGAATATAAATGTCCCTTAATTAATTTCCATCACATCTCAGTGGACCAACATGCAACACCTAAATGCAATCACATCTTAATTATAAAACATTTATAAATCCATCACAGTCAAGTCCCAGTTTAGACAACCTATGTTGATGTGATCGCCATATGTTAATTTATTGCCCAGTACAGCCTACTGTACATAATAATAATCAGTAAATACTTACATACATTACGGGTTTCATCAAAGATCAGTGAGAAGAAAAACTAAATAGTTTTTTATTATGCAATTAGACAAGTTATCTCTGCCATTATGCGCTGTACAGATTGAAAAAGTGACAGTGACCCTAATATCATTTGGACAGTTTGTTTTATTTAGCAAGTAAGGTGCACTGCATTAAGAAAGTAATTGGCAAAATCGTGCATTTATTCGGGTGACACTTGTTCTCAGAGAGGCAACACAATTCGACATGGAATTTTAAGTTGAAGCACTTAATGTGCCCAGTGGCTTCCGTTAGCTCACAAAAGCTGTTTTACTTCTATCATCATCACCATCACAACACTGTCAGAAATGCCTCCCATAATAGGGAATGCTATCCTATATTGACAGATTTCTTTAGTATCTAGGGTCAAATTGGAATGTATGACTTCATTTCTGTCTATACGATTATATTGAATTGACTGAATATTTCTGTAAGTAAATTAGAAGATTTTTTTAAAGTGCTTTGAGATGGCATTTGTTGTGAATAGGTACAATATGAATAAACTGATTGAATTAAGTCAGGTATTGCTCTTCCAGCACTTCTTTCATTGTATCGTAATAAGATTTTTTTTCCTCTAAATCTGTTTATATGTGGCTGTGTTGTTAATTACTTAGTTTAAATTTAAAACAGAAAAACAAACTGTAAAGCTTAATCTATAATTGACGGAGGAATATTTATATATCAATCCAAACTGGCTGGCATTTAGAAAGCCTCAGTGTTTCGATCTCAGGTTATTAAAGCAAACAGCAAAAAACTAGTTGAAGGTATTGTGTACTACAGGGAGTTCCTCAGCCCCTGTAAATCTAAAAGAGTCAGGCAAAGTCACAAAGATTCCTTCACACTGTTCATTTTCTCACCATGTTTGGTTATAAATCTTAAATTATTTTTAAATGTAAACAATTACACATATTTTGCAAAAGATTAAGTTCAGTGCTGTCAATTCTTCCTTGGCAGCCACATAAAATACAATGAAGTGAGGACATCTTTAAAATGCAGATAGAGTGTCTGCATTAGTGCATGAATATTACTGAATATGTCTAGTAACAATATAATAGTTTAGTTAAGTTTTGGGGATCCTTTCAAAGACCTTTAAATACTGAGTTTAGACATGTGCTTTGGACAGAAAAAAACAAAAAAAAACATCACCCAGGAGCACACACACATATACTGACGCTAAAAACAGCATTTTTGCTTTTTTTGTCACAATTTATTTCACTGCATAATTATGAACCTTCAAGTGCTGTACCTGAAAATGATTAATCCAGCAACTGCAAATCCAATACAAGCCGTCTGCAAATGTAAGGGAGTAGGCTTAAGCTAAATAAATATCAAGACATGTATGCAAACAATATCCAATTGAAATAGGCTATATTTTAATGTAAGCATTTCTCCTTTCTCTGATTCACACATCACTTTATCTTAAAAACGGTGTCAATCTTCTGTCTGACATCTTAGCACCTATTACCCCTTCCCAAACATATGAAGTACCACACATCATTGGGATCTTAAAAAAGC
Organism: Apricaphanius iberus; assembly: GCA_028564705.1. NCBI lineage: Eukaryota > Metazoa > Chordata > Actinopteri > Cyprinodontiformes > Aphaniidae > Apricaphanius > Apricaphanius iberus. Next base: position 324,572 of record JAPXFQ010001188.1, read on the forward strand.
TCAGTAAAAATATACACATTATTTTTACCACTGCTGTATTTGCTTGAACTATGTGAGACATCCAGAGAAGTGAGTTTGAAATATGTTGAACACAGACACCTACATTTTCCAGTAATATTCCTACACAAGCATTTTTATGTCCTGATATGACAATCTTTTTGCTTACTATGTATTAAGCCGGGGGATATGCTATAAAGGAAAATCAGTCTAATCCTAACTGGGATGCCATGCTGTAGAGTCTTATTAATGTGTAATATTGCTGGATTACTGGATCTACAGGCAGCTTAGTTTCTTTGCCCAGAATAGGGTGATCACCCGTGACAAGCAGGTGTATCTGGCAGTCTCCAGCTTGCTACTGCATTAGGCTATTCGCTGGGGAACAACATCAGAAATGAGAAAGGATTTCCCCCCCCTTTTTTTAGTATTTACCTTGTATTTTGGATTTATTTATGCATTTATTTTTAATGAATTTGTTCACAAATATTTTGTTTAAAGCTTACCTGTTGGTTTTAATAAACACCAGTTTAAGTAATAAACTTAGAAAAGGTACTCAATCTTTTTTGTTTGTTTTGTTCCTGCTGTTCCTGCATTTCACTCCAGTTTTCTTTCTTTATCCCTCAGTTTCACTTGCAGTCTTGTCCTTATTGCTCACCTGCTCTACATTTATTAGTCAATAAACATCTGTCTAGTGATGATGATGATAGAAGCATCATGCTATACAGCTGTGTTGCTGGTTTCGTTTGTAGGTTTGTTTTAGACATTTTTCTTCACTCCACTCTTTGTTTTCCTTTTTTATTCTCATTGTTGATCTTGCCTTCACTCAACTTTTGTTAAATACTTGCTTTGTGACGGTAGTATCATGTTATGGGGTTTCTTGACAGTTTATGTTCTTTAGTGTTTTAAATTTTTTTTTTAATACTGCAGTTTATTAATTAATTAATTTATTGCCTTTTGTAAGCAACTGGCCTTCATTTACTTGTTACCAATAATGTACCGGTGTTGGTGCCAGCATCCATGCTCTGCCTGGATATGTTGCTCTTGTGTGTGTGTGTATGTGTGTGTATGTCACTGTTTTTTGTTTGTTAAACTCTTCTCTTTTTTATCCCTGTTGTTCAACTGGCCTCCATTTACTGTCAAACATCCACCTGGTGGTTGTAGAAGGAACATACTGTGTGCTAGTTTTGCTATGTGCTTGACTTGCTTTATGTGTGTATTTTTTTATTTATTTTTTTATTTGTCCTACTCTTTCATGTCCTTTCTTGTTCTCATTTCTCACCTGGCCTTAATTTAGTTGTTGCCACACCCCGGCCTTGTATTGCCAAACCTTATTCCTGGACCTGTTCTTTCTCAGTACATGCATTATTTTGTATACACACGCTTCTCTTGTTCTGTGCTCATCTTAGTCTGAATGCCTGAATGAATTTTGGGATTTGATTTTCTATTATTAACAAAGTCTTATCTTTTTGTGAGGACTCCTCCATTCTTTTTCTTACTCACCTGCTTCATGAGTTATGCATTTTCATCTACCATTCATATGACTCAAGAGAGTTCTGGCTGCTTTGTCTTTATTTCATACAAAGGTCAAATGGCTTTAAAAAGAGAGAGTGAATTCTTTTGAGTGTTGTAAAGACGGAAGACATTCTAAATTGGCTATAATTGAATGCAAGTTCATCAAAGAAAGAATTTTAATTGAGTAGGTCTGTTTACAATAACTTATTGTTACCACTCTGGCTATTTACTCCACTTGAATAAAAAAAGGTGAATTTGGATGTTTTGTAAAATGCTAAAAAATACACCTCAAAAAGCTGAGAATGCACTGCACTTTGCAGTGATTTAAACTGCCTGCTCATGAAATCTGCAGATTAATGTATTTCAGCTATAGCACTGTATCAGCACTCTGTATTACCTTCATCGTGTCAGTGAAAAGCTTTCTTCCTGGCACCATCAAAGAAGGGATAGGATTTTTGAATCCTGCCTGTCAAAATTCAAATGGACCCTTTGGGAGTAGTGTCATTCATCTCTGTTGAGTCAATAGCTGGCAGCTCTGTCCCCCCATTGATTATCTCTGCGAGCAAAGGGAAGCGGGACAACATGTGGGCCTTTTGTTCTCTCTCCTGAAGGAGGACTGCCAGTAAAATAACTCGCCACAATTAGAATCCCAATACATCAGCTTTACTTTGCCTCATCATGCACACAAAATGTTATCAGAGACTCTTGATTAACAGGGAAACAGACAAGATCTAAATACATATGTATAGCGCCAAAGGTTATCACTTCCATTTCAATCCAAATTTCTGCCATGTTTTCTACTTCTTTGAGAGTTAGGAAATTCTCAATATTAAGGAATAATGCTATTCAACATCTTCAAGTTTATTTACTGATAAAATATTTAAAATAATACAAAACACTAAAACTATACAGTGTTTGGGACTCCTTAATAAAGAAAGAGCAGTGTCAAAGGTTGGCAAAGAGATCAATGTACCTGTCATCCTTTAACCCAGTTCTTCTCAAATTGTGGGGCGGGGGTTGGACAGGGTGCACCCAAAAACACTGACATTCATATATTTATTTCTCTGGATTCTAGGACATACAATGGATAATGGTCTTGATCAATATGGAATTAAGTAAGAATATTTACTTTTTCTAGGTCTCTTTATGAGATTTGATTTGGTGGTAAGATACGTTATTTTTATAATATTAAAATTATGAGATTTTTCATTTTGCAAATGAGGTTTTTTTGTTCTTTAAAAATGAGGGGAAACACTTAATTTGGTAAGGAGTTTTCAGTCACCATAATTACAGAATTTTGGGTTTAATAAATAGGTGTTAGAGTGGAAAAAGTAGAATTCAGAAAAATCTTAAAGGAAAACGAGTAACTTTTGAAATAAAGCATTTCTGAAATAAATGGATTTCATAGGGCTCTTGAGTTGAATAGAAAAACAGTGCAGGTGACATAGTAGACAATTTGTAGCCTCACTTTTGAAAAGTAATAAGCTGATGAAGCTGACAAGCAAATTATGTGTTTAAAAAAGGTTTGAATAATAATCTAAAAATGCACATCCCAATCAGATGAGTTTCTGTTTTGAGCATCACACAGACTGAGCAGTCTGAATTAAATGTTACCAACTGAGTTAATAGAATGAACTTGGAAATCATAAGACCTAAAACAATTAAATAAGCTGCAACCATTTGCAATAGTTGCAACTTATTTAATTAATCTTTTTTTGTAATCGCTATACTTTATATTAAGTGTGCCGGAGCCAGTGGTTTGTATCATTAAAAAGTGTATGTTTTTTCAGACATCGGTCCAGCTGGGCGGTCTGGGGGACGTGAAAACATTTCTGTTCTCTAGAGGGGGCATGGCAGAAAATAATTGAGAAACACTGCTTTAACGTAACAGATGACGGCCTATCACGTTTACTTAGGAAGCAGTGGGTCAAGTGAAAACAAGTAGACACTGGAATTATGAACTCCAGTTTCATCTATAAACTTATATAACTCCACAACAAATAAGTAAGCAAGCTGCCATAACATTAGCAAGTGAATACATGGAGATTTGGATTCCTAGTACATTGCCTTGAGAGGCCTGTGATGCACTAAACATGGCAACTATTACAAAAATGAGATACGGACACAAAGGAGTTGTTGAACGCAAACAAAGCCCCCCTGGTCAGCCTGTCAGTCTTCTCCACAATACTTTGTACAACAAAATGAATCATCAATTTTAATCACTCCAAAAGACCCAACGCATTCCTCTGCAGCAGTGAGCCACTACAAAATAGGAATGGGGTCAGATTTCAAACTGCATTCTTCCAGCGACACACCATACCTATGTTTAATGTGAGCTATATACAGAAAGAGGGAAGGATAAATTAATGGATAGATGCAGGAAGCAATTCAGGCTCTGCATGGGACCTAATGAGGGATAGAATTCAGAGAAACCAATATTTTCTTTTCTTTTTTTATGTTGATATGCCCCGCTGTTCTCATAGAGCAACACTGCCCCCCCAATAGGTCTGAGGGGTACTGCAGCATGTTTTGACTAAGTCGTTGTTGTTTTTGTGTTTTTGTTTTGTTTATACCAAAAAGTGATTGATGGTATTCCAGAGATCAAATCAGAGTGGTTGGGTATTTCTAGATGTAGTTTACTGTATCTATATACTGTGATTTCAGTTATTTCAATAGAAGGGTTGCCTGCATCAGGTCTGTTAGGTTTCACATATTCTACATAAAACACCTTAATATAATCATTACATCAAGCAAACACAAATACTTGAGCTGTTTTTTGTTGTGTTTTTTTATGCTGTAATCACATATAAAATGCACCCAGTACATCTGATGTATAATTACTTTATATCCCTGAAATATTCATGCCATCTGCTCTGAATTTTTTTATGTTCACATGAAAATAGGAAAAATACTATCTGAGGTAATGTTTTAGAGCAGGCTGTCCACATTGAACAGACTGCACAATTTTCCTTCCAGTCTCGTGACAGCAAACAAAAAACCAAGCAGATGGTAACATCTGTAAATGTTACCACAGAAGCCTTGCCATTACAGGATCTCACCAAGGCTTCATGCTTTAAACATTTTTACTCTGGTATTTCATCAGAAAACGTAACGAAATATGGTTCCTTTAAGCTTGCATGCTCATCAGTCTTGTGTTTAGAGTGTTCTACTCAGCATCTTTTTTTTCTTAAGGGATGCAGCAACACCATGCAACATGCCATAAAAATAATTAATAGATTCCTACTAACATCATTTAATTTCAAATATTGTTTTTGATGTGAAGATATTGGTTGTTGGAACAAACACAATATGTTGTCTCAGTTTGAAATTTACAAGCCAGGCTGTGTGGATGGTCATGTTTTACATGTGGTGTAAAATTGTCTGAAGGATGGACAAAGTTTATAGACTGAAATTCTGCTCTAAATGAAAGCTTTTATTGGTCTCAATGTCCAGGGTTTAACCTGCATATATCTCACCTTGCCTAACTTTTAAACGATATTCAGCATTTTGGCACGTTAATTCATACTTTTGAAATGTATATTGTGTTTATTCATTCTTTTCTGGAAAATGAGTATTGATAATTAAATAAATTAGGTAATATTCACAACTGTAATTATTTTGTTTAAATTTCTCTCCAGAACTATACATATCAGAAGGAGAAACAAATGACAGACTAAAGATAGGGTTTCACAGAAGTAATAACCTGGTGCAAACAAGGTAAACAACCCAAATTATATTCTGAGATAAAAATTTAAAAAACACAATAGTTTGTATATGTATGTTTTTTAAACTGCATGAATGAAGGAAAAGAACAGGTGTTTAAGTGTTTTTTTCTTTGTGGGGTAAAAATTTTATTTGGATGTTGGTTGTGTCCTGATTAGGTTATTACACATTAGTCAAAATCCTATGATAATTCCTGCTCCATACTTTATTATATCAAATATGTTCATGATCACTTGATTCCGCTTGTTTTAGGAAAGTCATTAGAAAGCCAGCACACAGATTTTTGCAGATGATATGTCAGACTAATTATATACAGATAAACATACCTTCAGGACTATGTGTTGCTTCCAACTCTCTTTCTGATGACAGCTGAAGTACTATGCTACTTCTATGAAAAAAGGATAACTTGGTACAGAATTTATTGAAAAAAAATGGTTTTGGTAAGCAGCAGTAGTCTATTTCATTTGGAGCAGGTTCAATAAATAATAATATATTTAATAAAATACTATTATTAAACAATTGTAATTATATATTCGTAAGTAGGGGTCATGATTTTCTATGCAAAGCAATTTTTTCCTGATTGTTTAAGTAAGTCACAGATCCCTTTTGATTTCTCCCATTAAAAATCTCCTGAAATGCCTTACTAAAACGTCTTTAAATGAAGCTAGATTTAGTCATTCTTCCATTTTTCTAAAACTATTAATCTCTAAGGATTAGGAGGGGTCATCTCTGCATCTATTTAATAGATTTTCCAGATTTTATAAAGTATGATTTGGCGTCAAACAGTAAGCCTCCAACTGACTGCATGAGACAATAAGGCTCATCAGCAGGCCAGATATGAAGTGAGAGGACTGTACCATGCTTACTATGTGCTAAATATGGATGGAGGCTTTGATGAATGGAAGAATTATGGCTTGGGATTTATATATCAACAATGTGTGTGGATTGTTTGACAGCTTCATAAAAAATTGTATATTCTGTCAAAGAAATTCCTTTGATGTAAATTTGACATTTAGCAAAGTCCCATCTTTTCAATTTTGAGATCACAGAAACTGATAAAATGTTGCAGTGTTTTGGACACAACATTTGTGTGGTACATAGCAACAGATTTATGAAGTAGGCCTATATTAAAACTAGATTTAATATGTGCCAAAAAATACAGAGGTTGTGAATACTAGATTAAAACTGGAATAAGGAATTATTTTCAAATTCCACTGATCAAGGGTCAATGTCCTGCAACTTTTACACACATATATCCATTTCAAAGCACCTGAATAAAATATTAAGGACCTAATTATTTTATTCATAAGGTGTATTACATGTAACATAAGTTTGATTTTGAGTTTTATGCTGACCTACTTTTTTTTAGCAAGTGTTAAATAATCTATTGCAAACACTACAGTCCTCTGACAAAGAGTAAATGGTAATAAACACATTCAGCAAGCCATTAGGCCTGTATAGTACAGATAAGCAATGTTGTTAGTGGAGCATCTGATTGACCAAACCATATCCATCTTTTAAACTCAGCTGTACTCATCGTCACCAGCACTGCCTTGCTTTCCCTGTCTAACACTGTTAGCACTTTAGAGAAAGATTTTATATTGATTAACAGTGAATACTGTCTGTGGAGTTATTGTCTGTATAAAAACTTGGTGGAAACACTGCGGGGTTTTTTTACACAGTAACTCATATACTAAACACTTTGGGCTCTCTGCCTTAAGTAATAGATTTACACTGCTACTGACCCAAATCACAAAAAAATGTCAGCCCTGATTTGAAGTATTTTAATAAGTCAAGAGGGTTTAGGGATTCTGATCGTTGGTGATGACTCAAAATTGGAACTTTTTATGCTCATGGATCAGCAGGTTTGTTTAGAGGAATAATAATTTACTACAATGTGCCTATTCCTTACAGTTATTAGCTAAAGCAGGGAATGTCGGAAACATATGGATGGCCTGACCATTGCCACACCTGTCACAGCATGATATTGAACTTAAGTAAGACCTGGATTTGAAATTTATGAAGTAGAATGTGTTTTTCCTAGGCATATTTAGTTTTCCTAGAGACTTTTTCTAATGTGCATCTTTTTAAATAAATAGACTCAATCATCAGTATCAAATGTGTTGATGTTACGGACATTTCTCGAGAAAGCTTCTAACATTCTTCAGCTTTTGTTTCTTGTTGTTTGTTTCTTCTTACCTCTCCTTGTCAGTGGGGTTCCCTTATTCAAGAACTAACTCCAATATCTGAAAAATCTAATCTAGAGTCTTCAAGTTAAATGTCGTCTCAGGTCATAAACATAGGTTTCTTCTTCATTTGCAGCAAATTCTTTCTCAGACTTATGTCGAGGCTTACGTTTTAGCCTCGAAAGCCTTCATTTTTGCCTTTTTTAAAAGACATGCTACTACTTCAATCTACAGAATATGATTTGGATTAGGGATGCAGCATACCTTTTTTTCCAAACCGATACAATACTAATACTTGGATCTGAGTACTTGCCAATACAAGTACAACTGCCGATACCTCTACCATACAAAAAATACAATAAATTCGAAGACAGGTTTTTTATTTCCTTCTCTGCTTGTTACAACAAATAATAAATTAGATTAAAAAAATAAAGTATTAACAAAAATACTACCACAAAATTAATATTTCAAGTGAAAAGTAATATTTTTCTGTGAAACAATTGTGGAGTTTACACGTTTTATGTATCAGTTCATGGTATCGTTAACTAACCGATGTGAGAACGGTATCGCCACGATACCCGATATAAGTATTGGTATTGATGGATCCCAAATTTGGATCTACAACTTTCAGGGTTTAGGAAGTCTTGAACTGTGTCAACCGAATTTGCTTTGACCATTTCAATCTGAACAACTTCAAAAGTGCTTTCCCTATTAAAGGTTTTGCAGATTATATTTGCTGTATTTTACATATACCTCAAAAGTATAATATGTAATTGGACATATTGTGGTCGAATCTGAAGAACTCATCCCCTCCCCTCCGTGAATTTCTTGGAGAGTTGCCTGTTACTGGTCGGCCACAAGTTACACAATGACAGGTGAAGATGAGTTATACACAGTAAGTTCCTAAGTAAATATATATATTTCACCGCAATATTGAGTCGATGGTAATTGTAAAAGTAGATTGATTTATTTTATAACCGACTATTTTACTGCTAGCATTGTTAGCTCAACGTTAGCCTTTAGCCCAGTCAGTGTCAGATTACAAATGGCGGTGCACTGTTCAGCATTGAAGACTTGGCAATCTTGAAAGCTTACATGTGATTTGCCCTTGGACCAGGAAATATGGTAGCAGGTGAGATATTGTAAACAATTACTACGTCCTGTAGTAGCATTTTTAAAATAATAAAGATGTACAACCTGTGATGGACTGGCGACCTGTCCAGGGTCTACCCCGCCTCTCGCCCGTTGACAGCTGGAGATAGGCACCAGCCCCCCCGCGACCCCTTGAGGGCTAAGCGGTTCAGAAAATGGATGGATGGATGAATAAAAATGTATAACCACCCAGCCGGCTGAGGTTGAAATCTGTTTCAATGTATGCTACCTGAAAGGTAGCATACATTGTAACAGATTGCCACTTACATTGAACCACGTTCTGCTGGAGTTTTCTTCCTTTTTCAATGTATGCTACCTGAAAGGTAGCATACATTGTAACAGATTGCCACTTACATTGAACCACGTTCTGCTGGAGTTTTCTTCCTGTTTAGAGGGGTAGTTTTCCTCTCCACTGTCACTACATATATGCTTACTATCATGGATTGCTGTAAAGTCAACAACAAAATTGAAGCTACAATTCACTATGCTACATGCTCGTCCAGGAGGACAAGTTGTCTTTTGAATTTACACCATGTAAACTAAATTCAATGAAATACGAGTCATGGTAATATTTTCCAGAGCTTTCAAACAGTTAAGCAGAAATCATTATAAATCTGACTAAAGTAAGTAATATTATGTTGTGGGATAATTATTGATGATTGCATCCCCTGATATTACCTGTTAATTATTGTTTTAATTACATGTAAACCATTTCTGTATTAGGGGTGTTCAAAATTGAATGCATTTGATCAGAGGGGTACTTTGGTGCTTACCTCAATCTTATTTGTTGTGTATGATAAACTTGTAATACAAATATATAGAATCATAGCATCTTTTACCTCTCAATTTATAATCAAAGAGTTAAAGTATCATTAGAAATCAATGCCTGTTTTGGTAAACAGCATCAAGTGTTTCATGGTTAGGGTGGTTTAGACTTTATATTTCCGTAGGAAGGTCTATGGGTATATGACTAGAGCTGCACTATTGATTTTGTGATTTCAACAGAGCAAAAGCAATTGAAGAGTGTCCTTTACCTTGTCAGATATCATGTAAACAGAGTACCTTTCCTTGTTCACTGTGTCCTTTTCAAAGAGGTAATGCCACAAGGAATAACTGTCTAGCCGTGATCAGTTTAACCACCAGACACCATCATGAGAACAATTAACTCCTTTTCCAGTACTGCAAAGAGACACAAGGGAGCAAGTCTGTTCCGTGGACACATACAGTAAGCTTTGTTCTGAGTGCTGGTATGTGTGCCAAAATATCCCGCCTCAATTCCATTCTGCAGCCTAATGTGGAATCTGTCTGCCACTGTTATCAAGTGGTTTCCAGATTTCAATCCGCCTCACTAAATTGGCTTTCAAACTTCTCTGGGAGCTGTTTTTGTTTTGTGACCCACACTAATTTAATGGACTTTTATGTCAGTTTATCAAGCAAAATTGATCCCATTTTCAGGCTACTACTGACCTGTTATAGTCTTTTGTTCAGCACACTCCACGGAGGGCTTTGCCAGCATAATGTCGGCACAGTTCTGACATAAGCTTGTCCAGAATCATTTCCTGACCCAGTTTAATCTACCTATGAGTCAATTTTCAGAATCTACCCAGTTCTTTTCAACATGTTTTAGCATTCAACATTTGACCACTGGTTGACAATATCATTTAAGCAGAAAGAGTAACATGAGTCAACAGAAAACAATCACAGACAGCGACCAGTTTTAAAATGTTAATTGAAAAGGAGAATAATAATTGGGAGGGACAGAGCAGCAACAGCAGAATCAGGATGAGGTGGCTGGACAGGGGAGACAGATGAGTGGTAAGTTATTTTCTTCGACTGGGTCTCTTTCAGGAATGATTCTGAAGTGAAGAAGTAGTGGGTTTTGCTGAATCATATCGACATAAGACCTGTTCATTTGGAGGAGGTTGGTAGAAAGACAGTGGTTGAGTCAGCTGGGGGAGGGTGGCTGGCATGGTGATTGATCCAGTCTCCTTACTGCTGATGAACTGAGGGTTGGAGGGTGGACAGGCAGGAGATCAGTGAGAGCAGTTTTGAGGTGAGTATATTCTATGATCTTAGAAAGAAATGGTCTGGAGTGGACCAGAGTAATCCAGGAAGAGGAAAGAATTAATACGGACGACTGCCACAAGGGATTGAGGACATGGAAGGAAACATTCACGAGAAACCTATGAGGAGGACAAGGAGGATAAGTTAAGAAAAAAAGAAAAAAAAAGCTAATCTTCAGGCTTGAATGTAATTGAGTTTTCGGCCTTGTTACCACGCTAGGAGTGGGAACCATCTGCCGTCGCCTGGGGAGCCAAAATCTTTTTCCAGACAGCAGAAGTTTAAAATCACTGAACATCAGGTGGCTGTTATCAACACATATTCACCTGGCTAGACGCCGTAACTGCCTAATGTACAGTAATTCCATGCTGGAAGTTGGCTTGACCATATCCCAATCAGGTCCAGTGTCGTTCTCTGCTCCAGAGTCAGACTACCAGACCATATAAAGAGCCAGTGAAGGAACAAATTTGTCACACAATGTTTTTTGTCCCTTTCCATGCATTATAGATATGGGTGTAGTTCAGTCAGAAACTTTTGGATCACTTAAAACCTCAAAATTTCCAACTTTTTTTGCTCAAATTAAAGATTCACAAACTGTTTAAGAAACCTAACAGTTGAGAATATTGCAGTCTGAGCTTGACTAGTCCATATATTGTGATTTTTAAGATTGTTAAATTCTAGGTTGGTCCTTGTTATGGATAAAAATTAACAAAGGATGAGAGAGAATTCCTTCAGCACTTCATGAGTTTAACATTGACTTGTTGATCAGAAAGGAGGACAGCAAACACAGTACAACTGCATAGACGGACCAGCTTCTCCCAACCTGACACAGAATTATATAGGTTTCAATAATCATAAGACTATCAGTCTTCCATCAGATACAGCTCCAAAGCCCAGTAGGACAGCGTCAATTGCTCCAATAGGAAACAAGTCATCTTGCTTATGTCAACACATCCATAGATATCTGGCGGTCACCATGCGAACCTGACGTCCAGGGCTGAAGATTGCACACATATATCTCTGAAGCATAACACTTTGTCCTGATATGTCATCAAGCATACAGGGCCATTCAGTGCCATTCTATCATATTTGATTAACATATTTTCCATCACAGTCCTAATGCAAAAAAGTATTTAGAAAGCTCAATTTTATTTTTTTCACACAAGAATAACAGCTTAATGTGTAATGATCAACTTCAGGTTTCATTAGTCTAAGCATTTTAGGCGTCGAACTACAGAGGGTTAAATGTATCCAGAGTCATTCAGATTATTTTTAGCCTTTTGGTTTAGTGCTGACAGAAAGACCCAAAGCACATGCAAACATTAGACACATTATATAACCTCCAGCCAAGTGAAATGTTGGCTGATATTTAAGTTGCCAACACTTCTTACATATGTTACCATTTTGTATGTCACTCTGTCCAAGTTTTCTTTCTCTACTGAGTACCCAGTGTCAGATTATCCATTTTTAAACAGTTTAAAGTTGTAGAGCTGTTGGGCTTTTGGCATTTGCATGGACACATGTTTTAATCTTGAAAGTCATCTCTCACAAGCAAGCTCATCTGGCAGTCCCATGATGTTTCATGTTTTTACCCCTGATTGAAACTAATTTTGATTTTTGCTAATTAAAGTTTTGTCATGTTTTTAGGGGCCAAAGAGAAGACGTCTTCTTCTAGAAGAAATGCTCATCTCTTCACTGGGGCAAAGCATTTGCTCTCTTTAGCATGGAGGTAGAATAAATCCAGTTATTCGCCTTATGCTTATAGTACAGTTTTAACAACCTTCAAACACCACAGAACCTGTGATCTCAGTATACTGTAGTGTCTCTTGTGTTCTTTCGTAAAAACTAGTGTTGAATTAAATAATTATCATAAGTAATTCAATGCATGTTCAAGCAGAGACAAAATGGAGCCAATTTCCAGTTTAACATTTATTTTGAACAGATTAACAAATTGCAGTTTTACAGAGGAATTTTGCCCCCGTCAGTTCCTCTGTGGTCCAGATTTAAAGAAATCTGAACATTGAATGTTTTTCATGTCAAAACTTTTATAGGCTCCAGTATTCTGCCAGGGTTGTAGGCGTTCCTTCTCCTCGAAATCTTACTCCAATCCGATCATTTCCAAACAATGTCTGAGCAATGATTTGCTGTCAGAGAATCCTGGAGTCAGAAAATGGGTCGTCTCTGTTCTGGGTCAAAGGTTCATTATAAAGATTTATGGTTAAATGGCTATCTGCTTCTCTAAAACTTTTCTCCCAGTTTCTTATCTAAACATCCTTGCTTTTACAACCTGCCATAAACTTTAGCCAAAAGTTTTACGACTTAAAAGCTTAGCCCCATAAACCATACTGACAAACCCATCTTTACCATCATGCAAGCTAATTAAAACAGACTTTTACTTTCTGAACACCAACCAAAGACTATACAAACATATTCAATACGAGACCGTTGCACAAAGTAGCCCCAAAAAATATGAGTCACGACACTAGTCTTGCTTTTACAGGTTAAAAAAGTTTCTTGTTTCTCCTCTTAGCTCATTTTCTGTCCCTGGTTTTTGTAATATTTCTGAGAATATTAACCTGCATGGAAAGGTCACCTTCTTGGAGGCCAAAACCAAATTTAAACCTAATTAAAAAAATTTGATTCCATGCACATTTGTACTAGATATGTATTTTACTTCTCAAGTTAATGTAAATTTCCTAAAAGGTGTTGCTTTTTGTAGTCTATATCTGGATTTCTTCTTTTTCAGACATGAGACAGCAAAGGGAGGCTGATGAGACAGTATGGGAAAACAATTTTCTCTATGTCACGTTTGTTGTTTAGTTGTATATTAGTTTTATGGAGTTAACAAAGTTGACTGAAGGTCAGGAGCTAGGACACGCCTCATACCTGCTTTGCACGTCCTAATCAGCCCTAAACTCGTCTCACCTGGTACCCCCGGCCTCTCTCACATTGCTATCACGCCGCGATACACATATAAACCCCGTCTGCCTCTTACTTCTCTTCCGTCTTGTTCGTTACTGTTACCCCTCCCTTCCCAACCCTCTAGGTTGCTTGGTCCTGCCGACCCGCCTCCTCCTTCTCTTTCTGGGTCCTGCCGACCCGCCTCCTCTTTTCTGTCTGGGTCCTGCCGAACTGCCTCCTCTTTCTCTGTCTGGGTCCTGCCGACCCGCCTCCTCTTTGTCTCTCTGGGTCCTGCGGACCCGCCTCCTCTTTTTCTCTCCGGGTCTTGCCGACCCGCCTCCTCTTTTTCTCTCCAGGTCTTGCCAACTCACCCCCCTTAACCCATCCCCCTTTCGTTTGCAGCATCCACCGTTCTCAGCATCCCTGTTCCACGCTCTTGTACACTCCTGTACCACCCTTCTAACATCTCTCTCTTCTATGTCTTGTCTGGGGGGGTCCTGACCAGGCTCGGAAAGATGTCTTTTCACGAAGATTGCGCCCCCACACTGAGTCTTCCGCCGGGTCTCCGACGACACCTCACCCAGACCATTCGTTCCTCCATGCCTTCAATAAACTGTTTAAATTGTAAACTCGTAGCTTCATTCTTGCCTGCAAATCGTTCATTCAATCTGTGGCGTGGTCCAGTCTAGTGAACAATAAACTAACTGAAACAACTAGTGATTCTCATGACCTTATTTCATCAACAATTTTATTATTATTAACAACTGGTTTTAACATGATAATAAAGCTAACTTGAAACAATTTACAAATATCAAATTAATGAAAATAAAACCTGTCGATAAAAGAATAGGTCAAGGATAAAAATATTTGGAGAAGGAAATAGAGGACATGTTAACCATCTGTCTTTAGTTTTATTCCTTGGTCCTAACTAGGTAAGGTTAATGTCGCTAATTTAAAATAGCAGATTATGTTTCCAGCCCCGATCCAGCTCAAAATGCAGAGAGTTTGTTTAAGTAGAATTTATTTCCAATACTCCTTACTGGATTACTTCTAAAGGATATGGATGTGTAATCTGAATTTAAGAACTGAAACTGGAAGGTGAAAAGTTAAAATTTGAGTTTTGAATTTGCAAAAGACAGTTTCAAGGAAAAGTAATTCATGTTCAACATAGAAAATTCAACTTCAAACAGTTAAAACTCTATACTTTTGAAGATAAAATTGGTAGGATATGAAGTTCTTTTTGACAAGGCATTAGTGTATCTATCTTTAGTTGATTTTATGTACTACAACACAACAGGACAAAACTTGAATGTTGTGTGATCTATGCGTCTGTGTGTTTCATCATTAGCAGAGCTCATGGTTACTTTACCAAATTTGATTTCACACAAAATATAAAGAATGTACTAAGTCTGTAACCTCACGTTATTCTGTAACAGAGATTTACCGGGTCGAGTGAGCCTTAGCGTTGCTATGGTAACATTTGTTTGCGGCCTGCGAGTGATGCGTGCTCAGGATTGATCGGGTAAACACAGACACACAACACACTGGCGCTTCCATGTAGCACCTTTAAAAATATCCCAAAAACGCTTACAGAGATATAGGCTAGACGAGTGGGGAGAGGCCCTTCCTTAGCTGGAACCGGTCAGTAAAGACAAACACAAGGCAAATTGTAAACAATGCAGTGAGTTGTCTCAGTCGCACACTAAGAACACTCACTGCACAGCACTCCAGACACACAAGACCACAGAAAACACATCTTTGAGGCTTATGCGGCATGTAGGCTAAAATATTCAGAATAGATTACATGTATTGCGCATGTTCAAAGATGTCTCTTCCATGTGGACTTTTATTTTTGTTGGATTAATTGTGGATGATTTTTTCTTTTTTTTCTTAAGCCAGTAGGCTTAGACAAGTAGTCTATTAGTCAATCAAAATAAATGACAACTTAAAAAACAAATCATGGTAACTGATTCATTGTTATTTTAATAAATAGATTAAAATGAAAAATGCTTGGATAGGTTTCTGGCTGGAGAAATCTTATATTTTAGAGAAATAGCCAACACATTTTAAGTGAACATTGCATTAAATTTCTTAGTGTGGTTTGATTGTTTTTCAGACAAGCCATGTAAGCCAATTTAATTACCTATTTGTCATTCCACTCCTAAATTTTTAAAATTAGCTTTTTGTAGTCTAACTTACACAACATATGCATTAGTGTGTTTATTGTGAATAAAGCATTTTAAGCTTGATTTATGACCAGTCTGTATGACCACAACGCACCACACCTCCCTGTGAGTCGGACGGCTCAACCCGTGGTAAACAACAAATTGTAGCCTAAGTGTCCCTTATTTTGATTTATGAAAGTTGGCAACCCGACACAGTGAACAAAAGTCAGTTATACTTTCTGGACATGCTTATATATATTTTTATGAGTAAAGGATTAACTACATTTGAAGTTGGCTTTAGTACCATACAGCACCTCCTAGCTGAATTTGCAGCCTTTACAATACATTTGTTAGCAAGCCTAAAATAACTTTATTATAATATTTTAGCACTTCGAAAAGTATTAAGCTAAATAAATAAGTAAACATGCTTAACTTATCATCCTTCCTGGGGTTGACGCAGAGGGAGTGGACTTCTGAAGAGCGGGCATGAAGGATTTTTCTTGCCTGCAGAGACCCGGCCTGCAGCGGTCATGTTGCTTTAGTTGTGCCTGCTGAGAGGCACCAACGCTAATGTCATTCCCCTGTGCCATGTGGGATAGCGAATCCTCTTTGAATTATGATACACGTTTTGCGGTGGCAAGCATGAAAATGAAAAAAAGCAATAGAATTTTCCCTTTTTTGTTTTAATTAAGCATTTCTTAAAATGCATTCTAATTTTACAATTTGACATTTCGAATTGAAATTTGTTACAATTTTGCTGGGTTCTATTTGAAAATTAAATCTTAAAATATATTTTTCTTTGTCATTTTAATTAAGTTAAAGAATGAGCAATGCTAAATTTGAAAATTAAAAAGCAGTCTGGGTGATTTAGTTTTAGTTTTATTTATGAGTCAGTTGTGGCATTGCCATTCAAAAGATGAAATAGCATTTTTGCAAAGGAATTTTAATTTCCCAAATTTGACATTTCCAATTTAATTTTGCAACAATTTGTCTGAGTTGCTCTTTGAAAACTTAGTCTTAAATTCCTATTTATTTTTCATTTTAATTAAGTTACAGAACAAGCAATGTTGAATATGAAAATGAAAAAGCAGTTTGGAATATTGTATTTATGAGTCAAAAAAAGTAGCTTTATTTTGAAAATGAAAAGGCATTTCTGCTAATCCATTTTAATTTGATTTATGTTACACATATGCTCCTATAATTTATTTGCTGATTTGAACATAACAGGGCAACAAATCAAGCACTAATTCTCTTTATACTTCAATAGGAGTTTCAATTAAATTCAATTCACTTTTATTTACAGACGTGGACAAAATTGTTGGTACCCTTCATTAAATAAAATAAAAACTCATAATGGTCACAAAAATAACTTTAATCTGACAAAAGTAATAATAAATAAAAATTATATAAATGTTGACCAATGAAAGTCAGACATTGCTTTTCAGCCATGCTTCAACAGAAGTATTTAAAAAATAAATGCATGAAACAGGCCTGGACAAAAATGATGGTACCCCTAGAACAGAATGAAAATAATGTGACAAAAGGGACATGTTAATCCAAGGTATGTCCACTAATCAGCATCCTAGGTGCCTACAATCCTGTAATCACTCAGTGGGCCTATATATAGGACTCCAGGTAGTCACTGTGTTGTTTGGTGACGTGGTGTGTACCAAACTCAATATAAACCAGAGGAAGCAAAGGAAAGAGTTGTCTCAGGAGATGAGAAAGAAAATCATAGACAAGCATGTTAACTGTAAAGGCTATAAGACCATCTCCAAGCAGCTAGATGTTTCTGTGACTACAGCTGCACATGTCATTCAGTAATGTACGATCCATGGGACTGTAGCCAACCTCCCTGGACGTGGTTGCAGGAGGAAAATTTGATGACAGATCAAAGAGACGGATAATCCAAATGGTAACAAAAGAGCCTAGAAAGACTTCAAAATAGATCCAAGCTGAACTTTATGCTCAAGGAACATCAGTGTCAGATCGGAACATCCTTCGCTGTTTGAGCCAGAGGACAAATCATTTAAAAAAACAGACTGGAGTATGCCAAACTACATACTGACGAGCCACAAAGCTTCTGGGAGAATGTCCTGTGGACAGATGAGACAAAAATTTAACTTTTTGCCAAGGCACATCAGCTCTATGTTCACAGACGGAAAAATGAAGCATATCTAGAAAAGAACACGGTCCCTACTGTGAAACATGGGGGAGGCTCGGTTATGTTCTGGGGCTGATTTGCTGCATCTGACACAGGGTGTCTTGAATCTGTGCAGGGTACAATGAAATCTCAAGACTATCAGGGGATTCTAGAGAGAAATGTGCTGGCCAGTGTCAGAAAGCATGGTCTCAGTCGCAGGTCACGGGTCTTACAACAGGAAAATGACCCAAAACACACAGCTAAAAACACCCAAGAAGGGCTAAGAGGAAAACACTGACCTTCTATGAGCCCTGATCTCAATCCTATTGAGCATCTTTGGAAGGAGCTGAAACGTGCTGTCTGGAAAAGGCGCCCTTCAAACCGGAAACAACTAGAACAGTTTGCTCATGAGGAGTGGGCCAAAATACCTGCTGAGAGGTGCAGAAGTCTCATTGACAGTTACAGGAATCATTTGATTGCAGTGATTGCCTCAAAAGGTTGTGCAACCAAATATTAAGTTGTGGGTACCATAATTTTTGTCCAGGCCTGTTTCATGCATTTATTTTTTAAATAATTCCGTTGAAGCATGGATGAAAAGCAATGTCTGATGTTCATTGGTCAACATTTATATAATTTTTATTTATTATTACTTTTGTCAGATTAAAGTTATTTCTGTGACCATTATGAGTTTTTCTTTGATTTAATGAAGGGTACCAACAATTTTGTCCACGTCTGTATATAGCGCCAGTTCACAACAAATGTCCTCTCAAGGCACTTTACAACATAAGTCATCTAAATACAATTATAAAAACATTCCAATCACTTAAATTTTCTATGTAAGGAATCCCAGCAGCTTGCATTGAGTCATCGGCGTGAGGTTGTTCCCGGATCATGCAGACTACAACCACAATAATTACTCAGCAAACCCTCATACTGAGCAAGCATGTAGCGACAGTGGAGAGGAAAATCTCCCCTTTCAAAGGAAGAAACCTCTGGCAGAACCCTGGCTCAGTACAGGCGGACATCTGCCACGACCGTCTGGGGAACTGAGAAGACAGAGAGGAGTTAGCATGTAGAATGCTCGGTGACTTTGAGCATCATCTGGACCAACGCTCCCCATCTAACAGGGGGCATTATAGCTGAGGAGGGTACCAGACCAGGTAGAGCTTCTATGGGGAGAAAAACACTGAGAGAAAACTGGGTTAACAATTCCATTAACATTAGGGAAAAATATATCTGGAGAGTAGTAGAAAAGAAAAGGAGAAGGTGTGTTAGGGTCAATTGAGTGTGAAGAAGGATACTTTTTTTTCCCTAATTCTTAAGTCTATTAGCAAAGTACGGTGTGAGGGAGATGAAGTTGAGGAGGGCTGCCAGACCGGGCTGCCTCTATTCCCTGCCTCGAAATCCAGGAGGAAAGGAGGTAAGTGGGTAAGTGTTGTAGTGCTTATGCATTTCTCTCCAGAATCTATGTATTAGAGAGATAATATTATTGGTAAGTAATATAGCTGGAGTAGATAAAGGCCCGTTCTTCCGAAGACTCTGGCATTATCTTTGTCCATCACTTTCTAGCCTTAAAACCTGGTGTAAATCTTTTTTCTGTCCTGATTCAGGATTCAACCTTT
This sequence comes from Apricaphanius iberus, assembly GCA_028564705.1. Lineage (NCBI taxonomy): Eukaryota > Metazoa > Chordata > Actinopteri > Cyprinodontiformes > Aphaniidae > Apricaphanius > Apricaphanius iberus. Next base: position 344,034 of record JAPXFQ010001188.1, read on the forward strand.
GTTCAATTCTCTAATAATTTACCATCCATCCATCCATCATCTTCCGCTTATCCGGGGTCGGGTCGCGGGGGCAGTAGCCTAAGCAAGGAGGCCCAGACTTCCCTCTCCCCGGCTACTTGGGCCAGCTCCTCGGGAGGAATCCCGAGGCGTTCCCAGGCCAGCTAGGAGACATAATCCCTCCAGCGGGTCCTGGGTCTTCCCCTGGGTCTCCTCCCGGTGGGACGTGCCCAGAACACCTCACCAGAGAGGCGTCCAGGAGGCATCCTGACCAGATGCCCAAGCCACCTCAACTGGCTCCTCTCGATGTGGAGGAGCAGCGGCTCTACTCTGAGCCCCCTCCGGATGACCGAGCTTCTCACCCTATCTCTAAGGGAGAGCCCAGCCACCCTACGGAGGAAACTCATTTCAGCCGCCTGTATCTAATAATTTTATTCTGGTAATTTAATACATTACTGTTAGAAATCGGAGAGGGATTATAAGGTCTAGTGTCTATATAAGTAACTATAAGCTTTATCAAAAAGGAAGGTTTTAAGCCTAGTCTTAAAAACAGACACAGTATCTGCCTCACGAACTAAAACTGGGAGCTGGTTCCACAGGAGAGGAGCCTGATAACTAAAAGATCTGCCTCCTATTCTACTTTTTGAAATCCTAGGAACTACCAGTAGACCTGCATTCTGAGAACGAAGTGCTCTGTTAGGAACATATGGAACAATCAGATCTCTGATGTACGATGGAGCTTGATTATTAAGGGCTTTATACGTAAGGAGGAGGATCTTAAACTCTATTCTGGATTTAACAGGGAGCCAATGGAGAGAAGCCAAAACAGGAGAAATGTGATCTCTCTTTTTAATATTCATCAGAACTCTTGCTGCAGCATTTTGGATCAACTGAAGGCTTTTGATTGCATTTTGTGGACTTCCTGATAATAAGGAATTACAGTAGTCCAGCCTCGAAGTCACAAATGCATGGACTAGTTTCTCTGCATCACTCCTGGACAGGATGTTTCTAATTTTAGCAATATTCCGAAGGTGAAAGAAAGAAATCCTAGAAACCTGTTTAATATGAGATTTAAATGTCATGTCTTGGTCAAAAATTACAACAAGGTTCTTTACATTATTACCAGAGGCCAAATTAATGCCATCCAGATGAAGGGATTGACCTAGCAGTTCCCTTTTTAAAGGTTCTGGTCCAAAGACCAGAACCTCTGTCTTGTCTGAATTTAGGAGCAGAAAATTCAGTAATCCAAGTTTTTATGTCTTTCTGACATGTGTGTAATCTACCTAACTGATTGGTTTCATCAGGTTTAATGGATAAATATAATCGTGTATCATCAGCATAACTGTGGAAATTCATACCATGTTGTCTAATTATTTTACCAATTGGAAGCATATATATATATAGTAAAGAGAATCGGTCCAAGCACAGAACCCTGTGGTACTCCACAAGTAACCCTTGAATGTGAAGAAGATTTATCAATGACATGAACAAACTGGAATCTGTTGGACAGATATGATTTAAACCAACCTAGTGTTGTTCCCTTGAGCCCTACAGCATGTTCAAGCCTTACTAAGAGAATATTAGAAATATTATAAAGCAGCCCTAAGATCTAACAGGAACAGTCACAAATCCATTATCTGAGGCCATTAGAATATCATTAGTAACTTTCATCAGTGCTGTTTCAGTGCTATGATGAGCGCTAAAACCTGACTGAAATTCCTCAAACAGGTTGTTGCTGTTTAGATGCTCACATACTTGATTAGCAACTATTTTCTAAAGAATTTTGGATGAGAAAGGAAGGTTAGATATAGGTCTGTAGCTAGCTAAATTATCTTGATCCAGGGAGGGTTTCTTAAGTAAAGGTTTAATTACAGCAACCTTAAATTCCTGTGGCACATATCCATTTATTAAAGATAGATTCATCATGTCTAGGATAGGGTCAGTAACCAGAGGGAACACTTCCTTAAATAATTTGGTTGGTATTGGGTCTAACATACAAGTTGAGGGTTTAGATGAAACTAATATTTGTGATAATTCCGGAAGTTCAACAGAATCAAAATGGTACAGACATAAACATGGTTCTACAGTTCTCTCTGATACTGCCTCAGTTACTGAAAGAGAGTTAGTCATGTTTGGGAGAATGCCAATGATTATATTCTTTATAGAATTTATTTTACTAATGAAGAAGCCCATAAAGTCATCACTACTAGGAGAAGGGGGAGTAGTTGGCTCAACAGAGCTATGACTCTGTGTAAGTTTGGCAACTGTACTAAAAAGAAACCTAGGATTGTTTTTTATTTACCTCTATTAATGATGAGAAATATGCTGTTCTTTTCGAAGGGCGTTTTAATAAAGTAGTAGACTATTTTTTCAAGTTAGAAAGAAATAATTTAAGTGTGTAGAGCGCCATTTTCTCTCCAGTTTCCTAGTATTCTGCTTTAAAATATGCAACTCTGCACTAAACCAGGGAGCCAATCTCCTATGGCTGATTACCTTCTTTTTAAGGGGGCTACACTGTCTAGTGCCAAACGCAGTGAGGAAGGAATACTGACCATCAATATCTGAAGGGTTAGTGTTGGAATTACTGCCATCCACTGTGCTATTCTGAGACACATACTGAAACAAGAATGGAACAGATTATTTAAAACGTGTTACAGCATTGTCTGATAAAGTTCTACTGTAATGAAATTTTCTTTCAGATTTGGGAACGTTGAGTAAAGTAAATTCAAAGGTCATCAAAAAATGGTCAGATAGGACTGGTTTAGTTGGGAGGACTATTAGTTCATCACACTCGATGTCGTATGTCAGTACAATGTCTAAAGTGTGCCGACCAGAGTTTGTGGGTCCCTTCACTTTCTGAGTAAAGCTAATTGAGTCTAAGATAATATTAAAGGCTGCAGTTACGCTATCACTTTCAGTGTCCATGTGAATATTAATCCCCTACTATAATTACCTGATCAGTGTTTAAAACTAAATTAGATAAAAAATCTGAGATCTGGTCCAAGAATTGAGAGTAAGGGCCTGGTGGACGATACAAAACCACAAACAAAAGTGGTTTCAATGTTTTGTAGTTTGAATGGGGAAAACTAAGTATTAGATGTTCAAAAGAGCTGTAGTTAATCATTGGTTTAGGGCAAATTTGCAAATCTGAATGAACGATGGTTGCAGCTCATCCCCCTCGCCCAGTACTTCTAGGAATGTGAAAATTTTGCTAATTGGTAGGAGTTGACTCATTTATAATTACAAAATCCCCCTGCTGGAGCCAGGTTTCTGATAGGCAAAATAGATAAATTGTATTATTACATATCAAGTCATTTACTAATAAAGTCTTTGAGGAGAGGGATCTTATGTTTAGTAAACCACATCTAATTACTCTATTTTCTTGTTTGGTCCAAGTTGTATTTATTTTTAATGAGATTTTCAGAGTTTGCTTTTGTCAGGTTAACTTTTAGTCTATTTGATTTTGGCCGTGGGCAAGACACTGTCTCAATGGGGTATTTCAAAAATGGTGTTAGGTTAAAAACATTAAACTTCAGAGCTATCTAAAAGTAATAGTTATAGCTTAGACTTATCTCATCAGAGATGGCATTAGTCCCATGTCAACAGTAGCTGCATGGGACTTTGCAAGATTTAGTTTTACTTTAACCATAAATATTATGTCCTATATGTCAGGATATGCTTAAAACCTGAGTAAGGCTATGCAATTAATCAAATGCATAGTTCAGTTTCCATTTTGGCACTAAATATCACATATACCACATAGTTATTAAAAAATATTCCTTTAAATTTACTTTGACATACAACATTTTTCAAGTAGGCTGGATTCATACGCATTGTGCGATTGTGGTATGAAAAGTCAGTAAAAATTGCTAGAAGGTGTAAGAAACAGCAGCAGATGCAGCATTTGGTGGGAATCAATGGTGGTGCCAGTACATTCATGTTAGGAAACCATTGATATATCCTTATGTGATATAGGATACACACATGGTTTATAAACATCTGCTGTGCAACATTTGGTACATGGTAGTATCCTCAATTAAAAAAATTGTTAAAAAATAACTGACATTTAAACACAAATAGATGGTAAATCACCAAATAATACAGAAAGTGACATTTGTTTTTTTCTAAATTTCAAATATATGTTAATAATTTATCAGTACATTAGAACACATAAATCTAAAACAGAAAATGTATGTTCAGAATAACTTGGCTGTTTATATTTTTAGTTGTTGCAAGTTATTTTTCTTCTTCAAATATTTTCTTGTATTATTTGATTTTGTAATTTAGCTTAGTTTTTCGTTAGATTGTTAAAGTTTGCCGTTTCATTGAATTTATTCGGGTTATTTATTTATAAGACAGCATAGATCAAAAATGTCAGTCAAGACAATTCCCTGTTCTTCAAGTGCAAATGATACCTTTTCTTTATTTGATTGTTCAACTGTCAGTATAGAATTAATTGGCAACATATCTGCCTTGCATGGAATCTCCATGCATTTATATTTGTCTTGGACTCCTGAATACACAGTGTGTTAACACAACCCTTAGAAAACAGGAAAGCCACATATGATTCAAAGACTAAATGGGGGAAGAGAGTTTGAGCTTCGTTTTTCAGGCCACCTCTGCCAAGAAAAAACAACATGGAGATCTAAAATCATCTTATCAGGGTGATAGCAGACCAATAAAAGAGACTGTCAAGAAATTATCCTGTTGATATTCAAGCCATAGCTCGCTGTGTCTTGTCATCATAAAACAGAGGCAACGCAAGCGACGGCTCAGCCAGTGCGAGCCAGAGAGACAGCGGGAGCTGTTGATCTGTTTAGCCTGCTTACTTCATGCCACTGCAGTACATCTCTTTTGAATTGGCTGCATTTGAAATCAGCTTTAAAGAGTGGTAGGCACTCCTGAGCTCCGTGTGCCCAGACCTGGCTGTCAGACAAAGGAAGAGTAGACTTCACAGATGAATTGTGATTGCTTACATACAGATGCAATGCAAACATTGATCGCAGGCAACAGTTCCCTTGCAGGAGTACAAAAAAACATGGGAGCAACAGAGACAAGAGCTGAAGTGAAGTAAAGCCCAAAGGACAAGAGGGTATAAGAACTCAATGCAGTAGGTGGCTTCTGAAAAGAAAAAAAAAATAATAAGAAAAAACTGTAGTAGCTATGCATAGTCTCTGGAGCAAAAAAATTGTATTCTGCACCCAGAATGAAGAGTGTTGTGAAAGTCATTCTGTGCGATGGAAAAGAGTGCAGCTTGCAATCTTAATGCAAAAGATTTCTCTACCAGTGCCTGTCTGAGACAGCAGGGACTTTGTAGTGGCACTGACAGGGAGTGTCTGTGAACTGGCCCGCACATCACTGTAAACCTTGCACCTGCTTGTGTCTCTGTCACCGTGCCCTGCTGTTTCATGTGCACATTAGCATATGGTTCAACATATGCTGAATGCATGCACCATTACGGACTGTAATACATCATGTGTTTTGATGTATTGATTATATGGTCCGTAGTAAGACTATGGAACACACTTATTGACTATAGAAAAACTCATCTGCATTTCACTGTCAAAACATGTATTCATTGATGAACGCTCAGGGAACTAATATCAGGGAAATAAATTTAATTAAACACAACTTTTTCAAAAGCCTAAAAGACACCTTCAGATGACAAATGTGCATGTACCTTCATTTTTCTTTGTTTGATACTGACTTTTTTTTGCTGCTTTTCGCTGTAATTGACTTTCATGGCAGAAGTGATTTGTAATTAATGGTGGTTTTGTAACTCACCTATATCCCTGAACCTTGATGAGACAAATCAATAGCTCTGCCTGTGGCCAGCATTGTGTGCTCATGCTCTGTGTCACTGCAGCAGAACCAAGACACCTCACGCAGGTGGCAAAAAGAGCAGAAATGTTCACATAAGTGATGGCAAACCGCAGGGAAAGTTAAATTATAAGATAGTTTATTTTGTAAAAGATTAAATGTAAAATAAAGAGTAATACAAGTCCAGTAATGTTAAACACTGTATGTTGGATAATGATTGAAGATAAATCTGATGCTGACTTTTTTTCAAAGACTGCAGCTGCTTTTGAGATGTTTTAAGCATTACAAGTAAACAATAAAAGTTATTTTAAGTTCAGTTCAAAAATGTGTAAACTTCCCTTTCAAATTAAAACATGTGCAATCCAGTTACTATTTTGGCATTAAACCAAAAGTTCAACTTTGGTCTTCTCCAACCGAAGCACATTGTTCCACATATTTGCTTTGCCCCACAAGACTTTTAGTTCAATTTTTTTGACACTCCTCCATATGTGCCCAAATGATTTCTTCAAAAAAAAAAATGTGTTGATTCCCACCTGAGCTGTGTTTCTCTGCAGCTTCTCAGACCTCTTGTACAGAGGCAGTAAGCAGCTTATCTGTTTAAAATAGTTTAGGTGGACACTCATATCTTGATGGATTTGCAGTTCTGTCATACTCCCTTAGTTTTTAAGATGATTGTTTGAACGGTGTTTTGTTAGATGATTAAAGGTGGGAATTTTGCTTTATAGCCTAACTCTAATTTGGTCGGTAGAGAAATGTTCTCAAACAATCAGAGTAGATATATCTATATTAAAATTATACACAGATGAACTTCTAAAGGCAGGTACACAGAATTTGTATCCGCATTATCACGGTAAATGAGTAAATGAGAGAAATTCATCCCCAATTGTTGAGATTTGTGAATTTTTAAAAACAACTAACTACAAAACAAAAAAAGGTAAAGCAAGCATTGATTTTTTTTTCACTTTACAGTTATATAGGCCTACTATGTTGTACTGGCCTGTTATATAAAATACAAATAATATATAAAATATACATTGGTGTTTGAGTATTTAAACTTAATAAAATATAAAGATCCTCAAGGAGTATGGATGCTTTTATAAAGCACTTTTCTATACACATTGTCAAAAAATCCGATCAGCACTTATGAAATTAGCTACTGTAGTTCTCTTATTTAAACTCAGCTAAAATACTGTAGTATGGTATTGTATGTTACATAGAAATTGCTCCCAGATGAAAATCACAACTTTGCATGCATTTTGACATTTAGCAAGGGGTCAAGAAAAATAAAAATCTGAAATGGTTTTTATGATTCAGCATGGATGAAAAACTCTCCATGTGCACATAAACATATACCCTGGGGACTAATGCTTACCACAGCTTGTTGCTCCACTGCTCTTTGGTTTATACCTTACAACCTCCTGGTCAGCTCTCTGTGCTCAAAGTTGGTTGTGGATTTTATTCGATTTTATGTCTCTTTTAGACAAGTGTCTTTCAATCATTCTCCGCGGAGTCGTACTTGTTCCTCTGAGAGCAAAGACCCCCAAATTCATGCGTCAGTAAAAATAGAAGAGATCTTATCCAGAACCAAGCTGAAATAAGGGCAGGAAGGTTTAGGAGAGAGGAAAAAGAAAGTGGGTAGGGGGTTAATGATAGACACCATACACATTTTACTTGAAAGGTCACTTCATAGACAAACGGCAGCCCTGCCCTGCTCTGATAATGTTCTTTTTCATAATAGGTCTATTTTTTTTTTCATCTTGCATTTCCTTCACTTCACTCGATTGGGAAACTTTTTCTCTCTGGTCTTGCAATATTAATCACACCACTGTCATGACTAAATGATGCAAAGAGCTCTAATGTTACAAGCAAGATCATCAGGAAAAGCAAAAACAAAAATGCTCAGTTACTCTTCTCCCTTAGTAGCAAATGTGTAAATCACAATCGAGTTCACCGGGGTAAGAGACAGATTAGAAGGGAAGCAAAGTATGTTTTATATGAAACACCTATGCTCAGTAAAAAAAAAAAAAAATAAAATAAAAATAACAGTTGTTGAGAAAAACAAATCTTAATGAATCTTAGCAATATCCTCATTCACTAGGTCATGTGGTTTTGGTTAACTTCACTATCCACAGTTTATGTTATGTATTTTGTAGTCTTTTTGGGACTTCAAATTAATCATGGTTGACAAGAAGAAGCTCTCTTGTTGGCAGCAGTGCTTTTAAATATGTTCCGTGCATACAGGCGTAATGCACTGCACTGACTTTGCTGATGTCTTGTCACTAAGTGAAGATACATCTGTTGTAACCTTTAAAGTTATGGGCTTGAGGTCTGGAAATTGCCTTATTTTCAAAACCTGTAAGACTTCAAATGATATTCTCAGTGAACAGGCAGAAATAAATCCAGCCATCAAAAGGACAAAAACAGGAGCTCAGTTCTAATTTTATGTTCAGACATGGATGTGATTCGCTTGACTGTGGTGTGACTGACTCAGTTAAAAGGAAACATCACTGCAACATGTGAAATACAAGCATCTGGGCTAAATCGGCTTATATCAAGTTTTTCTCTAGGCTTACATTTTCTATATTGAAAAGCACGGTGTAACATGAAAAAAAAAATTATTTATGCCCCCATTTTGAATGTTCCCGTAATACAAATACAAATACTTTCCCCCCCTCAACAAATACAAATACTGCTGCTTTGTACACCCATAAGACATATGTTTGAACATGTGTTTTTGATTAAATTAGTTGGGCAGAGGTGAACTTGATTAAATCCGAGGATGAGGAATGAGACTAATGAGAATAAAGTGTCACAAGACAGGGTCTGAGTGGTTGAAATGGAAAAAAAAAAGATTGTTAACATCTTTTTAAGATAAAAAGGTTTAGGTTTGTATGTGTGTAAAATAGAAAATCTTCTGAGTCAGAAAACCATTAAGGAGTGAATATATGTTAAAAAAAATTTCAAATAACACAATCAAACAGTTACTCTTAACAACTAGAAGGCAGCAGAGTTTTTGAGCTCTTTTGATTAGAACAAGCCATTTATGTGTCTAAAATTGATGCTGATTAGATTGAAAGGTAGGCTCAAAGACATTCATAAAAGGTAAGCTATATTTTATAAAGTCAGGTTACATTTTACAAGTTATTTTTATGTATTTTGTTTTGGTAAAAGTAAACTTTTTAATACTGCTTGAAAAGCAATTTAAAAATTGCTTATGTGAAAATGTGCATAAAGACAAAACTTGATTTTGCTCCTTTCTGTAAAATCACAGTAGTACACAGCTCCTAAAACTGTCTCTATAAAATATTCAAAACAATATTTTCAAAGTTCTTGTAAGAAAAGCAGAAAATGGTAAATAAATGGGTAATGAACTGTTGAGTATGTTAGCGTGCATTAGGAGTGGATGGTAGCTGCTGAATAGGACAAGCCTTGTAAAACGGAGCCACTCTGCTGCTGCTCGGTCAGATCAAAATGTTTTTCTGGGCATTAAAGACACCTGCAGCAGCAGTGTCTCTGGTGATAAAGATGCCACTCTTCCGGCTTTCTCTCTCCGATTTTAATTACAAATATTTATAAGCAGCTTAACTGCATGGACAGGTTTTTTTTTCACCAAGCAAGGATTTGGGGGTGTCAGAGTATCAACGCAGCTGTTGGATATGATAAGATTATTTACGCACTTTTGTTAATTACTTTTCTTATTAGTAATTAGTTATATCCTTACACATTCAATGACTTCACTTTCTCAACAGGTTAAATTGATTTTAATAAATGTGACAAAAATTCATAAAGATTTTTTTCAACATAAACAGGCTACATGCTAAATTTGACCAAGAAAGTTATTAGAATGGTTGCACAGTGGCGCACTTAGTAGCACTGTTGCCTTGCAGCAAGAAGGTCTTGGGTTGGAATCTCGGCCTCTGCTTATTTTTCCTGTGTTCTCTCCAGGTACTCCAGCTTCTTCTCACAGTCTAAAAACATGACTGTTGGGTTAATTGGTCTTACTAAAATTCCCTTAGGTACGATTGTGTGTGTGCATGATTGTTTGTCCTTTGTGTCTTTGTGTTGCACTGCGATGGAATGGTCACCTGTCCAGGGTGTAGCTTTCTTCTCCAGACAACCCTACATAGGATATGCGGTTTCAATAATGGATGGAAATTGTTGGAATGTTGTCTTGTGTTATTCATGATTTTTAAAATGGTTGTTAAGTAATTTTGAAATGATTTACACTTAAAAGGTATAGGAAGTTAATATCACAGATAGAGAAAAAAACTTTAGTATCACATCTAGTCAAAATCCAGATGAGTTGGTTTATATGGTTAAAGTAGCCATCTCTTTCAACACGGTAGAAAAAAAAATTCCAATCTCAGAAATGTTAGGGCTTATGCAATTAACCTGTAAGTCATGATCACATTTATATTAAATAAATAAAACTGAATCCCATCATTACAGTATTTACATGGGAAGTGGTAGTAGCAGTTGATGTACCCCTACTTAGCATACCATATCATTTTTATTTATATACCACTTTCAAACGTATCAAAATTACACAAAGTGCTAAACAGTTATCATGACATAAATGGAGAAAATAAAATAAAATGACACATATATTAAATATCTAAATATAAATTAAATAAATTAAATTAAAAAACACAGGGGAGCTTTAGCTGCTGTCACACAATTTATTTAGGTGCAGGTGTGCATGTACAGGTATAAAAGGTGTAAAATTCACAGTGGTCCACTGTGTCAAGATGGGATACATTACTTTTGCTGTGAAGAATTTATCTACTTTCAGTTTCAATTCATAATTATTGATTTCCTATTCAATTTCAAAACAGTTTATTTATATAGGCAAGGCACCTTTGTTTGTAGAGTACACTTTAAACAACAAGGCAATTCAATATACTTAAAGTGATGGGGATGCAATAAAAACAGCAATAGAACAGTAAAACTATAAAATAAAACATTTGAGGAAAAAAAGATATATGATGCATTTAAAAAACATAAGACATTCCAGTTTTCATTAATTGCTTACCCAAAGACAGTTCGAAAACAGATTAGCTTTAGCTTTGACTCAAAGGAACTCAGTATTTTAGCAGCTTTCCAGTGGTCTGGAAGTTTGTTCCACATAACGGGAGCACTGAAAGTGAAAGCTGCCACAACATGTTTGGTTTTAATCTGGGCATGATTAGTAGACTAGAGTTGGAATAGCTAAGTGGTCTGGGGAGTTGATATATTGACAAGTCTTCAGCGTACTTTGGTGCTAAGTCATTCAGTGATTTACAAACTAGTAAAAGTCTTTTGAAGTTTATTCTCTGAGCAAAAGGGAGGCAGTGTAAGGAAATTAGAACTGGGGTGATGTGCTTTCCTGGTTTGAGTGAGGATGTGAGCTGTCTGATTGACTATTTATGCAAACCTGTTTAGACACTATTGCAGTAATTAAATCAACAAGATAAATGTGTGGGTGAGTTTTTCAAGGTCCCATTGTGACATTAGTCCTTTAATCCTAGAAATGTTCTTCAGGTGATAGAAGGCTGACATTGTTATAGATTTTATATGGCCTTGAAGGTTCAGATCTAAGTTATGGTAGATTATTCATTGATTTGCCCGGAGTAATTACTTGGGGTTATGTTAGGGTTATGATGATTAATCATATTGGTTTTTATAATGACAGGGATAACTTTAAGAAAAAACTGTGGGTAAGATATTTAGGCAGGGAGATGATGAGTTTGATTGGTTAATGATTTCTTCAAGTTTGGTTTGCTTTAGTTTTTTGAATTCAGACATTTTTTTTTCAGTATAATGTAAATGTTAAATGTGCTATACAAATGTTCCCAGCAGGGTCAAAAAAAGATCAGCTAAATTAATCATAAAGTAGACATCAAGCCTTTAGCCCACTTCAAGAAACTGGCTTGGTGAGGTGAATGAATCTTCATCAACGTAGACAGGGTGTCTACATCGTGTATCACGGATTAGGTAATGTTTTTTATGTTTTAAACTACAATATTTTTTGGTAGCAGACACGCATTGAGCATCAGGAGTGATGGGACATTTCTCCGTGGCCTGGCTGCTGAACTGGCATTCTCTGTGATTACAGATGGTCATGTTTGGTTTTGCTTTCTTTCTAAATGTGCAGGATTCAGGACAGGGTTTTAACTGATTTTCCCCTCCAAAATACCTTTTGTCTGTATTTTAATAGGCAACCCAGGATTCGTGTCAATCAGTTTGTCAAATGTGCTGACTTTACACTTACCAGTGTAAGTGTAGATGAACTAGAATAAGGTAATTTGATTACAGGTTATTTCAGCAGAAAAGAAAAGATTTTGTTTTGGAAAGAAACAAAACAAAACTGGCATTCTTCTGATTGGCCAAGAGATTCACACAGATGGTAAGCAACTGCTGGTAGCAGTGAAGTAGATGGAGTAAAAGCAGGATATGCACAATGAGTGATGAAATGGATGACAACAACGCTGCCATCCACAGTACATTTTGTAAGTAATTACTCTGTTACAGTTGTTACTGCTGCTGTTGTGTTGTGTTCTGGTGTTTTTATTCCCACTTCCACAGTGTCATCACTTCCTTTGAATAAGTTGGTTAAGCTGAGGTTAGAGTTTACATGCAGGGGAATTCCTTTTTTCTACCCAAATTAGGTAGGTTAGACTGTTAAACTGAATAAGCAAAAGATGGAAAAGGTCAACTGGTCTCTGAATGCTATTGATAAAAGCTACTAAACTCTACGAAGCACCGGAAATGGGCATCCAGGTTGTGGATATCTTGCTTTTTGGATTTATGTGGATCGGGTTCCTGCTGATTGGAATGGGCATGTACTGGATCTGCGGAAAAATAGAGCAACAACTACTGAAAATGGAGACAGTTCTGGAAGCGACTGGAAGGCTGAAGGAGCAGTTTGAAGCACGGATTCGTGCTGATGGAACTCAGAACCTCACGCTTGGTGAGCTTGAGCACAGGCTAGACGCTGCAAGAGGCGATCTAGATGGCGCTTTGGGACACACTCGCGATTGTCATCAGACTTGGAGAAACTGTCAGTGTGGATTGGTGCAACTGGAAATTAATGGAGTAATCTGGAATTTAATTTGTTTGAATTAGACTATAAAAGAAACCGCTGACAGACTGAAGGGGTAGAGAGGAAATTTGCTCTCCCTGTTATCCAAATAATTATTGTTTTGGCTCCCATGAAGACCTTCGACTTGGTCCACAATCAAATGCCCGTGAAAGGAATGTAAACAAAGTATCCTCCCCTCGTACACCGGCATCTACTGACGCACACACTGACATGGATTCAGGCACACACACACCGTCTCGCTGTATCCTAAGGCTCTCTCCTGCACCAGGAAGCTGGATAACAGCGCGCCTCGATGGCAGAGTGTTAACCTGTGGACTGGAGCTCATACCTGCCCATCCCTCCTGATGTGTCAATGTTAATGTCTGGATATGTGCTTAAATGTTTAGGTGTGGTTTTTTCTATTACCTGTTTTTTGACTCTTGACTAAGGATCAAAACACATGTGAACGATTTTTTCCCCCACTGTGGAACCCCCCCGACATGTATCTGATCTTTTCTTTTCATACATGGGAGCGTGCCCAACAGTGACCTGGATCTGTTTGTTGTTGTTGTATGTAATGATCTTGGAAAGGTCGTACTGTAAACTGCAAATTCCTTGTATGTTGTCATACTTGGCCATTAAAGCTGATTCTGATTCTGATAAGTGCAGTTCTGATTGACTTTAGCTGGACTTAGTTGTATAGATGCATTTTAAAAGTCTGACTTTTGTCAGACTGAAACTAAGGCAATAATTCAGTTTTATCTCATGATATTTTTTTATGTACACCTCTGTTTTATGTTATTTTATACTATACTGTGAAAGCACTTTGTGATATTTTTATCTGTAAAAAGGGCTATATAAATACAATTTAATTACTATTCAAACAGACAGGACGAAGTAAACATTAGGCAGAAGGTGATTTATTTAAAAAAGAGACAGCAAAACATTCTGTAACAAATAAAAAAACACAACTGAGACATCATAACCACTGAGGGATATAAGCACACATTAATGCCCTTTCTACACAGAGATGAAACCAGGTGTAGCAGCAAAGGTATTTAATGGAATAGGTGTCTCATCCACAAGGATAAGGTGTTTCAGGACACTGTAACCATGATTGAATCAGGTTTCAAAGTCGAAAAATATCACGGCAGCTCACCTCCTCAGTATTTTTTCTCAGTGGATGACGTCACCGTCCAATTCCTGTATTTAACAAAAAGTAAAAGTCAACAAACATGGTGCTGTACAGTGTTTCTGTTCTAATAAAGCCAATACTGACTGTATTATGGATCGTATAATGTGATTTACTGTACCTCCTCCATCACCAGCAGTAAGATATGGATCTGGAAAACAACAGACACCATATTCCTTTGAATAAAGGTCTCATTTGAAGCTAGATTCGTCATGTTTTCCACCGGGTTGACTGTGCATGCTCATTTTTCTTTTCTGTGCTTCTCTGGCCACCAATGGGCCCGGCATTGTTACTACAGCAGTTTCTGCAGTCATGTGGACAGAATTCCTTTTGGCTCTGTTTTTGAAACTCAACCCATTTTATCTCTGTCTAAACAAGGATCAAGGTGACTGGAAACTGGAGACACACTTCTTTGAGCTGTATGGAGGCTGTGTGTGAGTGTGTTTCTCCTACCTTCTCCTCTGGAGGGTGTGACTGGTAAGATTGTTACCAGCTGAAATTCATCAGGTGTCAATCAGAAGCAGTACTTAGTGGAGCAATTTCCCTAAAGCAGACGTCAGATGATTCTGTCTCTTGAAGTGGTAATGCTTTAGGTAATGCTTGTTCACGTTACCTTGATTCCAGCTGAAACAAGATATTAACTTACACTTCAGAAAAAAATAAGAACATAGTTTTCTCTGTTGTTTAAAAATCAAATAATAGTAGGCTTAATTACTTTTTTTCTTTTTGGATCAGTAAATATTAACTTGTTTTTGTATTATCGGAAAAGAGAGATTACATATTTTTTTAATTACTTTGATCAAAGGCTTCCTCCTGTAATATCCACTGCTCTAAACTTGACCTTTCTTATCTTAAGTGTCCATAACTGTTGCCTGCACCAGAGTCTGCTTAAAAACAACGTATGACAGAGGTGTGAATACTGGACTGAAAAGTGAAGAAGTGATCACTACTAGACAGCAACTCTGAGTGAAAGCATGAAAGTTGAGTGAACTGAGAAGAATAACTTTCGAATGAGACTTAAAACTGGAAACTAAGTGAAAGTGAGGGCTAAAAAAGCTGAGCCAAATTAAAAAAAATCAGATACCTCAAAGCAGAAGAATTGGAAACACAGAACTTGCACAAAGCCGAGTCAAGGTCAAAGTATCATGACACAATGCCTTTCAAAGAAAAGAACATTTAAGACCGCCACTTTAAAGTGACATAAGTGTATCTTTTTTATCTCAATCAATAATCATGTTAAAGAGCAACTCAGCCCCTCCCAGTATTCCACCAGCTAAATTACCGGTTTGAAAAAAGGAGGCATTGCCTGGCAGACCGAGGTACATGGGGGGAAGGGGGGATTTGCATCATTACTAAAATGTGGTTAAAAAACTAAAATAATGAAGACCGTACTATTATACACTCATTTACACAGTTTATTAGTAAAAAACTGATCTTGTGGTGAGTTTCACTTTAATGTACTGTTGACACCAAAATACGTTGGGAAATATAATTCTAGAGATGCCTACTTTATGAAACTGGTGCATTGTTGGTTTTGTTTGTTTTTTACATTTTTTTTGTTGCCATTTGGGTCTCTGCTGCCTTTATAAACAAAACATAAATATGTTGCTGTCAGAGATCATGATTCTACAAGCTATTTGAAAAACTGACATCACACTAAGCAGAATTTACACATAACCGCCACTCACCTGTCAAATTCTGCCCACCACTACTAATCCCAGCGCCATTGAGTAGAGAGAGTTACAACACACTTCGAACTAGCCGATACGCGGTCACGTGGTTCATGGAGCACTCAATCTTACCTTCAGATGTACATCCTTCAATAAAACATGCGATTTTACTGTTATCAGGATAAAATCACAGTCCCAAACAATGTCTAGATAGGCTGTCTCCTTTATGCCTGATGTCAAATGGAAAGTTAGTTGAATGACAGAGCAGATCTAAACTACTTATTTTAAAGAAGTTTTAAATAATTAGGAGGAAAACACGAATGTAGATGTTTCATGATATGGGATTCATACTTTTCTGTTGGTAACCTAATGATTCAGCATGAATTTATTTTGTTTTTCATCTGATCTTCAAATGTCTTGATTCAGCTCTAACTACTTTGGAGGACACAAAACAAGAAAACAACATACTTTCTTACCTTGTTTGACCCTGTTTATGTCATATGATTCAGCAGCTTGTTGTAGTCAGTCTTATGTAGTACAACTGAAAAATATGAAATAACTATTCATCTTCACAGTCATATTTTTCTCTACTGATTGTATCTCTAATTATCCTTCAATCTCTGATTCAAGATACAGCTACCAGCAACACACTGTATGCATAAAGAAACAAACAAAAAATATAAAAGTTTATAGCCTATTTTTAACTGTGCTGAATATTCCCAAAAAACGAATTTAAATAAAACATTCTCCAGCTCGTCAAGCTGGAGAATGTTGGTGTCAGCTTGGACTAGGTATCCTTGACAGTTTTCCTTATTTTAGGATTTTTTTCTCAAATTGAGAAGAAAAAACATCACTTTTAATCTATAAAAAATGACATTCAAGCCTTTCTAACTTGACTAGTAAGCAATAATATTCTTGCCTGTTGAGGTACTTATAGACCATTATTATTGGTCCTGACATAATTCTTTTTGTAACTGTAAAATTTGAAGGAAGTTCCATGGTGTTGACTCTTTCATTTTTGATCCTCATGCATTGCCGACCGCATTCATTTTCTTTTTACCCATCTTTTTTGTTTACGTACTGTAGGTAAATGAAATTACTATAGGTATTATTTTTTTCCTTGACAGATGCTCAGCAATTTCACCGTACCTCTTTTATGCCTTCTGCAACCTAAACATGTTGTGTTAGATTTTGGAAATATGGCAAGAGAGTGCAAACTGGCCTGAAACTTTGTAAAAATAAATCACTTTACTGCTCATATCTTAATTGTGGACCATTGAAATAGAAGGCTGCGATGGACTGGCGACCTGTCCAGGGTGTACACCGCCTCTCGCCCATTGACAGCTGGAGACAGGGATCAGCCACCCTGCGACCAATTAAGGATTAAGCAGTTCAGAAAATGGATGGATGGATAGATGAAAAAGAAGGTAGTTAGTAGTGGAACTGAGACTTTTATGAGATTAAACATGTAAAACAAACATTACTCTAACATAACAGGGATTAAAGAGAAGTGAAGAGCAGAAATAATATAGCCATTTACACAGCATAATTCATTGAAGCATTAACAATTTTTTCAAACAAGAAGATCATTGCTTCATTTGTTTACTGTTAAAAAGAATTGTGAGGTTCATTGCGAATAACCATCGATTACAATTTGATGTGACAGTTTAAATGGTATTTAAACAGCACAATATTTCGCATTTTTAGGTTTTTAAAATGGTAGAGGTTTGCTTTGGTTTTGCCACTCTCAGACCAACCATTAGCATCATCCACTAACAAATCTCGATTTAGACAAAATTTAAAGAACAAGTCAAAAAGAGAATCTTACCTTTCATTTTAAATATGTCCTAATCTAAAAAGAACATTTTAATTTAAAAATTATGATGTTTGCTTGAATACAAGCAAGGCAAATAATGCCTATCAAACACTCACGTTATAATGCATTTATGAAGGGTGTCAATACACAGACCTTCAATGATATGCAAAGGAATGCAGATGGAAAAGGAGAGGAAAAAACAGAGTGCTCTCATCTTACACTTTAACCTCCATGGCCCATTGTAATCCTGCAAAAATAAGGAAGTCACCTTGTATGAGTGGGATTTGAAAGGCACCTGGCAATGAGTATGCGTCAGGCGTCACAATTTTTTTTTTCTCTGCTCTTTGAGCCTTAAAAACACAAGCAAACGAATAGCAGGGAATATGACTATGTTTAGATGACAGAATTTTCAGATATTTATCTGACTGGACTCATATTCTTTCTCCTAAGTACTGAACCAAGAAAAGTTTCTGAAATAGATTGTGTAGCTTACTCAACACCTTTTGTTTAGTTTATTCAGTTTTTTTAATAGGCTCACAAATGTCAGGGAGAATATGGTGGCTGAGCCATCAGCTAATGGGAATCCCAATAAGAAGCACAAACACCAGTCTAAATAATGACAGAAAAGCCCATTGTGGCGCAGAGTGGAAACGTAAAGAAGGTCTATTCTAAAATGGAAGACCAGGAGAGTTTATTTTGTTTTGAAATTGGAGGTGGACAGTAATTACATTTAGTCTCATTAGTCTTTCCCCCTTGACTCTGGGTAGTCATCAAGGTAATGTATGTGGCTTTTCCTGTTTGGGCGAAAATGGATTTGTGCAGCATTAGCTGATGAGGCAGGTAAATTACATTATGTCTCTCAATGTGATCTTAATGTCAGTGATTCTGGGATGCATCAGCCCTCTAGACAGTCTAAGAATTCTCACAACTCTGGGTCTTTTTTACAAACACATAGACCAAGAATATTGGTTACTTTCTCCTAGAATATTAATATATAGAACATTTTTAAAAAAGTCATTTTTTTATTTTATTTGACCCTAGGTTGTGATAAAATCATTATTACTGCAAAAATAGAAGTGCATTACATTGATATCCTCAAGAGGTAATGCAAATGAGAATTTTCCTTTCAGAGCACCTGTCTAAATACAACAGAGAAAATGTATCAATACATGTTTTTAGAGGTTTTCTTAAAAATACTTCAACGAAGGAAGTATCTGAAATATCTGTTGAAACATTGTTTTTTATAGCAAGCAGATAAATAGCAATCTAATTGGTCTTTAGTTTTCTGACTTGACATTCACCAAGACACTGATCACAGTGCCATCTGTCAGAGCTCGGTATAGACATCATAAAACTGTTCAACTGTATGAGAGTCAGACAGTTTGTGATTAATGCCACAGTAACAAGTCTTACACAGCCACCGCACGTTTCTAATGTGTTTTTCACCACTCCCAAGGCCACTGGTGCCTTCCTCATTGGGAGAACAGATCTTTACAGGTCCCAAAGTTCAAACGTTCATTCTGTGTACTTTCAGGTTATAAATACTTTAAACTTTGCTACTTTGCGTTTTGACATCTTCATTCTTACCTCAAAAACAGGAAATTATTTGTGCAATTTTTCATCAAAAAAGACCAAAATCGCAGGTGAGGGTCCTCCAGGAGTCTATCTTGGGGTCCCTTCTATTCAATATTTATATGCTCCCGCTTTCTAATTTTCTCCAACTGAATAGAAACGAAACTGAAGTAATTATTTTGGACCTAAAGAGGAACAATCAAGAGTCAGCACACAGCTTCAGCTAATACAACTGGAATCTATTAATCAGGTGCCAGATCTATGTGTAATAATGGACTAAGACCTTAAACTCCTAGGTCACATGAAAGCTAGGCAATGTCAGCCTTCTATCACCTGAATAACTTTTCTAAGATTCCATCCATCCATCCATTTTCTTAACCGCTTAATCCTTAATGGGTCGCGGGGGGGCTGGTGCCTATCTCCAGCTGTCAACGGGCGAGAGGCGGGGTACACCCTGGACAGGTCGCCAGTCCATCACAGGGCCACATAGAGACAGACAGGACAAACAACCATGCACACACTCACACCTAAGGACAATTTGGAGAGATCAATTAACCTGACAGTCATGTTTTTGGACTGTGGGAGGAAGCCGGAGTACCTGGAGGGAACCCACGCATGCACGGGGAGAACATGCAAACTCTTTTCTAAGATTAAACGACCAATGTCACAATGGGACCTTCAAAAACAATACTTATTAATGTGCTTATCTTTAGTTGGATTGATTACTGCAACAGCATCCGCACAGCTCTTCCTAAAAAGTTAATCAGAAAGTTGCAGCTGATCTAGAACGCTGCTGCTCGCATCCTCACTAAAGCCAGGAAGGTAGAGCACATGACAAAGTTCTAAAGTCCGTACACTGGCTTTCTGTAGCTCAGAGAATAGACTTTGAATACATCTACTAGTTTATAAATCATTAAATGGCTAGCTCAAAAATATGTTGAAGACATGTTGTCACCGTACCAAGCACTCAGAGCACTTAGGTCCTACAACTTGAGTCTAATCACCCCTAGACTCAGAACCAAACATGGAGAAGGAGCTTTCAGTTTCTATGCTCCCCTTATGTGAAACAAACTTCCTGATGACTGTTAAGCAGCTGAGACACTGAGCTCATTTAAACCAAAATTTAAAAGACCATTAAAAAATCATTCTGTATAGCAGGGGTGGGGAACCCTGGTCCTCGAGGGCCGCATTCCTCTAAGTTTTCCAGGCAACCCTGCTTCAACACACCTGACTCAATCATATGCTGTGTTTTAAGCTTAATTGCTGTTTTGTTGTTTGAAACTTTCTGTAATGTTGTATTCTATGCTTTTCATTGTTTAATTATGTGTCATTCATTTTGTTTGTTCCTTTATCACCTAATCATGCAAAGCCCCCTTGAGTCACCCTGTTGTTGAAAGTGTGTTATGCAAGTAGAATCGCCTTGCCATACCTCATTCATTGAGTCTGAGGATAGGAATCAAACATTTCATCTTTTTATGTGCACCAATCTCAGTTAGCTGATAACACAATTGGTTAGGTGCATTTCATTTTGATCTGTCTCAGTAGAATGTTTAATATCAGCAACTACTGCATAAGCCTTAACTTGACTAACTTGCCTGTGTAGACTAGTTTTCAGCACAGAAAGAATTGTCAGTATGTTTGTCTAAGTCCATCCCATCTAATGAAGATAGAATATTTACTATAAGTTGATTAAAGTCAGTGATTAAAAAAAGCAAAAGAAGCATAACATATAACAAAGGTATTGGCCAAGTTTTTTAGTTGTTTTCTTTTTCAGTTTTTTTTTTCACAACTTATATAAAAAATCTCATCTACCAAGAGGGGTTAGGCCATGGCGGTCTAAATGTAGAGCGATCAAATGTAAGTGTTTTGAAAAGACCCCTCAGGGTTTCACAAATGGCTCCAAATCATTCGGTCACAAGTTTTCTAACATATCAAACATATGGGACCAAACCAATGAAAGCGGCAGTTTGGGGAGAAGGTAATTCCAAGATAAAATGGGACATGTAGCCTTGGGTCTTTTCATAGCTTGGGACACTCGACAGAAAGCAAAATGTGTCCGTGAAAAACCCTTGTTGTAAACAACACAAAATAAAAACACAAAAAAAAATTTTAACTAGAGCATAGGTCAGTCTAACGCTAGCATGTACATGTTTAATGACATAACCTTAAAGTAAAAAAAATACAATAATATTGCAAATGTGATCACATGCTACAATATGCCTTAACAGTGAAAATGTTTTCATTGATCAACCATGTTGCTGTCAGCTCTGTTTGGTTAAAAATGCTAATGCATACAGATAAATATCAGATCCCATGACCCAGCCAAATTCTTTCATATACCTTTAATTATTTTACAAAAATACAGTTCTACTATAATAGATTTCCAGGGAGTATGTATTAAATTTTGCTTGGCCTGATTTGGTGCAAAATAGGATCAGACAAGAAGAACAATTACACAGTGTAAAACCATACAATTCAAATGTCTGACTGTCAAAAATGCTTGGAAACATTTACAAAGTTAAAAGTTGCAATTTAATGTTATAGTAACACAGAAAAAAAGGGGCTGTGGTTAAAGATAAAAAATAAGTCAGGTACATATTAAGTTCAGTACTCTATTGCACAACTACTGGCTATTCCAGATTCAATGTGGAATTGGCACTGTTCCTCTATCATTAAAATCTAATTGCAGGTCCATGTAATTAAATCATTATTTACCCTTTTTAACCCTTTTTTCTAAACAAAAGAAATACTTTTTTGGAAACTCAAACCAAATCTAAAACTTTAAAAAGGAAACAAATCTGTACCAAATTGAATTTTGCAAACACTTTTGCAGAATTTTCACCAAAAGATCTGAAACCAAATATTTATTTAATGGTTCCTAAATAAAGTTTCTCAACCTCTCTGGGTACACTTTCATTACATTTTCTCTAGCATTTAACTGTGTCACCCCCATAGATATTGCATCTTTTTAATTTTAATATATCAAAATAGTTTTGTTTACTTTCATTTTTCCAAGTTATTTTGAGATGTTTAATCCGCCGTTGCCTGTAGCTGTAACCATCACTTTGGGACTCCTTCAGGCTTATAGTGCACTGTAAAATATGATTATTTAACCATCCAACATGAGTGAGCAGCAGTGGACAAAGCAAGGTCCTCAAAGACCTGGATTAGAGTTTTGTGTGAATAATTTGACTGGCCTACAGAATCCTGACCTCAACCCAATAGAACTCAGTTAGAATTAATTAGAGTTTGAGTCAGGCCTTCTCAAACAAAAACCATGTGTAACTTCACAAATAGCCTTTTAGAAGAATTGTCAAAATATTCTCACAAAAACAACCTTGTAGAAAGTCTTCCAAGAAGAATAGCAACTATTACAGACAGCAAGATAAGCCAGCATGATAATAAACCCTTTGGAAAAAGAATGGGATGTCACTCAAGTTCATAATTTATGTGTAAAGGTGGACAAGAGACTACTATTGAAGATAAAGTGTTTTTCAAAAACATTTACAAGAAAAAAAGCTACTCACATAGACACTTGCGAATATGCACGTTTAATGATGCACTCTGTAACACTTACACCTTAAAGTATTTTTGAAATGTTTCGGCAGAACAGCAGCATATAGTATATTCATTTTTGGAGCTGTCACTGCATGTGAGGGTCCCGCTGCTGAAAACTGCACTACACAACTTTCCTCTCACGGTTCGCCTCATGGAAGTACTGACTGAGTTTAGCTTTATGGCAGTGTGCTACATGCTACCAAATGATATAAACTAACTCATGGTTTGGAAACTTGAGCCATGACCAAAGAAACAAAAGAAGATGCTATCAGAAGAAACAAGAAAAAGAAAAAGAGGAAGTGCTAGAGCAAGAGCAGGTTAAACCACTATTTTTTACCCTAACAAGCAGCACAGTTCCCAAGCTGAATGCTGCCGGGGCTTCACTGCCAGAGAAGGGTGTATTGAGAAAAGTAGCAACAAATGGAGTCGGGGAGCTGTCTGCCGAAGCCGCGCCATCTTATCAACTCATGACCAGTTTGTTCCCCTTGAATCACAATCAGAATCAGCTTTAATGGCCAAGTATGACATATACAAAGAATTTAACTCCGACAACTTTTCTCTCCAGTATAGAACTTAAATAAGTGAAATAAAAAAGGAAAAAAATAGAAATAGAAATAAATAATAAAGGATAATATATACACCAAACCGGGGTTATTGTACGGTGAGTATATACAGCAGTGCAGAGTTATAGTTTATTGTTCATGTGAATGGACTCACAATCTGTGACTATTCAGAGTTCATCAGAGCGAAACCGAAAGCTCTCAGTGCCCCTCTTGTTGCTCATCCTTGGCCCAGAGAGCAGGAAAACACAAGATGACACAGATCAGAGAACACTTCCTTCTCCTTACTGATGTGAAATATCTTTTCTGTCAAAGTGTTGCTCAGTTTAGGTCAAAGCTACTTAACCAAGTAAGATTAGCTTCTAAAACTCAATACACTGGCCTCTTCAGAAGCACCCCATCGAGATTTGTTTTTACGACCATGACATTACGCTGCAAGCCTTTAGAGGGCGACAGAAGTCAAATATCTGCAAAGTGATAGAGCATGTCTTTAAGAAAACTAGAAAGGAAAAGAACCTCCAAAGTTTCATCTTGTTTGGAAAGACTGTTTTGTTAACTCCCAATGCAACTTTTTTTTTTTTTTTTTGCTGGTAAACGTTATAAATGAGTGTCAAATAGAGTTACCTACATATCAGGTCTTTATTTTTGGTATTTCAATAAAACGTTTCTAATTAATGTTCTACCAAAAAACATCAATGTAGCGTCACTCCAGGTAAACATTCTACACTGCACATAAATTTAAATTGGGCATTGCTATTCGCTCTGCGATGATGGCTGAAGACAACAGCCACCCTGCCAATGTGGGGTATAAAATAAGAGAGTCTTGGCCACCCCTCTGTAGAAAGTTGGAATTAGAATAGCAAGGAAGTGTTGAACCTCCCAGCCCCTCTCTTCGCACATCTACAGGTCCACCAGGCAGCACCTCCTTTTGCTATATTTTCAAATCAACAAATTCAGGAGGGTTAAGACGAGTAGGGGAATAAGTTGATATTTAATGCTTTTTTTAAACCAAATGTGCCAAATGTAGTGGCCACAGTATGACAGGATAAATTTTTACTAACATGGAATTAATTGTCTGTCTAAAGATAACCTAGACGTTACTTTGCTTCTGTCATTTTCACAACAGAATCTACTGTATACATACGCTTCACTACACAGTTAGTGTTTTCTTGGAGTTCACTGTAAACATTTCTCAAATAAGTAGCATTCAAAAATACAGTCCCCAAAAAAGCACAGTCTAGATAATTACATTACACAACATAATTTTGATTCTGTAATGTAACTGTCAAAACATTCCTTTGTAGTGCATTGCATCAATTAATTGTGACTCCTATAGAACACTGTAGTGTTACGTAACTTTGACATTGTTTGTTCCTCCCACAGATATACAACAACTTAATTATACAGATGTCATTTCTCACCCATTTGGGTGCTTTGTTTTGAACAATAGTTGTCATTCTGTGTAATATGATTGCTGACAGTGACTTAGGAGAATCACGCAGAAAAAATATGTTATAGAAAAAAATGGAATCATAGGAACATACGGTCAAAAATATACATCCATCAATGAGCAAATTTATCACTGCTGAGTACAGCATCTCTCGTTGCTGGATTATTTTTAGTAGTGGCTCTTTTTCCATTGATCTCAGGTTAGAAAGATGCCTCTCGGTAGTGTTGTATCTTATTTTTTAGGGCTAATATCTTTAGTAAGAAGTCAGAGGTAGAGGTCGGTTTTATATAACATTCAGAGGTAAAAGACACACTGTTTATCAGTATTTGAATTGGGCCTTGGATAATGGTGGGAGTATGTGTGACCTTTGAGGATCTCTGAGACAAAGAGTTTTATTGCAGACTATAAAACCATAAAATTCAGGATGGACTCACAGGACAGACCTCGGATCTTGTGATGTAGGAGCAGGACAATGGTCAATACACTAACCAGCTTTTGTTTAGGACTGTGTCAATAAAGCCTGGGAGAATGAACTTTTGACTTGGATCCAGGAGGACACATATAATTCTTGACATCCAATCATTGTTAAGACACTGTTTAAAAACGTTCTGATTGGAGCAGATTAATCCTGGGAGGTTTTGGATGTTTATAAAAGTTATGACACGGAAACCATTCGTCGTCAGAAATCTTTGTCTGGCCCAGAGAAAAAGGGCATGTTTTCTCTGTAAACTGCAATTTGTTAATCTGTTTAAAATAAAAGTGCGAACTGGAAATTGGCTCCATTTTGTCTCTGCTTGAACATGCACTGAATTATATTTTTTATAAATTTTAATCTACAAATGGTGACCTCGAATGTGTGCAGAGATTTGGACCAAGATCCAGTTATTTTTTAAGTTAATTATTTAGACGGACATGTATTTGCTCTATTGACAATTTGCGCAGAGTTGCGTGGTTTTTAATTCTGTTGATTGGTTATTCTAACATTGGGTAATGTTGTCATGCAAGTTAACACTAGAACTACCAGAGAGCAGCCATTTGGCTTTTCTACCTATAAAGCCCACAGGTAAGCCGAAAGGCTGGATGGCCCCCTGTGAACCTTCTTTAGTTATGTAAACCCCACCCCCCCCCCCCCCCCCCCCCCCCCCCCCCCCCGGGCAATCACTGGGACACCAAAGGGGGGGGGATATGCGGAGCCACTTCACTCAAAACACCTTGACATAAAATGGGGGAGGGGGAGAATCAGGTAGGAGCAGGATTGCTAACTGACTGTCTGAGCAGAATATATGAGCTGAATCAAAATGTAATATATGTAGAAGGATGTAGACGTTATCAGAACCCTACAACACTGGGCTTCCAACATTCCCACCAGACACATAAGAAAAGTAATAGAATAGAACCACATCAAATAAAGCACTCAAAATCTGGGGTTATCCCAACTGGGCCTTCATGATATTTACTAATAATAATAATAATAAAAAAGTATTATCAGGATACAGTGTTAGAGAGTGGAAGTGAGTGAGACGTAGAACTTAGGCTTAAAACTTTATTGATCCCTTTGGGGTGACTCCCTCAGGGAAATTTGAGTTTTCAAGCACACAGAGAAAACTAAACAGTATGTAACAATGAGTGAGGTGAGTACATTTCAATAATCACTCACAATCCATGCACTGCCAAGCCGTCTCCTTTCTGCATTTGCCACATGTGTATTTGTAACAGCCTATACATCGCAGAGTGGCATGATTGCTTTTACACTGATTTGCTCGTCTTTGCTCGCTCACTGCGGGTGTCCTTGTCGTCAAAGCGTAGGTGTTGCATGATTTCTTGGAAGCGATTTCGGGACATAGTTGCCATGATCTGGGGGTTTCCCAGGTTTGCTGACCAGCAGTCATGCAGTGATGGAACCTTGGTCAGCCCCCGCAAGATAACACTAGCAATAAATGCCATTAGTTCAGGGAGGGCCATGAACCAGTCCACATGCTCCATTTGCCGTGCATGTTCAACAGTACAGTGTCGAATGGAACTTAGCATTTCCAGAGTGATAAAACACAGGAAGCTCTGAAGACGACTCAAGATGGACCTCCTGGCCTTAGCCGTTGGCTCTCCATCTGCGCCGTATGGAGAGGGAGGGGTGAAATGGAGACTTTTCCCCACCTGTTCTTCACACCACACTGTGCCATCTTTCGCCGTCTCTGTCTGGTCAGTCCCCACCCGAGCTCTCTTTTTTGGCTGAGGAGCAGTCTCCTCATCTGCAATGGGAACAAATTCAAATTATGAATTATTAATAATAATAATAATAATAATAATAATCATTCCAGTACATCTCAAATAGGTTAGCTAATGTGCTAAGGTGCAAGGACCTCAGGATAAGAACCAAAAGAAACAAACGGAGGCCTGCACTCAGAAACAAAATGGAGGCTGTCTGATGAAAGAAGCCCCAAAACTCTATTCACATGGTGATATGTGCACCACTATTTCCACCTTCCTGCCTGAAATGAAATATAAAATAACAAATAATATGAAATTGAATCTTACCTGAAGACAGCTCAGAGTCCGAATCCGGCTGAACGTTTGTCTCTTCTCCATCTGAGTCACAAGGGTTTATTCCTTCCAGGACCATTTCCAGTGCCTGTTGAGTGCTGAATCTTCTCTGCATCTTCGTTCCTTGGAGAGGAGGTTTGTACGCCACAGAATTCTTGAGGGTACTGAAGTGGTAGGCTTTTTGCAGTGAGCTATTTATCCACAATGTGATAAACAGTAATTAGTGAGTTGTCAAGGAGTCAGGTGGGTCAACGGCCACAAAACTAGTCGGGGTGGTTGCAGTCACATCAGCCACATTGGTCATTCGCATGGCAATGCCGCTTGGGTGCGTCCTCTGAGCATGTGTGAGAATTGAGGTGTGAATGTCTTTTGTCCTCTGCGTAAAGGTGACCTGAGGAGTTGAGCAGAACCTTGCACTGCTCAAATACATAACTGATATTTTGAAATAAGACATATAATATCATATCTTTGACATAACATAACATCACAGTGTGGGCAAACAGCAACAGTCAGTCTGGTTTTTATGAGTTGAGACAGGGAGAGACAGGAAAAGAGAAAATAGAGTGAAAGAGCAAAACAGACAAAAACAATGTACAAATTCTTAAATATAACAAATCAAATGTGTTTCGGGTGTATCTCAGTTTGAAAAAAATGTTACATAAAATAAATCTTGTACAGATATCAACTTGATGAGCAATTCTGTAAATGACTAGTGGGGCTACCACAGATTTTGAGTGCTTTATTTGATGTGGTTCTGTTCTATTACTTTTCTTATGTGTCTGGTGGGGATGTTGGAAGCCCAGTGTTGTAGGGTTCTGATAACGTCTACATCCTTCTACATATATTACATTTTGATTCAGATCATATGTTCTGCTCAGACAGTCAGTTAGCAATCCTGCTCCTACCTGATTGTCCCCCTCCCCCATTTTATGTCAAGGTGTTTTGAGTGAAGTGGCTCTGCATATCCCCCCTCCTGTGGTGTCCCAGTTATTGCCCCGTTTACATAACAAAAGGAGGGTTCACAGGGGGCCATCCAGCCTTTCGGCTTACCTGTGGGCTTTATAGGTAGAGCAAAAAATCCTGGGTCTTCTAGTGTTAAATATGTTTTTTTGGTTTGAGCAGATTAACTGTTGCGGGCCCGTAGTGTTGAAGCTGCTCATCTGTCTGTGTCTCTGTTCTGCGCATGACTGCGACCTGCTTTGCGCTCCGCAGAGAAACACCGGTGCCTGCTGGGAGATGGAGTTTGTTACTCTGCAGGACAATGGAGCAGATGGACCGGATGGAGCGGTCCCTTCAACGAATAAAATCGGAACCAAAGTGCGGATCGGGGCTTGAGAATTGGCAATCTCAATTTCGAAAGGATGCTTTCGGAAGATTCTTCAAGGCTGGCAAACGAAAATAGATTGCAGAAGAGCCGGGGAGCCCTCTGTTAATCTGGACGGATTACCTTGATGAAGCCGAGGTTTCTCCAAACGTGCGCTTGAGCGACGCAAATTGGATTGTGATATGGTCCGACTTTTGGTGTGGTCCGATTGAGGTTAGTGTTGTTAGGTTAGTTTTTAATAATATTGTAAAAGTACTGTGTTTGATGTTTTGGGGTGACGAGCTGGTGTGATGCGCATGTGCGTATGTGTGTGAGATGGTTTTTTACGCAGGCGCTTTGCGAGACGTGCTGGAGATGTTGCGTTTGTGTTAAAATGTTATAGTATAAATAATGAACTCGAGTATAATAAATAAATTAAAATAGATAAATAAATATCTAACTAAATATGATGGATAACTGAAATTAAAAATCTATGAGAATTAGTTGTGAACATTTACAACAGGCCATCAGAGCGAACGCCTAAGCTAGGCGGTGAGATGGCGGACCTACTTCTGTGGGGTTTTCTGCTTAATAGCACGGCTAACATACAACAGCTTTGACTATATGTTTTGATAAATAAATTAGTGGTAATAGGCGGTTTTCTGCCATCTGTTCGAGTCTTTTGAGTGGTTTTCTGGAGGCCGGCGCCGGGAAATTTCTCAAAGCAGACTACAAAAATTGTGACAGATTGGTCTAAACCTCCGCGATAAAATAATGTACTAAGGTCTTAAAATCACCGCTTATAATGTTGTGTTTTTTGTTAATGGTTTTGGGCTGTAACGGACGTTGTAAATTCGGTGTTTTCTGTGCGGTACGGCTGTGTTGGAAACATATGTTTCAGTCAGTGTTGGACGGACAGGAGATTGTTTTGTTCATGCCGAATTAAAGTTTGGTAAAGTGGTATAAATTGTGCAGATTAAGTCCTGGTATTGCGGTAAGTAATTTTCTAAAGTGTGTGTTGCGATTTTCTTGACTGTTTTCGCCGTACGTTTTGTACTGTTTTAGGTTTCGTTGCACAAAGAGAGTTTACGGTAGCACGTTGCTGCAGGCTGCTGTGCTATGCTAGCGTTTTTGCTGTTGTGTGTCAATGTGTTTTGTGGTTAAACATAACTGCATGTTCTGTGTGTTGTAAGCTAAGAGTTGATTTTGGATAGAAAGTGATTACAGACTCCTGCAGACGATTGCCTTGTTAAGACTTAAACGAATTGGGATTTTGTTAAATTTTTCTAATTAATTAGGATGTAATGTTTTACATGACTGGACGTTTGTTAGACAACGGCCTCAAAATAACTGTTCAGATATAAATTTAGTTTGCTACTCATTTGGACTCCCTTCGGCAATGTTTTAGCACATTTTCTACGAAGGGCAATTTAAGGTGTTTCACATTTAACTGAACTGTTACAATACGGAGATTAAAGATCGAGAAGTACATGCTGAATTTAGTTAACTGGTTTTGCCAGAGAAGGCTCAATTTATCACATGAGGAGAGCATGTACATTTATTGGGATAATGATGCATGTTACAATTTAACGCGAATGACTAAGAACAGTTACTCATGAGTCGATTCTGACTTGGTGAAGTTTTAATTTTTGATTTCATCTTTAAAATTAAAAAGAGGGGAGTGTATAGTAAAAATAAAAGTTGCATTTTTTTGAATCTTTAATTAGGTGGATTTGTTGCTTTTTGATTGATCTAAGCAGGAGTTGATTAGGTTGGTCTAAATAAAGATAAAGCTATGAGCAGTAATTATAAGAATGGAACAAAAAGCAAACGGTGTTAATTGGAAAGCAACAAACTGGTCTAAATTATTTTTTTAAGCACCGTGTTGAATGGTACAGAGAATGAGTCTGTGATTTAAATAAGTATCATTTATGCTAAAATTATGTTTGGCTTATTACTGATGGCTCTATAGACTTTAGAAATATAGCTTAGTCTCTGAATAAATGACCTAAAGGAGAAGGATTTTGTGGACACTAAATGCTTAGTGGATTTATCAAATTTCAACTGGGGCTCAAGGAGTAACCCAGCATATTTCAATTCCGTTACAAATTGAATGTTTTACCATGCAAAACAATACTTATCATAGTATATTTTCTAAACTAGTGGGATTTGAATGTTTGAGTTTGAAAAAAAAAAAAAGAAAACATTAAAACACAGAGTCATCTTTAAGGCATCAGTTTGTTTTTAAACAGGCTGGGGATAAATTTGGAATTGGTCTAAGGATTGAAAGTAACAACTAAATTCTTTGGTAGATTTGTTCATCAGCGGTGATCGAAATGATGGTTTAATTTAGAAGTAAGAAGTAAATTCTAATTCATTTATTCTGATCGTGTAGAAGCAAAATGTGATTGGACCAGCTACATTGAAATAATTTTTACCATATATTTGAATGCACATTTTGTTTTGACAAATAAGAATTGGTTTTAGTTTTAAAGTTTAAGATTAATTTTTCAGATGTTATTCATTAATTGTTAGCTAGTCTACTTGATGCTGAGAGTTAATTTACAGGTCCTAAAACATTTTAGAACAGTTCTGATCATAGAATAATGGCATAATATATCATTTGATTAGTGGGGACTCTGTAACTGACAATTTATTTAGATTTTTAGATTTTATTTTCTTTATTTTTTCTTATTTTTTATTTTTTCTCTTTCTCTCTCAAAATTTATATATTTGTATCGATTTGGATTCTGACCCAGATTTCTGAATTGCGGTCTGCTTATTAATGAGAACTTTGGAAAATGTTAATTTGAGAAGCTGGATTAAAGAAAACATGATTCAGTGGTAATTTATTTGACATTTCTAGAAGCTTCAATTCAATTTGGTGTTTATCATTGGAGCAACAAAAAAAAGAAGCCTGAGAGGATAATTGGGATACTGAAAAATGCTAGTTTTTGTTTTTATTTTAATGCTACTATGCTACTAGTTTTTGTTTAGAGAAATCTTAACCTCCTGTATTGAATTTTTTGTTTTTTTGTTCTACTGCTAAGGGGAATTAGACTACTATGTATCCTACAAAAATTTAAGAGGAGTTTTAGTTGCAAAAATCAGTTTGACTATGTTTGATTCACTTCACAGAATCTGACAAATGTTCTTGAAGTATGAACTGTTTCGTTATTTACAATCAGAATATTTGGGCAATACACAATTTAGGACTTAATTTTTAGCAAATTGATAATGTATGGTTGCAGGCTTTGAACATATTTGGGATTTAACGTGATTATGTAAAATTATAAGTAGGTTGACCAATTTTTAATAAATTGCAGTTCGAATCAAATTTTATGAGGCCAGGTTTGAGGACAATTTTTACCTACTGTCAGTACTGTGATGGGAAAATTTTTTTTTAGATCTGTCTGGGTTAAGCGGATAGGGGATGATTGATTACATACATGATGACTTCGGTCAGGGTTGCGGATTTCTTTTGGTATTCACTTGTACGTCTGCATCTTAATTTAAGATCAAAATTGGCTAACATGACTGCACAGTCGGGGCTTATTGTCGAAAGGCCCTCTAAATTGTTTTGATGATCATCAAGAGTGATCACAAGACCGGATCAAAAACTGTCATTTTTTAGATGTTTACAAGCTTATGCCCCCAGGATTCAGCAGCACGTGAGGAGCACACAGTCTCCTCTGGTCACAGCTGACTACAGCTGCTGAAGGGGTCCAAGGTACAGCTCCACGACCCTTTGGGACGAAGGCGTGAGGAGTCCAAGTGGTTCAGCCAGTTCCAGATGACAGCTGGGAACACACACGAAGTGCAGCTCCACGGCAACGGCGAACCTGGTCGAGGATCGGCAGGATTCTACCTAAAGAGGGTCAAGAAGGTTTTGACCAAGCTGAATCGGAAGCTGAAGCCACAGGTGGCGGGGCCTAACTCACCCAGAAGGTTGTTTGGGTGTTAATATTAATCATCCAGTGTGATCTATGTGCCAATGAGGGAGATGGGCAATTGAAATTGCCATCTCAAAGAGGGATGTACAGAAGAGGATTACAACTCATCAATCAGCTTCACAGCAGGTTTTGACCACTCCACATCGGTGGGAGAGTGGTTATCTGCATATATGGGAGTAAAACTGGAACACTGATCAGCTCTGTACAGCTGCCAGGTGCCACCATTGGGGGGTTAACCACGAGAGAGAAGAAAGAAGAACAGAAGATAAAAATATATAAAAGACTGAATAGACTTTTTAATAATTTTTTGCATTTTACAGGTTGTTTAACTATTTTTTATTCACAAGTGCAGATTGTTAACGCTGCCTAAGAGGGTTTCTTAAAGAATTTTTAATCAGTTAATTTTCAGGATTTCTTAATTTCCAGTTGTTTTTTAACGTTGTATTAAGGTTTGCAATAATAAACAAAGAGGGTCTACTAGATAGAAAGATAGTATAGCTGAGCAGAATTAGGGAAAGGAAAGACTAAATAGACTCGAGGATTACATTTTTAAAGGGTTCTTAATACCTTCTATTTCACAGGTTTCTTAACACTTTAAGTTTGATTTATTTCATGGGTTTTCTAAGCTTCTTCCACAGTATTAACATGTATCAAGTCAGATTTAATTATCTCTTCACATGTAAGACATTCTTATACATTTTTGGGTTTTGAATTTAGTTTTTGGGAATTGTTAAAATAATATTTTTTGTATAATGCCAAAAGAGGGTGAATTTATAATTAACAGATTGACATTTTTGAGTAATGGGAGTTAAGGTTAAAAAGGTATTTCAACAGGTTGTGTTTTGAATTTTAATCTGGAACTCTTGTTGTGGTATCATATGAAAGACTTCATGTTTTAAACTGATGAAATTTCTTGGGTTTGAATTTTTTGCATTCTCAAATGTTTTTAGATCTTAAGTTTTTAAACACTAACCCTGAAGGAGAGTACAGAGAAGTAATCAATCTATTTGAAGATAGATTGAAAGAGGGAGTTGTTGTATCTTATTTTTTGGGGCTAATATCTTTAGTAAGAAGTCAGAGGTAGAGGTCGGTTTTATATAACATTCAGAGGTAAAAGACACACTGTTTATCAGTATTTGAATTGGGCCTTGGATAATGGTGGGAGTATGTGTGACCTTTGAGGATCTCTGAGACAAAGAGTTTTATTGCAGACTATAAAACCATAAAATTCAGGATGGACTCACAGGACAGACCTCGGATCTTGTGATGTAGGAGCAGGACAATGGTCAATACACTAACCAGCTTTTGTTTAGGACTGTGTCAATAAAGCCTGGGAGAATGAACTTTTGACTTGGATCCAGGAGGACACATATAATTCTTGACATCCAATCATTGTTAAGACACTGTTTAAAAACGTTCTGATTGGAGCAGATTAATCCTGGGAGGTTTTGGATGTTTATAAAAGTTATGACACGGAAACCATTCGTCGTCAGAAATCTTTGTCTGGCCCAGAGAAAACAGGGCATGTTTTCTCTGTAAACTGCAATTTGTTAATCTGTTTAAAAATAAAAGTGAGAACTGGAAATTGGCTCCATTTTGTCTCTGCTTGAACATGCACTGAATTATCTTTTTTATAAATTTTAATTCTACAGTAGACATAACAAATACATTATCTAGTTATCTGGTTTTTTCTCAGTGATCTTTAGAGTAAATTATTAAAATGTTAAAAAGAGGAAAGATAAATGAAGCAAAATGTTTTGATCTATGAAGAAGAAAATGACCCATTCTTGGTAATTAAATTGGATCATTGAGAAGGAAGGGTTATTTAGATAACCCTAACCCTGTGGAGTTTAGAGACTTCTGGTGGTAGATAAGCACAGTTAGCAGGTGGCAGAGACCATGGATGAAGCCACTGAAGAGATGAGGATGAGAGGAGTAAGTTTTCTCAAAGATGATCTGAGAGCAACTGACAGGACAAAGATGGGATTAACAGACCAAAGATTGGTCTGATTGTCAAACACAAAGGCAGGAATAATAGATTATTGGGTCAAGTTAAGTTTGGTCAAATATAATTAGTAGAGCTTGACTGCAGTAAAAAGTACAACATTTTAAGATAGAGGTCAGCAGGATAAAGTCAAGGTGTCATACAATACAATAAGGTTATATGTTGACTTGCAAAAAGTATCCACACCCCCTTAACATTTTGTTACATTACACCCATAAACTTTAACATGTTATGAAAATGTTAGGTAATATACCCAACCAAATGTATTCTTATTTGCCAGGAATTGAATATAATGATGATTTCCAAAATGTTTTACCAAATAAATATTCAATGATATGCATATAACAGTGCAACCAGCTGATTTCAAAAAGGGTCAAAATTTCAAATCTTAGTATAAATACAGCTATTCTGTGAAGGGCTCAAATGTTTGCTATAAAGTTTTAATGTAGGGTCAGGTTATTAAAAAATATCCCAATATTTGAACATCTCAAGGAGCACTCTTCAGTGTATCATGCAAAAATGTAAAATGGGTGGCATAGTTGTAAACACATCAAGACATGACAATCCACCTAAATGAACACACTGATCAATGAGGACATCAATCAGAGTAGCAACTACAGTATGATGGCCTGTTGACTATGAGATTTACCTGTGTAAATAAAAGAGCAAACAATAAAACAAAAAGCTATCTAGGAGCTGCAGAGATGCACAGTTAATGTTGTTCAATCCGTTGACACAACTACTATCATTCATGCTCTCCACACATCTGACCTTTATAGAAAAGTGGCAAGAAAAAAGCCCCTACAGAAAGAAAGTGATAAGAAGTCCCATTGGAGTTTGCCACAAACCATCAGGGGGAAATGCAAAGAGCAGAAGGTTCTGGTCTAATGAAATCAAAAGGAAACTTTTTGGCATACATTCAATGCAATAAAAACACGTCCAGGAAAAATACCTCTGCCTCATAATAGTACTTAGATGTGTCACTGTACAGCTCCTGTGTAGTTTTTTTGTTTTTGTATTATTTTTTTTAATTAAAAAATTAAGATACTTTATGAAGATATTGTTTTTCATCCAAACAGAAATACCTTCAGCAAAGCCACAATAACTGCCTTGATCATCTATTATTATATGTTATCATCATATATTATTATTATATTTGTTAATTACATTTCCAGATTTTGTTAAAAATCATACAGTACTGCATGTTTTAAATGTACATTACTAATATTGACATTAATCAATACTCTCATTTTTAGTGTTCATTAATCAAAAGCATGAACACCATTTCCTTTTCACCTCTTTTGAACTGTCATTTTCTATGAAAAATCTCTCTTGCCCACAATAGAAATGTCCAAATGTAGTTTTGGCCTGAAAAATGTCCAGATGTGGCAACTGGGTGAGTCTTTGTCTTTCCTTTCTTTACCCTGTTCCACCAGCTATTGAAGGAAACCGTTGAGTGCACACAGGGAGACTGTAATATGGTTTCAGTGTCTCTGCCCCTAAGGTATAGCACCCTCAGGTGGAAAACCTCTCAGACGGCATTAGCCCATCACTGCTCCAATTATCAACAGCAGGAGTGCCCTTTCATTTCTATTACATCTTCCTTTTACTGCAGCCTGTCTTCTTGCTTCTAATCATTGCTTCTGGTTCATTCACCTTCACTCACCTCTACACATTTCTTTTAATCTTCTGTCTTGACAATACTTGTATTTTGCTACCTTTTTGGGGGCTGTTGTACTAAAGTGAATGATTTTTACTCTCAACCAAGAAACACCGAATGGGCATATGCCCAGCCCAGATTTCCAGCCAGGAAATGTTCCTTTTAAATGAAAGCATACCACTCTGTGATGATCATCATCCTGGAGAGGATCTAAGGATTTAATTCATGTGTCACAGACTGAGATTAGCACTAAGACAAGACAATTCACAAGGGAACCATACTATCACGTTTAAGATGAGAGTCTCTAATCAGAGGAATTTTATTGATCTCCTTTCCCTGTGCATATCTATAGCAAAGTCTTGTATTCCCTTGCCTTTCATTCATTATTTTGGTCTTCTTTGATTACAGAAACTTTCTGTCTGATTAGGCATCCAGCAGTTTGTTTGTTTTTTCAATTTATTCCTGTCTTTATTTCTCATTTCTCAAGCAGTTGTGTCTTCCATTGCTTGACTGTCCATTAAAAAAATCCCAGTTTTTTTCCTGCTTCTCAAGAGTGCAGACCTGTCTTCAGCTTGCTCTTGCTGCTTGCCTCTTTAATCAATTTTAATCATTTTTTATTCATTCTTCTTTTTTTGACACATTTCTTGGACATGATTTTATTCTCTTCTTTTAAGTAAACCAAGACTTTTTAATTACTTTTATGCCTTTTTTACAACTCAACTGACGAGCCAGCGGAGACAATCTTGTCAATATGGCTGAGGGAGTAACACAAACATCGCCTTGTGAAAACTGTCGGATGTATCAACTAGAAATGTGCATACTCCTGGACAGAATCTATGTTTTGGAGACAGAAAAAGGGTTTCATGACATGCTCCCTATGGAATACGGTAAGAACTCTAGAAAAACTGATAACCTAAAGCTAAATGATATGATAACTTTCCCAAAACTCAGTAGACAACTTGGTGCTAGAAAAAAGCAAAAACAACATGCTGTTAAAACTGGACATGGAATAAAGTTAACAAACAGATATTTACCTCTCTCAGAAGCTGAGAATAATGATCAAAGTGAACCAGAGAGAAATACACAGACAAAAATTGAGAGAAACTCTGTGCAAAATGTCAAGGACAAAGATATTCTCTTGCTTGCAGACGGAGCAATATCTAATATAAACATGGACAGAATTGTCACAAGGAGCTTTCCGAGCGGTACAGTTCCTGACATCACAGAGGTTCTAAACCAGGAAATTACAAATAACCCTGGGATCAAACAAATGGTAATACATGTTGGTGCAGTGGACGTAAGAAATAGACAGTGTTGAATTAAATAATTATCATAAGTAATTCAATGCATGTTCAAGCAGAGACAAAATGGAGCCAATTTCCAGTTTAACATTTATTTTGAACAGATTAACAAATTGCAGTTTTACAGAGGAATTTGCCCCCGTCGTTCCCCTGTGGTCCAGATTTAAAGAAATCTGAACAATTAATTGATCTTCATTTCACAGCTTTATAGACAACCGGGCCTCTAGGCGTTTCTAATCTCTCCAATCAGAACATTTTCATACAGTGTCTTAGCCCTTATTGGCTGTCAGAAAATTATACAGTCATATGGGTGAGACGTCTTTTCTTAAAAGCTCATTCTGAGTTTTATGGTTTTATGGCAACACACTAAATCTACAGACATCCTGTTTTTTCAGCTTGCAATAAAACTCACCCCAGAGTTTTATGACTTAAAAGCTTACCCCCATAAACAATAGTGGCAGACCCATTTTTACAACCATGCAAACTATATAAACAGTCTTTTACCTTCTGAATAATAAAAGTTTAAAACATATATAGAATAACACCACAACAGTCTGAAATCTTGAAAGACAACTTTAATAAACTTTTTGAGAGACTTGATTGTCTGGACAAGGAGGCAATACAAGTTTTTATCAGTGGGCCAATCCCAAATATTGATGGAAGGTTAAACAAATTCTCACTGCTGTTTCAATTGAATATATGGCTGTCCAAAGTCTGTGAGTCAAGAGGACTGTATTTTATAGAGAACTTTAATCTGTTCTGGAAATGTGACGATTTGTTTAAAGCTAACGGCCCACACTTTGCAGAGGTGGAGTGAGACGACTGATGGATAACCTCCTCCTCCACGTTCTACGGAATCAGGGAAGGCCAAAGCTGCAAGAGAGAGAGAGAGCAGAGAGGAACGAGAGAAGATCACCAGCAAAGGCTTGGCCTGCATTCCTGACAAAAGATTCAGTCGGAGCAGTGTCATCAGTATCTACAGCATCTACAGCACCATCTACAGCTGCACCATCTGCGCCAAAGTAATTG
This sequence comes from Apricaphanius iberus, assembly GCA_028564705.1. Taxonomy (NCBI): domain Eukaryota; kingdom Metazoa; phylum Chordata; class Actinopteri; order Cyprinodontiformes; family Aphaniidae; genus Apricaphanius; species Apricaphanius iberus. The sequence continues at coordinate 382,518 of JAPXFQ010001188.1, forward strand.
ACCCGGCCACAGCACCTGCATTACCTGCTCCTGCATCACAGGGGAAAAACTCACCTGCCGCACCACCTGTATCTCTGGGTAAAAACTCAGCACCGTCTGCATCAACAGGAAATTATTCAGTCACAATAGCAGTACCACCTGCATCTGAATCTATGGGGAAAAACTCAGCTTCAGCACCACCTGCATCCTGGAACCCAACTGCTACATCTACACCTTTCAGAGACTTTTCAGGATCGTTTGTTTCTCCAGAGTCACCTATGAGATTTCCCAACCACTTTGAAAACTTGGTAAAAGATGGGATTAAAATGGTTCCCCTCACTCCAGTCAGGTCAAAATCAAGGCCCTTGTCCCCAAATAAGTATCGTGCCCCACTCCCGCCTCTTTCACCAACCAAGGTCTCCCCAGCTCGGCCCCCAACACCGGTGCCCACAGCAGTAACCTCCAGCAGCTTCACTGCTGCTGTCTAGGACGTTAAGGGCCTCTGCGTTGCTACCATGCATAGCAAACTCAAAACCAACCAGAGGTCCAGAGAGGGAGTGTGCTCTCCTAAAAAAATCAGTACTGTCAAACCACGTAGATTAGATAATCAAAGAGATTTAATCCATATCATATCATATAAGATAAATCTCAAACATGCTGTTCTCAATGTCAGATCATTAAAAAACAAGACATTTTTAGTAAATAGTTTAATTTCCTCTTATAATTTGAATTTTATGTTTTTAACTGAAACTTGGCTAAACAAAAACACTAGCAATGCAGTTTTGATTGAGTGTAGCCCACCTCACTTCAATTTTGTCTCTGAAACACGGCAAAACCAGAGGGGAGGGGGTGTTTGTGCCATTTCCAGGGACAATATATTGACCCACAAACTGTCATTTGGGTTTTTTCCATCATTTGAGTATGGTATGTGTTATTCAAAAAGGAGATTAAACAATCTTCCATATTTTATATGGCAATTTACAAACCACCACAGAATTGTTTTATTGAAGATTTTACTGAATTGCTTACATTTGTTTGCACTGAATTTGATTGTTTAGTAATTTCAGGTGATTTTAATGTGCATGTGAATGTAACCAATGATAGGCATGCCAAAGAACTTAGTGCTGTCCTTGAAATGTTTGGTTTAACTCAACACGTGAGTGATGCAAGTCACAACAAAGGCCACACTCTAGATCTAGTTATTACAAAAGGTATTAATATATCAAATGTCAATGTTGTTGATGTTGCTTTGTCTGATCATTTTTGTGTCTTCTTTGACCTATCTGTTGTACCCAAACCAGTATTGGGGCCTGGAGTTATTCAGAGAAGACATATAAATGATACAACAAGGACAAAGTTTATGAAACTGATCAAATTTGAATATCCCCCATGCTTAAACGTTGATAATCTATTGGACTTTTACTCTTCAAGGGTTGTAAACGTTTTAGATACTATTGTTCCTGTCAAGGTTAAAATGGTTAACATTAAGCAAAAGGGACCTTGGAGAAAGGAAGTCTTGGTCAGGGCACAAAAACGAGAGTGCCGGAAAGCTGAACGGAAGCTGCGCAAGTCAAAGCCTCAGGTTCATTATGAGGTTTACAAAAAAGTGCTTTGTGTGTTTAACCAGATTTTACGTGGACCAAGGGAGAAGTATTTCTCTAAAATAATTGCAAACTGCAAAAATAATTATCGTGTTCTGTTTGCCACAGTGAACAGATTAACAAATCCTCAAGTTTCACTGCCCTTAGAACTAACTTCCCATCTATGTGCAATGAATTTGCTATATATTTAATGACAATGGTCAAGGCATTAAGGATGTCATAATTATCATAATACAAATAGCAAGACTGTTTCCAGATAAACACCTTGAGCTTACACATTTTACACCTGTCAGTGACAAAACGATCGAAGAGGTTATCTCTGGTCTGAGTTCATGTACATGCTGTCTTGATGAATTACCCACTCACTAACTCCTTACTAACAATGTGTTTGATACTTTCCAGTCAGGCTTTAGGCCCCACCACAGCACTGAGACAGCTCTGATTAAGGTGACAAATGATATCTGCATGAACACCAACGCAGGCAAAGTCTCAGTTTTAGTTCTGCTGGACCTGAGCCCTGCCTTTGACAGAGTGGAACATGGGATCTTACTTCACAGGTTAGAAACCTGGGTGGGAATCTCTGGTACTGCTCTAAACTGATTTAAGTCCTATCTCAAGGACAGGACGTACTTTGTCCAAATTAGCAAATGTGTCTCAGACAAAATTCCCATGACCTATGGAGTCCCCCACGGGTCGATCTTGGGACCACTTTTATTCAACTTGTACATGCTTCCTTTGGGTAAGCTAATTAACAGCAATAATGTGTCTTACCATAACTATGCAGATGAAACTCGGATCTATGTGTCACTGACGGCAGGTGAACATGGGCCTATAGATACACTCTGTCACTGTATTGAACAGATCATTGTATGGATGCAAAGCAACTTTCTCCAGTTAAATTCAGTCAAAACTGAGATCATTGTTTTTGGCCCACAGACACAAAGAGAAAGTGTTATCAGTCATCTGGAGTCTCTTTGTCTTCAACCAAAAATCAGGTTACAAATCTAGGGGTAATCATGGACTCGGACCTGAAATCAAACAGCCACATCAAAGCAATAACATCAACAGCTTTTTACCATCTGAAAACATTGCTAAGATAAGAGGAATAGTGTCGAAACCAGACTTAGAGAGACTTATCCATGCATTTGTCTACAGCAGGTTAGAGTTGTGTAACGGCCTGCTCACTTGCCTCTCTAAACGAGCTGTTAGACAGCTGCAGTATATCCAGAACGCTGCTGCTCAAGTCCTGACAAGAACCAGGAAATAAGACCATATTAGTCCAGTGCTCCGGTCTCTGCTCTGGCTTCTTGTCGCTCAGAGAATAGTATTTAAAACAGCTCTGCTTGTGTACAAGTCTTTTCATGGTTTGGCACCAAAGTACATCTCTGACATGTTAGAGACTTATGAACCATCTCGGGCCCTGAGAACTTCAGGGAGGGGTCTCCTGGTGGTTCCCAGAGTCAACAATAAACACGGTGAGGCTGCATTTCAGTTACAGGCGGCTAAAATCTGGAACAGTCTTCATGAGGATGTGAGACAAGCCTCAACTCTAACAATGTTTAAATCCAGGCTGAAAACAGTTCTTTTTACCTGTGCATATGACAATTGAAATTATTTTATCTGCACTCTCTCTTTTTATTGTAATTAATTATTTTTATCTTTTTTCTAGGTTGGTGTTTTTATGTTTATTTGTGTTCTTAAGTTATGCAACTGTGAAACACTTTGAATTGGCTTGTGTATGAATTGTGCTCTATAAATAAACTTGCTTGCTTTGAAAATCTTTGACCAAGTTTTAGATTATACACTAAATTGTTATATACTGGACACTTTCTGGAAATATTTTTTATGCATTCCACTGCTACTGTGCTTTATAGAACTACAAAAGGTACATGTTGAAATGCAGGCCCCTGCTACCTTGGAATTTCATGTCTCTACCTTTTTAAGGATATTGCTGCTGTGTGTCATCGTTTATACAGACAAGTTTTGATTGAATTTCTTTTCTTGTGTTGCATTGTGGTTGTTGAAAAAAGGACGGTAATATTTTTTGTTCAAGTCTATAAAACTCTGAACGTTTTAAAGTTGAATAGGTAAATATATGGGAACGTGGCAGAATGTTTTGATATAAACTTACCAGATAATTTTATTTTTTTTTGCAATACAGTGATTGCAAAATGTTGTATTTTATTTTATAGTAATAAATAACTTATCAAGAGTGATGTAGCATCAAATAGCAGTACTTGACACAATAGGCAAAACTTTTCCATACCAATACATTTTGTTGATAAGACGATCAATCAAGATTAATGGACTGCATCAAGATTATAAACAATTTAAACCTTGACTTAAAGGAAACTGTAAATTTACTGTCAAGTTTTGAACATGTTTCGATTGTTAGCTTTCATGATCTTTAGTTTTTTAACCTTGGACTTGTTTTGTAAGTTTAGTTTTTTTGCATTATTACGTTTTGCTCTGCCTTGCTTTTGCCTGCTATTTGGTCCTCCACAATCACTCCCCATTTTGTGGCAGTCACTTTGCACTCAAACTTTGGTTCATCCAACCACACAGATCTAGATACTGTTACATTCTTACTGCAAGTAAATCAGCACCTTTGTTCATCATTATCTACTAAATCATACAAATTATTGGGGAAATAGTCAATATTTCTAAAGTTATTACAGTCACTGCAGTTTGGTAGAAATCTGACTTTGTGTCATCTTCATGAAATGCACTTCTCTCAACGTTTCTCAACCACCCCCAGTCTGAAAAACTGATAATTAACAAAAATGCATAAACAAAGTAAACGACAGAAACCTTTCTGCACTAGAATCATGCTTTTTTTCTGTTTGTAGTTAGTTTATTTATATTAAAGCATTAAAGTAATAGAACTATTTTAATGCAGATGCTGAACTCCCTAAAAGCTATCTTTACAGCCGCTTTGAGATTACCCTTACACTGACCAAGGCATTTTACAATTTGTTGGATAAAAAAGCACAAACAAAAACATTGTCTAAATATACAGTATATACGATTCAATTTTTTTTCTATACCCTTAGTTGAAGATTTTTTTAAAAATATTACTGTTTCTGCTACAGCATTCTACAAACCCTAGAATCCTCAAACAAATCGCACTTAGTCTTCTAACCTAAAGAAAACTTTGCTCAAGTAGATACCCTGATACACAGTTCATAATTTTAGTACTAACTGACTGTGTGTTGAGAGCTGTGAGAGATAAAATAATGAACTGCCTTACGCTGCTGAAGTACAAGCCATGATTCATCATTTTGGTCATTGTGCTACATTTCTCTTTTCTTGCCTGCTGGGGTGAATTTGTCTTCCTATTATAATAACAATCAAGACTTCCTCCGTATAGAAGCCAACCAGCAAGGGCACCCAGGGATGCTTCAGTCAATATGTCTTTACGGCACTCTTAATACAGAGGAGAAGACTAACAAGTCATTTCAGCAGGGCTTGATTCCTAGATTGCAATCCCAACTCAACGAACAGTCTATTATATTGGGGTAAATGACTCCAAGCTCTTGCTATAACCTACCCTTAGCACATGTTTGGGGACTGAGAGAAGCTTGCAGAGCAGAAAGGAAAGCTTCCATACCTCTGTTGGAAGTGAAAATGAATAAAACAGTGTTCTCCAAAACACTGGCTACGTTTACATGAAGCCAATAACCCATTCCAAACTGGGATATTAGCAGTAACCCGGTCACGCACGACCATGTAAACACCGGCAAAACCCGAATATGCTCATATATAGGTTTTAAAAACACGAATATTACCCCTGGTGTACCCCTTTTCTAACCCAAATATCTGGTCATGTAAACGCATATTGGCATATCCCTATCAAAAGGAGAATTGATTTGTGTTCTGTGCACGTTCTATTCGCAAGGAATCTTGGTGATTTGAGTAGAGGAACTTGTAGTATGAGCCGTCTGGCATACAAATTCCATGTCTGCTGGAGTAACTTCTCTCTACTTTCTCTCTCTCTACCTCTCTCTGCCCCTCCATGTAAACTGGTTATTCTGAATGTTTGAGAAAACCAAATAGTTACCTTAACTCGACCATAACACGAATATTGGCAGCATGTAAATTTAGTCACTGAAAACCCAGGGTCAAGACCAGGAAACATGAGTCAAAGTAACTCATTTCTCTGCAGCTTTTGTACTGTTACCTACGCATTACCCTGTTGAGACAGTGTCTTGCCCACGGCCGAAATCCACTGGATTAAAGGTTAACCCAACAAGATCTTAGAGATAAATACGACTTTGACAGAACAGAAAAATAAAACAAACGTGTTTTATTGAACATACTGTCTCATCAAATACTCAGTTAGTAAATAACTTGATTTGTAATAATCAAATTGATTTGTTTATTTCTCGCAGAAAAAAAAATACCTGGCTGCTGTAGGAGGATTATGTCAGTACAAATGGGTCAACTTCTTCCAATTTTCACATTTCTAGTACAGGTTGAGAAGGAATTGCAAAAAAAAATAATTCAGATATACAAATTAATCCCAGAACAATTAGTAGCTACAATTATTTTGAATATCTTATCCTTAGTTTTTCTCACCCAAGTTGCAAAACAAAAAAACTCATTTTGCTTCTGTTTTTGTGTAGTCCACCAGACCCTTTCAATTCTCTGATTTTTTTTAATCTGATTTAGTATTAAATACTAATAAGGTCATTATAGTCAGAGATTTAAATATTCATGAGGACACTTAAATGCCGCTTCCTGACTTCACCAGATTCTTTTTAAGTAAAATGAGTTCTCTTAAAAATAAAATCACTGGAATCCTCCCAAACATGATTACTTTTCTCTTAGTAAGTGAAGCTGCATCGAAGGGAACTGTAGAACCTAATTTGTGTCTGGACATTTTTGACTTAGTCGAGCTTTTTTTTTTTTTTTTAATCCCACAGATTTTTCACATTATCACCCCAGTGTTCATACCTAACCTGGGCATTGCTCTCCCTCTGCCGACCACAGGAGGGCCCCACACTGAAGCTCAAGCCTCCTTCCTGCTTGGGGAGTAAGCGGGCCAATTTTTTCACTCGAGGGGGTGGGGTTCCCCCAGCTGGACGTAGCGTGTGGAAGGATAACACTATTCCAGCCAGATCCTCTCCAACCCCTCAGGCGCCTCTGTCAGCCAGGAGGAGGCAGTATATAGCCCAGAACTGGTGCATGTTTTGGTGGGGGTAGCTCACATTAACTACTCAAGGGAACACGGGGAGAACATGCAAACTCCACACAGTAAGGCCCTTTTGCCAACCCCACCAAGGGTGTGGGTGTTCATGATATGAAAGAAAAGACTCACCCTCAGCACCCACAGCGTCCCCGGCAGGAATCCAACCCAGGACCTTCTAGCTGTGAGGTGAGCTGCCCCCCCCCCCAGACTTAGTCGAGCTTTTGGATTTATCAAAAATATTAGCGTCTGCTAAACCTTCAACTTGCAAGTTGGACCCAATCTCAAGCAAACTATTTGAGGAAGTGTTCCATTTGGTTACTGGCCCCATTTTAGATATGATGAATCTATCCTTAGTAAATGGATATATACCACAGGAATTTAGGATTACTGTAAAAAAAAAAAACTCTGATTCAAGATAACTTAGTTATTTACAAACCTATATTTTACCTTACTTTCTAATCTAAAATCCTTGAAAACAATTTCTATACAAGTTTTGGAGAATCTAAACAGCAAATTATGTTTAAAGAATCAGATTTTAGAGTTCATCATGGCACTGAAACACCCCTGGTGAAAGTTACTAATGGTATTTTCTTGGCCACAGATAATGGACTTTTGACTTTTCTGGTCTTTTTAGATCACAGTGCTGTTTTTGACATAGTCAATCATAATATTCTCTTGGAAAGACTTGTACATGCTGCAGAGATCAAGAGAACAGCACTAGGCTGGTTTAAATCAATTTGTTAATGTAAATGATAAATCTCTGCATTATTTTGAAGAAGACAGGACATTCAAATCCCATATTAAATAGGTTTCTAGGATTTTTATCTTTCACTTCTAGAATATTGCTTAAATTAGACATTTCAATCCATGTGTTTATTACTATAAGGTTGGTCTGCTGTTATACGTTACTATCAAGAAGTGCACAAAATGCAGTTAAAAGCCTTCAGTTGATCCAAAATACTGCAGCAAGAGTCATGATGAATATTAAAAAAGAGAGATCAAATTTCTCCTGTTTTTGATTGCCTTAATTGGCTCTTTGTTAAATGTAGAACAGAATTAAAGATCCTCCTTCCTATATATCCCTCAATAGTTTAGGTTTATCATACATCAGAGATCTGATTGTTCCATATGTTTCTAACAGAGCACTTTGTTCTGGTTTAATTGTGGTTCCTGGGATTTCTAAAAGTACAGGTAGAGCTGCACGGTGGCGCACTGTTGCCTTGCAGCAAGAAAGGTTGTGGGTTCGTATCCCGGCCCAGGGTCTTTCTGCATGGAGTTTGCATGTTCTCCCCGTGCATGCGTGGGTTCCCTCCGGGTACTCCGGCTTCCTCCCACAGTCCAAAAACATGACTGTCAGGTTAATTGATCTCTCCAAATTAGGTGTGAGTGTGTACAAGGTTGTTTGTCCTGTCTGTCTCTATGTGGCCCTGGGATGGACTGGTGACCTGTCCAGGGTGTACCCCGCCTCTCACCCGTTGACAGATGGAGATAGGCACCAGCCCCCCCGCGACCCATTAAGGATTAAGCGGTTAAGAAGATGGATGGATCTTTTGGTTATCTAGCTCCTCTCCTGAGGAACTAGCTCCCTGTCTACTTTTTGAGACTGCAAGCTTAAAATCTTTCTATTCAATAAAGCTTATAGTCACAGTGGCTTAGGTCATCACGAGCTATCGCTGTAGTTATGCTGCAGTAGGCTTAGAAATGTTGGACAGACTGACCACTTTTCTTTACTCTGCGAATTCACTGAGCTACTTTTCACTTCTACTCTTCGGTTATATTATTTGCTGTTATTTCAACATTTAGCTTAGTGTTTTTTTTTTGTGTTTTTCTCTGAGTAGAAGATATACCTGGTCTGGCATCCTGCTTAGCTGCAATGACTTGATGGTTGGGGGGCATCGACTGGGATGAAGCTCTCAGTAACTGTTTGTCCTTGTCCTGTTATCGATGTTTTACTTTATTTAATATACAAAGCACTCTTACGTCAGTTCTTTTTGTTCTTTATGTGTCTCTGCTCTGTCTTCTTGAACCCCCTGTCGATCGTGGCAGATGGCCGTTTGTTCTAAGCCAGGTTCTGCTTGAGGTTTATCTCTCTTATTGGGAAGTTTTTCCTCTTCACTGTTACTACATGCTTGATATGTGATATATCAATGTATATGTGTGGCACTCAAAAGTGTATACATTTCTTTATAACGTGACAAAATAAAATAGCATTTCTATATAAAATGAGGTAAAACAAAATGTTTAAATGTTGATTTAATTTTTGTACATTGAAAGAATGTATTTTTAATGTGTGATCTTTTGAGGGCCACTGTATTAGATTAACCCTTGCCTGAGAAAATAATCATAAACTGGAGTCTGGTTTGAAGATTGCTAGGGATAATATATAAATTAATATATTCATCTGATTGATGTTTCATTATAACATCCAGTTTATTAAAAGATTTTAAAAATCGTATCCTCTTTCAATCAATAAAAGTTGAATGCCGTAAGATACATGTTTTGCATTGTTTTTCAAATGACTTTTAAAACCATCATCAGGCTGCTGGATAGGAAGAATCAATAAAACAAAAATTGTCGCACAAACAACAACGGACTGGCGACCCCTCCAGGGTGTACCTCGCCACTCGCCCGTTGACAGCTGGAGATGGGCACCAGCCCTCCCCACGACCCCTTGAAGATAAGCGGTAAAGAAGATGGCTGGATGGATAATGGTCCTGCAAATCGGCGGATCAACTGCACGCTTTACTTTTTATTTTATTTTTTTTATGCATGAAATAGCTAAATTAGGCTCAGCCTTAAGTGTCATTAACGTGGTCGGTCTTGGGGGTGAAAAGATTCAGCCTAAATTTATGTATTACTTAAATTTGTGCCTATAGCGGAGCTTCCATCATTTCAAAACTAATATCTGTAAATATTGATCGAGACATGTCCCTGACATCCCCGACTATTGATGCCTCAAAATATTGAACAATTTATCATTGTGTAGATGAGTAATTACAGTAATGAGCTGTTTAAAAATATTGTTCACTAATAATCTTCTGTGTATTTTCAGACGTGATAGACCAAAAATAATATTCTCCATAAATAATTAAAGAACCTATTTCTCTACATGTTAAATAAAATGGTGTTTGGGTACTTATTTCTGGTGAAAAGAGCATGTCCCGGCATTCCAGTGTCTGTTCATTTAACACAGCAGGTTTAACAAATATAAATAACACAATAAACAGTTTATGTTAAATAATCAAAAGTCTTTTTTTATAGACAATATTTTCTGTAAACAAATAAAATAAATATATACAGTTGGTGCTTTTAATTCAAGTCCATATTGATTTTATGAATTTGAGCTTGTCTAAATGGTAATAAGGTGCTCTCTATTGTAAACAACCCCATCTTGTTAGTATGTTTGGGCATCATGGGAGAGGTCGAAAAGTTTAAAAAGTATCAGTCAAAATCCCTGCAGCTCCACTGCTTCCAAAACCAGAGAAAAACATAGCAAAACAGACAGTGCTTTTGCAAGAAAAGGAAGATTTAAAGTAAATGGCTAAATAAATAGGTTACAATGAAGTTCACCAAATGCTATACAACATGCAGAAACATGTATCATATTTACAGGTGTTCTGATAATCACCCAAAAAGAAATGTGATTGTGATTGAAACAGAATGCCTTGCCCTTTAAAAGACAAAGGAATTGGAAGATGTAAGCTTTTCTATTACATATTTATTTGTAGTCATGTTACAATAATAAAATGAATAACTTCCTTTCCTGCTACAGCCTTAAATGTGTCAGCCCACCTAGATGGACTGTTATTTTTCGGAAATATGAAGAGGCTCAACTTCAGGTGGTCCGCTTCCTCTCCACTGCTTCCCTCCAACCTGGCAATGTAACACATAAATGTTTAATAAAAATAAATATGACAAAACAGCCTCCTCACCATGATTCAGTAGTGAAAAAAATAGAATATGAATAAAGGATGAATTGTTGTAGATCTAAAGAAGAAACACAAGTGGAGCAACTATTTCTCTCTGAAGGTTACTGAACAACAAGATTAAAGGAGTGTCAGTCTGCAGCCTTTAAATGCCTGGTGATGAATGCTAGCTAAGGAAATGAGGAAGCGACCATAAGAGAAAGTGGTTTGTTGCATGAGAAACTGTCGAAGAGAAGGAACAATGCAGTGAAACGTGAGAGAGAGAGATACCACGGGAAGTGTGGTGAGACATTTAGGGAGAAGACGACCGTGTGATGATGGGTGAAGAGGAAAGTGATGGATAAGACAGAAAGAGAGGGGAGGTGTATCGGGGGGGTTGTGACAGAAAGAGAGTGGAAGGATGGGGGAGAGCAATTGTGCGGTTCTTGACACCTCCACAGACAACACCTTGGCAAGCTGTCAATCACAGAAGTTGGCTTGATTGATTTTTCTCCTCTTTTCAATCAGCATTTCACAGTGCGTCCTTCTCTTCCATCGGAATGCACCCTGATGCCAACTCAGCTTCCAGTTCTTTTTTTTCCCATGCTGCATGTCAGGACCAAACTGTGACTGTCAAATCAGCTGTCCTAGAGCACCAAGCAATCAACAAATTAAGTAGGAAACTGAAAATATGTTCTTCTCATTACACAAGGAGAAATGGTTCAGCTACTTTTTGGAAAGGACTTTGAAACTGCCCCTCTGAGCTATTTTTGTAACCATGTATGCATGAAATAAATGCAACAATAAATCAAATTCTAAAGGAAATTCAAAGGTAACTTTTACAATCCTGTATTCGCAAAATTAGAAAATCAAACAACTGGATGACATGCATTTTTGCTGAACATATTTATTGTTAACATATATTAAATGGATTTCTAATAGTAATTTATTTAATAAAAACTAGGTTCAAGAAATACATTTGCAATGAAATTCTTGTAGTTTATTTACTTAGCTTGAATATTTACAAATGAACACAACTTGAATATTTGAATGTGGTATTTGTGTGAGTTTATTGGGAGCTTTTAAGTAAAACATCTGAAACAAATAAGGAAGTTTGAAATCAATAATTTCTTCACCAATATGTGGTCACCTAATGCCACTTTCATTGTCATTTCCTGCTGAGATGAATGTGGAAGCTCTATTAAAGTACTTGGTATGCTGGCAAGAATCAACAAAATCACAGCCATATAACATGTCCGTAGTACTGAAGCCTGATGTCATAAATCATGGGTGTAAAAGTTCTGTCATACAACTGTCGAGGTCTGCGCTTGGGCCAGAGCTCAGAGGATAAAGCACGGCGGCTAGTTGTAGACCACTTGTTGGGGCAGTGTGACGTGCTGTGTCTACAAGAGACTTTTCTGTCAAAGCAGGATCTTGAAGGATTAAATTCGTTAAATGAAAACTTTCATGGGGTGGGGGAGTCCAGCGTGGATATTGGTGATGGAATAATACGTGGGCGCATTCCAGGAGGAGTAGCAATCTTATGGAATACAAAACTTGACTGGTGTGTAAATGTCATCAGACTGGAAGTGGATTGGTGTATTGCAATACAGATTACACAAGGAGGCAAGGAATGTGTGGTGCTAAATGTTTACACCCCATATGAGTGTCATCTCAATGAAACTGAATATCTTCATAGACTTGCCTTCATAAGCTCATTTATCCAGGGCCAAGGGTCTTCCAATGTGTTAGTTATTGGTGATATGAACTCTGATATTGCTGATGAAAAGTCAATATTTGCTAATCATTTGGGATGTTTTTGTGATGATAATGGGTTAATTCTATCAACTAAGGTTCTATTACCTGCGGACAGTTTTACCTATATAAGTGAAGCGTGGCATACAACCTCCTGGTTGGATCACTGTGTGTCTACAGTAGATGCGCATAATTCTCTGACAGACATGAAAATATTTTATGAGCTATCAACATCTGATCATGTACCTTTTGGGATGGAAATACTTGTTCTAAAGTTACCCATGACGGAAAATCATGATAATGAAAGTACTTCTCATGTGGACTGGTACTCTCTCACACAAGAAGAAATTATGACCTATGGTGTGAACACAGATGACCTATTATGCAATATATACATGCCTAGAGAAGCAGTCATGTGTGGAGATAGTGAGTGCAGGGATTCTGAGCATATTTCAGCCATTTCTTCCATGTATGATGGCATCATTAAAGCACTGATTGATGCAAGTTTATCTATATTTAGACCTAAAACTAAGAAAAAGGGTAAACCTGGATGGAATGACCATGTGGCTGAATTTCATGCCAAGGCACGTGAGGCGTCCATTGAGTGGATACTGGCAGGGAGACCAAGAAATGGGCCAGTTTTTGAAAACAAAAAGGTCACTAATGCCCAGTTCAAATATGCTCTGCGTTACATTGTAAAAAATGAGCAGGCTATGAAGGCTGACTCAATGGCCAGAAAATTGCAATGTAAAAATATGTACGAATTCTGGAAAGAAGTTAGGGCTATGAAAGCAAAAGTATCTCTGCCATGTGTTGTTGATGGCATCTCTGGCACAGATAATATTCTGGATTTGTGGCGGAATCATTACAATAGGGTTTTTAACTGTGTCCAGAGTGACTCCTACAAATTCGGTGGAAATGATGTTGACAGTGTAGATGCTATTTTGTGTCATGAAGTTGTTAATGCCATTTCCAGGCTTTCAAATAATAAAACTGCAGGGTTGGATGGTGTTACTGCTGAGCACTTAAAGTTTGCAAGTGCAAGGTTAGCTCCTCTACTCTCTATTTGCTTCACAGCATGTTTTGTACATGGGTTTTTACCTGACCACATGCTAACTGTTTTGTTAGTCCCTGTCATTAAGAACAAAGCAGGGAATATTGGCAGCTCTGACAATTATCGCCCAATCGCACTGGCCAGTATTGCTTCTAAAATTGTTGAGTTAATCCTGCTGGACAGGATCTCAAAATTTGTCTCTTCTGCAGACAATCAGTTTGGTTTTAAAGCAAAGCTGGGCACAGATATGTGTATATATGCTCTTAAAGAGGTTATTGATAAATACAAGAAACAAAATTCTTCTGTTTTTACATGTTTTTTAGATGCCTCCAAAGCTTTTGACAGGGTTAATCATGGCAAGTTATTTTTTAAATTAACTCAGAGGGGTGTACCCAAATTTCTTGTACGGATACTTAGCTATTGGTATGCTCACCAAGAGATGTATGTCAAATGGGGGAACAGTATGTGTGCTCCATTTAAGGTTGGCAATGGGGTCAGACAGGGGGGGATATTATCCCCTACTCTTTTCAATATGTATTTGGATGATCTTTCAAAGAGACTAAATGCTTGTAAAACTGGATGTATTGCTGGAAATGTGCTGAATCATCTAATGTATGCGGATGATTTAGTGGTTTTCAGCCCGAGTACAGCTGGGCTCCAACAGCTGCTTAATATCTGTGCGCACTATGGTCTGGAGCAAGATATTAAGTATAACCCAGCAAAGAGTGTTATAATGATCTGTAGAACTAAGGAGGATAAAAATGCAAACTTCCCAGACTTTTATTTGTCTAATATGATGCTGAATGTGACTAACAAAACAAAATACCTTGGGCATATTTTAACTGACGACCTGATGGATGATGATGACATGGGGAGACAATGAAGGACATTGTATGCTCACGCGAACACACTGGCACGCAAATTTAAATTTTGTACGGATGAAGTGAAAATAGCGTTGTTCAGATCATACTGTGCACCGCTATACACAGCTCACCTTTGGTTAAACTATAAAAAAAGTACAATGCAAAGGTTGCAGGTGGCCTACAATGATGCTTTTCGTGTGCTTCTTAGGAGGCCAAGATGGGCTAGTGCGAGTGAGATGTTTGTTACAGCTGGAGTTAATACGTTGCAAGCCACATTGCGGAAATGTATGTACAGTTTCATCTGCAGACTCAACCTCTCTGAGAATCGAGTGATTGTGTCACTTATTAATATCAGTTACAGTGCTATTCGCTACCAGTCTGGTCTATGGACGCACTGGTATAGTTGCCTTCTTTTAAATGGACTTCTTAGCTTTTTATTGTTACTGTTGTTGTTTTTGTTGTTCTTGTTTGTCTGCCTTGGACCCTGAGTCTGTAATAAAGATATCTATCTATCTATCTATCTATCTATCTATCTATCTATCTATCTATCTATCTATCTATCTATCTATCTATCTATCTATCTATCTATCTATCTATCTATCTATCTATCTATTATCTATCTATCTATCTATCTATCTATCTATCTATCTATCATCTATCTACTATTCTATCTATCTATCTATCTATCTATCTATCTATCTATCTATCTATCTATCTATCTATCTATCTATCTATCTATCTATCTATCTATCTATCTATCTATCTCTCTATCTATCTATCTATCTATCTATCTATCTATCTATCTATCTATCTATCTATCTATCTATCTATCTATCTATCTATCTATCTATCTATCTATCTATCTATCTATCTATCTATCATCTATCATCTATCTATCTATCTATCTATCTATCTATCTATCTATCTATCTATCTATCTATCTATCTATCTATCTATCTATCATCTATCATCTATCTATCTATCATCTATCTATCTACTATCTATCTATCTATCAACTATCTATCTATCTATCTATCTATCTATCTATCTATCTATCTATCTATCTATCTATCTATCTATCTATCTATCTATCTATCTATCTATCTATCTATCTATCTATCTATCTATCTATCTATCATACTGGCATACTGATTTGAATAACGTGAACGTGCTCTGAATATAATTATTATTGTAATACTTCACCTTTGCCTAAGAATTTGGCATTCAGCATTTCAGTGTACAAGTTTGTGTTTCAAAGATTTTCTCTGCAGTTTTTGTGGTGTGCCTCATCCTGCTAGGGTTTTACCTAGGCTTTCACAGACTGCAAAGATAGTAAATCTAAACTGGACATGAAGGTATACGACATGAAGATACTCCATGTTATTGTGATTCTGTGTTCCATGACAGATTAGTGGTCTGTTTAAGCTTAGCTAGCCTTCAAAGCCACCTTTACACTGGACATTAGGACTGCTATATAAAGTCCATGTTCTCCTAGACCAATCAAACATCTCATGATCAAGAACGATTTGGAAAAACTGATTTCAGGATGAAAGCAGGCATGGCCTACTGACAATTATAAGACTAAACCAAAAGAAATGGTGTTTCTGAAAAGTCTGGTTAATTGATTACAAATATAACAGTGAGGGAAACCCAGACATCCTTTAATTCAGTGACATTCCCCTGGTTATTTTGGGCGTTCCCTGATCATAAGGGGTTTTTAGCCGGTCTCTTCTGGAACAAATTGCTCTGATCTCTTTGGTTACTGAAGATTTTCTGAACAACAACAATTTATCTTCAATGTGTTATCATATCACTGTTAATTACACTGATGAAAGTCTTTATTACAGCAGGAACACAAGCTCCTGCTGGCCTCTATTTATATTTACAGCTGATTTAGAGGGAAAGCAGAATCCCTGTGCCAGTGTGAGGGAAAAGTGACTGGGGTCATAGAGGCATGCCTGAGAGACAAAACCCATTAATTTCCATGTGCACAAATTAATTGATCAAATGATTTTGCTTTTTCCCCTTAATTCCCCTTGCATCTATGAAGGCCAAGGCCAATCAAATAGTCAAGATTGTTTTGGATTTTCTGTGAACTTGTAAGAGCGGGTTTTATATTAATCAGAGAGACAAATGGAAGAGGGCATGTGGGATTTGTCAAAGGAGAGAAGTTTTGTGTAGGGAGGGAGCAAAGAGGAGGTCAAAAGCAAAAACAAAGTATGTAACAAAGAGGGGACAAGAATATTAAATTCACTCATAGCAAATGCATGGGTTCTCATTTTAGGACTAAACACATGTCAGAGAAGCCAACTTTCGGTGGTTGTGTGCAAAATAAATAAATAAGAATGATGTAGAGGCTACTGAGCCAATGCATCCACTGAATTAAAAATACAGAAAGAAATGAAAAAGAAAACGGAGCATGAGCAAGGAGAATGAAAGAGAAATTATACGCACACAAGATGTCTGCAATTCATCCTTCCACCAGTTACAATGATACAAAAAGTGATACAATCATGTGACTTGTTTGCTACTTGAGTGATGACATCTATCAGTTGTTATGCTTGCATCTTTTTAGCATACCGACTTGTCAATCAATCTATGATTCTCACCGTCTCATCTGAATAAACAAGCTCAGAAAGGGAAATTAATTATCTTAACTTTGATTTTTTTTTTCCAGTTCCTGACCTCATCCATGTTCCAGCATCTACAACAAATATGAAATCCATGATGCAGATTAAATTCCTGATTACAGAACTGCCGTCTTCCTTTTGGAATGTGAAAAGTAGGTAGATGTAATCAGAGCCCTGTGGCAAAGAGGTCCTTATTTAGGTTGTGTGTGAAGATAGCAACAGGGAAATGAAAAACCCATCTCATTTCCTGTCTGCTACAGTCACTATGAGGTATCAAAGCACAAAATGTTCCTCCGGTGATGCATATCGCTCAGGCCTGGACTTTGAGCATAAACCAAACACCGAATTGCTTTTTTCAGCTTTTTCTTTTGCAGACCACCATGAAGGACTACACTGACAAGGGGTTGTGAGGGGGGCCATTAATCGGGGAGCCATGCTTTTCACAATTTCCTTTTTTGTTGTCGCCTATCTGGTAAGACCTAGAAGTTTTGTTGAAGATGGTCACAATTATAGCCTTATTTTCAGGGATAATTGGTGCAGATTAAATACAAAGACCCTTATAACATTTAGAATTTGTGTAACAGATTCAAACTGCACAAATATTGTAATTTCAAGGTAGCTAAATGCCAAATGGTTTTTAACAGGGAAAAGATTCATTGACTTATGAGTACACCATAATTTTACTCCTACAGTTCCTGGCATTGCTTCTGCATGGGCCTCCCAGGGAGAGAGATGGATGAGTGAACCTGGAGGAGGGCTCAGTACCATGTCAAAGACCCCCCACAATTTATTTTGCCTCGACAGAAACAAGTGTTGATTGTCTTGAGCTCACAGAGAGCCACCAGGAATACAGGCCAGAGATTAGAGCTGACAAGTTAGCTTCCACTTGTGAGAGGAGACACATTGAACACACCAGTGCCACATTAGACCAACTCTCCAGCAAGGAGGAAGACCATGGTGAAATGCAGATATTTTTTATCCAGCTGTGCTCCCAGGTAACCCAACAAGCTACTGCCCCTTTTGGCAGATCTCTGTCACAGGAAGTAACACTCTTTTACGTACTCTTCATAACTGTTTTGCAATTTATTTGTTTTCCCACAGTTAAAAACTCAAGCAAAATTAAGTCCATCCATAAATTGAAATACAATCAAAAAGGAGATTATTTATTTTTTGCTCTTTAGGCCACAACATCCTTTATTTGACGGTACATTTGAAAGGGAGAGAAGTGGGGGAAGACATCTGGCAAAGGTCATCTAGGGCAAGACTCAAACCAGGGACAGCCAAGTCGAGGACTCAGGCCTCTGCACATGGGGCTCCCGCACTAACCACTATGCCACGCTGTGCCCTGAAGGGAGTTTATTTCAATTATTAAATGCCAAACACAGAACTCATGTTATCTAGATTAATGCTGTTGGAGTGGAATATTTATTTTGATATGAAGAGTTATTTCCCTAAACTGTGGTTATGTTTTACTGCTACAAACACATGCATTTGTGTGCTTGTGTGTGCATGTGCGTGTGTGTGTGTGTGTGTGTGTGTGTATGTGGGTGTAATGTTAAATACTGCAACAAAAAAATAAAATGACTTAAAAACTACTACTACTACTACTAAAAAGTATTCCTATCTACTGTACAGTATGTGCACTCACTTCTCCATGGGGATTATTTGTACACTCTCATGAAGTAACCTATCAAGCTGTATTGATTAGTTACTGCGTCAATGCAGCTTGGCATGGAGGTGATCAGGTTGTGCCTCAGCTGAGGTGTTAAGAAAGTCCAAGTTACTTTATAGTGACCATTATCTTATTTGGTTGTTGAGTTTAGAGTCTCTTATCTTCCTCATCGCGGTACTCAATAGATTCTCAATGGGATCAGAGTTTAAAAAGTTTTCTGTCCAACCAAGCACTGCATTTCTATCTGCGTGGGTAGGTGCCAAGTCTTGCAGGTAAACAGAATCACTAATTTTAAGAAGCTTCTCAGCAGAAGAAAGTCTGAAGCTCTCTACAATCTCCTGGTACACACTTGCTCTCAGTTTGGATTTGAGAAAAAACACCAGTTGATTACATGACTCCTCTAATCATCACTGACTTTGGAAACTTAGTTCCAAAATCTTTCCCACTTGGATTCTGTACCAACTGAAACTGTACTTGAATATTCCTTTTGGGCTCCTTAACCCAGGTAAGAATGGTCTGTTGTTTCTCGTTCAGGAGTTGCTTAACACAATTAATGCAACATCCAACGTGTCTTGCAATGGTGGCTCTTAAAGCTAACCCCCAGAATCTTGAATAAGCTTAGCTTTTCAATTATCTTATAGCTGCATATATCACCTTTGTGTGTATGACTTTTGTGACATAGATTTCTCTTCCACTTAACTTTCCTTGAATTTGTTTGAATACAGCACTCTGTGAACATGCTGTTTCTTTTAGAAAAGTTGTTTTTTTTTCCTTATTGTATTTTGGCACTATTGACACTGTATAACCATCCTCATGTCAGGAGTCATGATTGAGTTGTCCACAACATAACATCTGTATTCAAAATTATCATGCTTTTGCTTTTATTGGTGTTATGCCATACGGTAAACTTTTATTACTTACTTTATTTATGTGTTGTATAAGTTACTAAAATAAATCATCTTCAAATATATTTTAATTAACTGAAATGCCCCACTGGAGTGCTTACGAAGGACATTTAAAAATTGACTTAAGCAAAGCAGAATTTACATATAATACCATAAGACAGCATTTTAAATTAAGTGCATTATATTCTGTTTTGTCAGCATCCCTGCCATGACTTAATGTATTGGTATTCAATGTTAAAGGTGGCCTTTGACTTGAGAGGAATGCTCCTAGGGTGTTCTCTACAATATCCATTTTTTGTTGCTTTGAAAAGTTCAAAAGGCACTATCAGAGTATCAAACTTAGCCAAGTAGTTATTGTAAAGTAACCCAGTCAGTTGTTCGAAAGTGGTTCTGTTCGCATTTAAAAGCAGTTGTAAGAAAGGGAGTATCAATAAGTCAGAAGTTGTGCTGTGAGCCTAATTCAATTCTGTGATGGGTGCTGTCTACTTTATTACCTCAGTGAATTACTTGCCCTCACCCTATTCTGCGAACATTCAATCTAGGTTTATATATAGGTGTTATCTCACTGTGGCACAATAGCAAAGGGGATAGTTACTTGCTACTGTGGGATTGTAACAATACGAACAGATTATTTTCTTCAAACATATGTGAAATGCATCTAAATCAGTGTCATGGTGTCTTCTTGTTGTTTGTGCCTTGCTTGCAATGTTTGGATTAGATTTTGGCTGCAGATTTTTTTCTGCTCTCTGTTAGGTTGTGTACATCTTTTGTTTGGACTTGATTACCTTTAGTTTTTGTACATACAAACTTAACATATACAGTATTTGTTTCCTGAACAGATCTCTTTTATTCTATGTTTCTGTGCTCTTTAAAATTGGAAAGAAACTCTAACCTACTTTAGCATGAGATTTCTTTATATAATAACTATTGAAAAGCTGTTATTACATGTGAGTACTAATGTAAAAAGGTCTGAAGCTAAATGTATGTCATCCATTTAAGAAAGTATTTATTTCTTTACAGTGCCTTCTGGGAGTCTTTAGTGAAGGGGAAATGGAAGAGTTATTTCAACTCTACTTTTATGTTCACTTGAAAGGCAGCAGTTTTCATTGACAAGAACAATCTTTCTACCTAATGGTTGGTTGTGGGTCTGCAGCTGACTTGATCAGTTGGTTTGGTTGAGTTATAGCTTTGCCTGTTTTTTTATTTAGTCTCAAAAAATACTGATATGCAGAAGCCGAGAGGCGGTAGAAGAAGAAGAAAACCCTATTTGTGTAAAGTGAAAATGCAATATGTTCTAAATATTCTCATTTGGTTTACCGTCTTGATTTAACAGATGCTTTTATGCAAAGGCCTGGCCTTTTCTTTTCACAAAAGGATGTCTGACTGCAAGATGACATGCTGAGAAAAAAAAATTAACAGACCTGTTGTGAATCTAAACATACATTTATTTGCAATTATTAATTTAATATTTGTGAGTGGTTTAGTCATTTTTACTGCTGACAGTTTTTTATAGAGGTGACACTCTTAGGTTCTTTGCTGTTTCAACTGAATGTTTCTTGAAACTGCTGGCATGCCAAAGGCAGACTACTGATTATAGAAAGATGCCTCATACAACCCCACTTCAAAGAAATCAAACTATTCCTCTAAAGTTGAGTTTGATCTCATGACTTCTTTGAATCCTGTTCTGCCACACAGCTTTAAAGCGAAGCATCCATGGCATTTTTAGCACAACAGTGAATCTTGTTTTGGAAGCTTGAACTAGACCCTGGCAGTTTTCCAACAAGAATTACAATTCTAATGTTGTGCAAATATCTTGCTTGTATCTTGCACTAAAGCTGCAGTCTGGATTATTTGCTGGAGAAAGAGATTTTTTTGAATCCAATGTACAAAGTCCCATCCCCTGCTCCTTTTAGCCTCACCTTAAAAGGGAAGTACCGTTATTTGCAACATTTACTACCGTTCTTGTTATCTAGTGTCAGTCCTTATATCTGAAACAACTGATGACCTTGATGTTTCTAATGGTGAAACGAGGTTTTAATGCACTTTTTGCAAGCTTTGGGATGCTTTTTTGTCATCTGTTTTTATTTCCAATCTTAACTTTAAAGTTGTTGAAAATGAAGGCACATCTGGCTGTTCAAAGGAAATACAAACGCTCTATTAGATTATACAGATAGAATGACCAGAATTATTTTCTGTTTGTTTTTATTTTATATACCATATTCACATGCTGGTTAGAGCTGTGCCTCACACCCTTGATATGAAGAGTACTCATTCTGAAAGATGCAATCATGCATGGCTGCACAAGGTCAAGAAAAGCTTATGTAATATGCATCTCAAGCACTGTCATCTAGTGTCCTTTGATCCACATTCATGTCTATGCCTTATGGTTTGCATATAGAGGTCACTTTCATTAGATACAGTATACACTGCAATAAAAAACATCTTGATTTACATTGTTACAACTATAGAAACTGATCATTTAAGCTCTTTGAAAATGATTAATTAACTTGTGAAATTGAATTCTTCCACTGCTTTCCTGCCATCACTGCAGTTTTGTCGTTATAAGCATCCCAGTAGGTGAAGGAGCATTGAGGCAAAACGAATAGAGCAAACCTACGTGTTCGCTGACATACATGGACATTTACAGTGGTGGTATGTTTGTCCCTCTAAAATCACAACAATCACAACAATTCCATCTCTAGTCTCAGCCACAGAGAAATGTGTCTGGAGGTGCAACACAAGACCTGACAGGTGGTGCCGTCCTCAGCACTGGCAAAGTGGATGTCTGATATACTGAAAGAGTCCACTGAACATTTTTCCCCATAATTCTTTTCCCTCTGTATGTTTCTTGGCATAGTGTGATGATTTTGTGTGTTGTATTAAAAATCATGAGTTAAAATGTCAATCAGAGGTGCAAACCTCAGTATTAAAAAAGCACTCCCATGGCATTTATCTAAAGGTCTGAGTAGCATGACAGGCTGGAAAGGTCCATTATGGGCACCATGAACAGCTCACTTATACCAGCAGGGGTTCTTCTTTAATGCCTATGTTCTGGAATGTGCTAAATGCAGCAGCTATTTCAGACCAGTTGCTTGGTTGCCTTCCTTTGTTTATCTAACAAGTGAAAGCAAAGCAGAAATTATGTCTTAGGAGACTCTTATACTTTCACTGTCATTTCACGCTACTAAGAGTATGCATATTGTACACTTATATGAGCTGTGTATGTGTATCCTGACCATGTGTCTGGATACGTGCTCAGTGTTGTAGAAATTTGGTGGTCTGTGTGCAGCCACCACCCTAACTCATTAGTGCAATGGGACCAATGGATGAGGCTCATTGCCTCAGATGTGGTAACAGTGACCCCCACAGGAGGAGAAATGTACCAACATTTATGCCAGAGGGAAACAGCAAGTAATTCCCTCTACCTTCACTGATTATACCCTGGGTGCTTGAGGTTCATTGAGACATATTGGACAAGGGCAAAATAATAAAATATTAATGGCAGCAATTCTTTATCCGTATCTTAAATAGTCCAGAGGAAAACTTCCTCAGACAGAATAATACAAGTGATGTGATATGCTTTGACTGGCTGTGTACTTCACAGAACAATTTGTACCTACTGTGATTTGTCTTACTTTGAACAAAGCAAAGCTGTTTTTTCGTTTTTGTTGTTGTTTTTGTTTTTTTACTTGGAGTCAAAGAAAATTGTGAAGATTGTTCCCAAAGGAAGATTTTTATTTGCCTCTGATATCACCATTTTACATGTGGCACATTATCTTTGGTCGTAAGATTTGTCCCACTGGGGTCAACTGGCAGGAGTATACTTATCCACATATTTATCGATGCAATGCAAGCTGGAGTTCCATGAAACAACTGGTGAATGGGTATAATTTATAGAGGGCTTTTTTTTAGCCATAACAACAACTCAAAGCAGGAGAAAGTCGGATTATTGCCTACGTCCGACTGAAATCGGACTTTTGAAATGCATGTATACATTATTATTATATATTATTAAAATACACTTAACATTGTATTGTAATAACTCTTTTTGTAAAGTGCCTTGAGATGACATCTGTTGTGAAATGGCGCTATATAAATAAACTGAATTGAAACTGAATTGAATTAGCCCAACATAAGAAGTATCAAACTGGAGTTGGAGAGATGGGACTAAGATACCCAGATAAGTTGATTGGAAAATACATTTTTTCTGCATGTAAATGAGAGCCAGGAAAAGCTGAGCTATTAGCAGCCTGGGCACTGCCCTTTCAGGAAGTGAACAGACCACATAAGCAGAAACAGCAACAAGTGTGACACAATCAAATAAGTACAATACTTACAAAAATTTACTGTGCTGCAGCGTTGTTGTCATCCATTTCATTGCTCAGTGTGAATATCCTGCTTTTACTCTGCCTGTTTCTCTGACTTTAGCATTTGTTTACTATCTGTGTGACTCTAGTCAAACGGAAGAATATCAGCAAGAAAGTGCATGTAACCCACATAAATATAATTGACCCATCTACACCTACAAAATTTATTGAAAAAAAAATACGTAATCCACATAAATATAAATGATCAATTTTCATGTATAAAATGTATAGACAAATAAATTTACACAATTCATATTGCTTCGGTATGTGCCAGCCCTCCATTTCCGATTCTGATTTTTTTTAAAATATGTCCGAGCACGTTGTGCCGCGGCAGACCAGAAAGTCTACTATTTGAAAAAATAAAAATGTTGTTAAAGTTGAGCAACAGTGTTAGACAGTTTGCAGAAGATACTTGCCGTTGCTGCAGAGCAGGGGCTAGCACACGTGATTCTTATACTATCTGCATCCGAAGACCAAGTTTTAGAGTCCTAAAGTTAGCCTGGGTGTCATCATACTTTCTGCCTTAGCTCAATTCATTCAGAGATCGGTAAGCTTTATGATTGTTTTTTATTATATAATTTTGTACTTTTATATAATTGTTCTCTCATGATGCCTAACCAGTTTTCATATGTTTTTCTAAGCTTTTTTATGTATAAATTACTTCATTGTGGGGCAATTTCATGTATACTTAAGATTGAACTGTTAAAAATTATTTGTAAATATTTCACTTTTTTTATTCTGCTACTAAGCTGTTGTCAATAATGTCAAAGCAGAAAGTAATTAAGTAGGAGCTCATTGCACTGTAAACACTGAATTTTATAAGAAAATTATTTTTTTCAAGACTATATATACTAACTTATTGGAAGTCACACGTTTACTGTTTAATTCACAGTACAATGCACAATCTGTACTTTTCTAAATATTCTAATTATTTAAAAATCTTTAAGTATCCTGCTCTGTTTGCACACTACAACCTGGGTTTACCACTTTATCTGTACTTAACCTTAATAAATGTACAGTAGTTTTTTTAACTATTGTACATGATGTAAATATATTTTCTTCTTTAAAAATTGTGTATTTCTGTTCTGTGTTCTGTTTGGTTTGTATTTTTTTTTTGTTTTGTTTTTAGTGCTATTATCTATTCTATTCTAAATTCTACAAACCTGTCTGATAGGTCAGGTTTTCCCCACCCCGAATTTCCTTGATGATTGGTCAGAAGTTCATTCAATGGTGATTCGATGGCAAGCCTTCACCACCAGGATCTAGTGAAATAAAGACTTCATCTGTGGTGACAATTAAGTGTAATGTTTTTTTCTTTTTTTTTTCTGTGGCCTACAGTGCAGTCGGCCAGAAACATCCACAATCTCACCTGCCCATACACTCCCAGAGACTTTTATTTCTGAAATTGCAATAGGTTGTGAAAGCACCTTAGTGCTTTAAAAGTTGGATTATTTGAAACTGTTGTCATTGCACTTGAGATGAGGTGTCGATTTTATTGTAATTTTCATGTACTTTTCCCTTACATGAAGCTAGCATAAGTTCAAAACTAATCCTCACGTCCTTGTGTCATTTAAGACTCCACATTGCTCCTGTAGCCAAACCTACTGGTCCATCCATCATTTTAAAATATTATATTAATATTAATCTGTCTAAGTAGTTCTGCTAGTGTTACAGGCACATGTCGCATAGTCGAGTGAACTTCAATCAATAATTAGATTTTTTGAGTGACGTGTAAACTGGTCTGATTACTGCCAAAAGCTTAATTTTTATATTAATGTAAACATACATATTGATTCAAGTTGGAAGCAAACTTACAGAAAGATTAATTACTGCTGCTACTACTACACATAGAGCAACCAAATTACTAGAGTGACCCAGAAGGAAAAAAACAAACAAATTTGGTCTCTAGAGAGGTCCATCCACATTCTTTATACCCACCAGGCTTTAAAGCAAAGAGAGGATACTAAGATTGGCTGCACCTCACAGTTTGTGCTACTAAATAGATGATATACACTGAGCCTTTAAAAAACATGAAGAATACTCATCATCATGATTGAATGAGTGAAGCTGTTCATTATTTGAACATGTTTGTTTGTAGTAATAAAGACATCAACAGGGGGAAAGCAATGAGATTAGACATAAAGCAGTATATACTCATGTCACTGAAAATATCTACCCTCTGTCCAGGGTTGAACTGCTCCCAGTTAAGTCACATGCACCACAGTTACTATTCCCATTGAGAGCATTTTGGTATCATGTCAAAGCAATCATGCTTTACTTGTTGCCATAGTTCTCATGAATTGTCCATCTGGTCACACCAAAAGTAATTTTCTTCTGAATGTGCGGTAAAAGCCAAATGCTGGCTATATGACTTTGACTGTGTGTGCTCCAGCTGGTGAGTACTTGGCAGCACAATGAGGCTAACTATACGATTCTGCGGTTTGTTGAATCTGAGTGGTTAATAAAGCATTCCCAAAGGTCAAAGTATTTAGTGTTTCAGAAATGTAGTTTAGATTTCTTTGTTAAAATCCTCCCATTCTCATCCTGCTTTAATTCCAAATATGTAAATAATGCTGTCTATATCCAGATCCCTCTGTGTTCCCCAAAAAGATTATCAAACAATTTCTTTACAGAGCTGTGATAATTTTTCACACAACAGTGCTGAAAACATGAATATTTTTCCATTTTTGATTATAATTAAAGTAATTCATACAGAAAGAAAAAAAAAATTGTAAGAAAATGAAATAAAGGAAATAATATTTGAAACATTAAGAAAACAGATACAAAAGCCATGAAAGACCAAGAAAACAGATTAAATCACTATTTAGAAAAATATGCTGCCCCTAGTAATGCTAATTAAAATTACCTGGTTCAGTCGTGATTGATGGCCTGTAAAAAGGCTTTATAATTTCCCAGTGTCACACAAAAACATGTCATAATAAGGAAAAGCAAAGAAATGTATTTGATAATTTCTTTGTCTGAACTCCTCAATTTTAGTGTTGCGAAACTTAGTGATGGCGTTAAATAAATATTTTCAAGAACACCTTGGGGAGAAACCTACAAGTAGAGAGTACTGATCCACAATAGTCTCCTTGTACAATCACCGCACAAGACTCCACTGTTGAGAAAAGTACAAGTATGTTTTGGATGCATTGCACATTACCAGTTAATGGGTCCAGTGGAAAAATATTTCTAAAAAATATAAATGTATTGAATACTTATTTTGCCCACTGTCTTTTAGATATTATATTTGTTTTAGCATGGGGCAACCACGGCTCAGATGGTAGGAGATTGTCCCATAACTGGTCCGAACCCCTGCCATATATAAATGCAGGCCATATGCCATTTTATCTGTGGTTATTCTTGAAATTAAGATTCTTCAAACTAATGAGGTCAAACAGATATTAAATAGATTTCTTTCAGCTGAAAAATTGAACAGCTTTAACTGATGGAATCCCCTTTTGTGTTGTGTTAATTTGCTCTCTCTCTCTCTCTCTCTCTCTCTCTCTCTCTCTCTCTCCCCTTCTCCACCTGTGTGTGTCTGTTGATGCCCCACTAACAGCGCACCCGCAAACAGCAGAGGGAGCATGCTGGGGCTCAGGGGTGCCCTTTTATCACAATCCTCATCTCTCCTGTTGGGGTTGCACCAACTGAAAATCTGTGGTCATGACCTTTGCTTGTCTGCGACCACAAGCAGTGTCATCACCTGGAGGGAAAATGAGCCTGTGTTGCAGTGTTTCAGAATATCTGCTAGAGCCTATCTATCCATGTAGAATCACATGTATAACAGAAAAAATGACAGACACACATTGTGTATTAAAATAAAATAAAAATGTTCATCAGGTGGAATTATATAATTTATCTAGACGGTGAGTTTTTACTTAGTTTTTTTATTATTATTCAATTTAGTACGTTTTTAGAAAAAAACAGTATGGTGGGTATGGTTTCCTTGCAGTGTCAGGATATATTTGCTGTACAAAATGGAATATTTCCACAGTTGCAATATTCTCTTTAATATAATTAAAGCACAAAAGACTGCACTTAGATCAAACAGCAAAGTGGATGGGGAGCAACATTATAGAAACTTTTACCCTGTTTTCTATATTACCACATATAATGGTTAAAATGAACAAGAATTACATGGATCTGAATGTAAAATCCAAAAAATTATTCCCAATCATTTGAAAGTATTGAATGCTGTATGATATATAGAAAAAGCGGGTCTAAAAAACATGGGCATGGGTCCTATTATATGTGGGTTGACATATTGGACGCTGTTTTCCTTCTACGTGACCCAATGTGGACAAAACGCTTTTACTGATTTTTGAATACGCATATGATTACGTCCCTTTTCCGATCATTCTCATTAAAAGTTTAAAAGCAGAACTCAATAAACAGACTTAGAAAAAAAAAAAAAGAAAAAAATGAAACTTTCTCCACCAAGACCGACCAACCAAGCTGATCCAAGATGCAACCAACCCAGGTCACTGTCCCAACGTGGGGAGAGGTGTGCAATTAGCTGCTGTGTCTGAGCCTTCTTGAGACACCGACCCGGCCCCAACCCTCCTTATTACAAGGCAGCAGCCCACAGAGCCGATCAATACAGCCAGAAAAATAAAGTAAACATCCGCATTGCGTTCTCTTGATAGAAATAACTAAAGGAGCAGCAAAATCTAAGGAAACACGCTGAGATCGTGTGCTTTCTGATGGACAGGTAGCAACATCCAACTTTACGTTTTGTTTTCAAACTAGTGCCAGTCAAGCTGAAACTACACTGAAATGTGTCTTTTTTTCCATTGAGGTTTTTCTGTCTAACATTACAGTTTATTGATTTACAAAATTATCTGAATATCACTTACCTACAAAATGCTGAAAACTTTAAAAGAGAGTCTGATGCGCTTTTCATTTTGCTGCATATATTTCTATGGAGGTTGAACTTTCTGCCTTTTCGTAGTAGAAAATTGTAGACTTGTAATTTTTGGCATGTATGGCAATCTGTCCTCACTCGTATACAAAAATACTGATTGCCGGCAATGATTTAGGTATGTACGTCAGGGATCACCCGGAAACTACACACTGTTATTTTAATAAAGCATATAAATCGGGATCAATGGTGTTGAACATTAAGACTGTGTTATTTTTCCCATGATGTCTCAGCTTTGTTTTACTCTAGGTTTTGCGTAAAAACACTCAGCAGACTACAACCGAAGAGGAGACTTAGGTTCCCCATGCCAAAGAACTGTGCATCACTTAAGAATCACTCTTCTGCTAGAAAAAAATAAAATAACCCTTCACTTCTTGCTTCACTGTGCTATCCTCCAATTAAATATGAGACATCAGGGCAGAGATTAAATATGTAGTTCTACAGTCTGAGTATCCAAAGGTGGAAACCCTTTTCCTAATGTTTTAAAGTAAAGCAAACCAGATTGCATGCTGGGTAGTATGTTCCAATTTTCTGCTAGAGGAACTCTCGTCACATTCTTTCATGCATGCTTGTTTTATCCTTTCACCTAAAAATGGAACTTAGTTTGCTGTCTTTGATCTGCAACAACACATATTTACACTAGTGAAAATAAACAGATATGAAAAGGACATTGTTACAGTGTGACACCTTCAAAGGTTTTGCGAAATATTGTTGATCAAAGGAATATTTAAAAAGAAAGCAAACAGACAGCGACAGAGGAAAAAAGTCACATCATTAAGGAGGTACTGGCATCTTAGATACATAAATTAGCTTACTTAATTTTCAGTCACCTCCCTTTTTTCCACCCTTCGTAGGCCATTTGTAAGTAAGCAGGGAGACACCAAGTGTAGCAACATGAAATTAATTACAGTACAGCATGTTCTCCATGTGGGCTGCACACTCTGAAAAGCTGACAATTGTACCCAGCTAACAGCTTTAACTGAACCTCACACAGAGCAGACAAATTCTCTTCTTGCTTCATACTGTACTTTTCAGCTTTTAGAGTTACTCTTCTGCATTACAGAGCAAGACATTGTTTTTACAGTAATGCTTTTTTCAGTTTTAATTCTCTGTCACTGTTTCTACGTCTGCAGGCGTTTTTGAAGGGTGGGGCTTCAGAAAAGCATACAGACAGAGGCTTACACACAGAGGCTGACACAAGAGCCGACTTTACTACAAATGATTTGGTGATTCAGTTCAGCCAAACTGCAAACAAAGGTAACAAGGTTGCTTACCTGCTCTTTAGAATGTCTATCTGAACTTGAAGCAGCCATTGCATATTTTTTTAGCTCTAAAAAGCCGGTAGTTCAGTCAACTTTAATGTACATGTTAATCATCACTGTATATTGATAATAAGCACATATTTTCCACCATGTTTTACTAAAATCTATATGCGTAAAATACTTAATTTTCTTGATTAAGCAAATCAGTTAAATGGATGACTCGTTTTACCATCATTTACAATCTGTGGTTATGCATTAAGTTCATACATATCCTTTATTGATTTAGATACACCAACCTCTTTTGTAATTTCTCATTTATATGCTGATATGTTATTGTCATGTTATTATCATATGTTAGCTCCTGGATTTAATTAGTTCTATTTGCTCAGTGATTGAGATGCTAAAAAAATTAGAATAAACTTTAGGTAAAACCTCAAAATTTAGACTAATAGAGGGCCCACAAATATATAAATGAAAAATGCCATTAAACAGTTAGCCATTAAAAATATCAAAGTATGGAATTTTTCAATCTACACAAACAGGCCAAATGTGACAAAAGGCTAGGCTGTCAAATGCGATACTAAATTCCTTATATGTATTTTGAAAAAAAGGACATTATAAAAAGTTAATTTTCTTATCTCAGCAAAAAAGTGAATTACGTGACTTTATCATAAGCAGAATTATCTGTATCTTGGTCTAGCATGATGCCAGTCCTTACACTGGCAAGTTGTGAGAATACTATTTTGTATTCTCATATTTTGGATATTGGGTCAGCTGTTGCTTCTATACTGGGAGGAAATTGCAAAGCCATTGAGTCATGAAGAGCAGCAGCAACAATAATCTGTAAACGCCAAAAGGGACAGTTTGCATTTTATTGCAACAACAATATGTAGACATCAAAATCAATGGTTAAAGCAATAAAAGAAACCCATAGGACAGACACTTATATTTCATTTTTAATCAAAAGACATTCTGGTTGCCAGGTATTATTACTTTGACATTTTACTTTTGTACCCAAGGACTTTGGCAGAGAGGGTTAGTTAAAGTGTAAGCGGGTGACTCAGCACATAATTATCTTTACCTTCCTGGTGGAGAAAAAAAGTAGCGCATAATCAGATGACAAATAGAGGTCAGGTTGAGAGCATACAAGAAAGCATTATACATACATAATGTGTGTCCAAAAAGTTAAACGATTTCACCTCAGTTCACTCAAGGAACATTCACATTAATGTATGCTGCCAGCAGTGGACACCTAATTGTGCTCAGGCAGGCGCGTGGTGAGGTATGAAAAGACAAAAACATTAAGTCCTTTTCGAGCTTTTCCCATCTCCATGTGGGAATGCTCCAGTGACTCAGTCTTATTTAGAATGACAGCCTCACCTAAATGCATGGCAATTCAGTAGCATTCCCAAGATCAAAATAAGAGTGGCTTTTAACCAGGAATGATTATCCCATTGGCTTTGTTTTGCGTGAGCCTCGAATGCAAGTCAGGAGTGTGGCAATCAAATTAAAAGAAATGAGAGCCGACTTGCTGTTCAATTAAAATCAGGCTCCAGTTGCTTCTGAAAGGTTTGCTTGTCAGATTAATTTAATAGTATCTGGAGCAAATGCTGGAATTGATACCGTTTGAAAATTCATTATTTTACCAATAGTCTAAACCAATAACCATTACAAGGAGCACATTGTATAAGCTGTGGGAGCGAAAAGTGTCAGAGAATACTGGCAGAGCCTGTCAGCTACAACAATTTCATTTGATGCTGTCTGTCTCTCGGCTCCACCCACAAGGGAGGCAAATAGCTCTGTCTTACTGAGAGAAAACACAGGCAGACTGAGAGTGAATTCCATCAAAATGAAAGGCCTTATTAGTTGTGTCAAATACTGATACTCACTATGGCAAAGTGCACTGAATACAGACAGCATTACAGCTGGTGAAATCAACAGCATAGGGGAAAGTGCCCCCCACAATAGTATATGGTGGTGTGATGGTGGGCATATGAAAACCATCAAAGATTAGGTCTGATCTGTATTAAGAGAAGGAGGGCTGTGTGTGATTGCCTCCCTGTCACTGTGCTAATGGAATCTAAAGGCAGATAACAAATAGGAAAGGGTTAAAAAAAGGGGTCAAAAGCAGTGCTTGACATGGAAAAAACTAAATGAAAAACTGCTGATAATAGAGGTGACAAAACATCACAGCTTTCGCAAAAGAACAAGAGAGATTTGTCTGAGAAGGTAAAAGAAGTGTCAAAGACAAACAAGGGTGCACAATTATATGCCCCTTCATGTTCAATCAATTTTAAGGAGCCAGCAATATCAAATGTTGACATTTCCCTCCTCCCCTTGCATGCATGTTAACCCTTGGATGGACAGAAATGATCTTTTCATGATTAAAAATCCAGAGGATTATTTTTATCCTTTTAATGATCATAAATTAACTTAATAATTCTCTCTACTTTAGAAATAGATAAACAAATTAATTGCTTACACTTCTGCTAAATGGAAAACATAATGTTCAATGTTGGAAAACCTTTTTTTGTCTAAGCTTCTTAAAATACCCTTTTTCTTTACAAATAGATAGAATGCTTCTCACTTTCTGATATACGGTACTTGAGTTGTGTTTACACTGCAAGGTTTCGCTATAATCAACATGCCACATTAAATCAAACAAGCTGCATTAAGGTCATTAGGCAGCTTGGCAAGGAAAGAATAATAATTGTGTAAAACGTCCCCTCAACAAAAAGGAGAAAGAAGATTTTATATTCCAGGTTGCACTCTAGGCAGTGGAGATAGACTGTTTACAGCTGAGGAGAGCCAGGAAACCCAACAGAGCAAATTCCAGAAGGAACAACAGGATATCCATCAAAATACATGGAATAAAATGGTGTTGAAAACCTTGGCTGGATTTAAACTGATATATAAATGGATGGGTGGAATTTATCTTGATAGCAGAGACTAAATGTGCTTTTTACCCTTGAAGTTGAAGGTGTATTCTTAGTCATTTGATAAGCTATCTACTTTAAAAAACGAGGCAGCAGCCCTACAAACGCAGGACAGAGCACAGACACAGGGAGCTGGAATTTATCCTTAAGCTGTTTTCTTTCTCTCATCTTTTTGGGTTTATCTATACCTGACAGCTTTCTAAGAGACCCCTTCACAAACAGGAAAAGATGCCAAGATGTCCAAAATTACAATTATGGTCCTGTTGCTGTTTTTCATTCATGACTTTTTGCCTTGAGTGCATATATTAAAAATTTAAGTTTTCTCTCTGCATCTATGGCCTTTTTGTTTTCACGCTGGTCTTTTCCACCACTTTATGAAAATAAGCCATATAGGAGAAGTGGGAATGTGGGAATGGGATGGTTTGAGATTCTCACAATATCAGAAGTTTTTGTAAAAATACCAGCTTCACCATTTGAGTATTTTAGACAAAAAAGTATTACATGATTTAATTTCTTTACTTTAAACATATTTGAAGTGCTTTACAAAAAAAACATTGATATGAATTAATGTTTTCATTTATATATATATATATATATATATATATATATATACACATGTATGTATGTATATATATATATATATATACATATGAAGAGAAGTGAAAATATTAATAGGTGCTAAATTTGGTACAGGTTTTCAGGTGAAAATTACATTGAACATTGAATCATTTCGGCAACTTAAGCGATCAGCTCGCCAACAAATTCGTTGCTTGAAAAGACATTCTTCCCAAAGCTTATCAAGCATAGTTTTCAAACCGTTTTACCTTAGAATCATGATGTGGAAACTAAATGAGGTGCTTCCAATTAATCTTACTAAGTAGTTGTGTGGATGGAATATTTTTCAAACCACTAAATTTGTCTTTCTCGTGAGAGACAAAGTTGAGGAATCCTTTTTTATGCCTAGCCAGCTGTCCAGGATTGTGCTGCAGTAGATGTCAGGAAAGCCCACTATATGGTTTTCTTGAGAAACTCTTGGACTTTATTTGCCATCTCGTTAAAATGTATTTAAATCATAGGAACTGTGTGGCAGAAAATATGTGCAACAGTTTAGAAATCACATTAAAAAGAAAGAAAACTGTGATGTAAAGTCATATCGATAAACATTTTGTGCCATACATTAAATCAAAGTTTTGTTTCTCAACCAAAGCCACAAGGAAAACAAAAGGAAACATAAAATTTCATAAGCAAGTTAATCTGTTTAAATAAATCAACTTAAGTGTTAAGTGTTTTCTGAAGGAAACCTCCATAGTAAACTGGGCAAAACCAGATGAAAACCAAAGAGCTGCCTGTTTCATTGGGAGACAAGGATCAAGCAAGTTCTGTGTACATTGGGCATAGGAGTTTCTGTGTCAGGATCTCATTTTAGAACAATTCAGTTTTATGTAAAAACACAAACAGTTGTTAAAGGCACAGACAGGAGTCGTCACATTCAACAAAGGAACCATGAATTTCTCAGTTAGCAGTTTATACAGTGTAATATTTTTAATAAATAAAATCAACTTCCAGATTTTTCTGGAAGTTTTTTGAAATTATGAAATACTTTGTTTGAAATTGAAAATATAGAAAAACAAATCATTTGTGTACTGGTCAGCGAAAAAATGCCTTGAAGAGGTGGATTTTTTGATGTTTTTGACAAAATTTGTTCTGTTTTATTGGCGTTTTATGTAATAGACGGGCACAGAGTAGCACATAACCGTTTAGTAAAGTGAAAATCCTAAATAGTTTCAAAATTCTTAAGAAAAATCCAAAAAGTGTCTCGAAAACTCAAGACTGGTGTAGAGGTTCTTCTTTCAAAAGGACGAAAAATTCCAAACATCCAGTCAGTGCTACAATATAAATAATAGCTACACTTTGCTTTTATTTGATCATATTTACTTAAAGATTGGTAGTACCTACTATGGATAAGCCAGGAAATGAATCAAGATAATCTATGTAAAAGTTTGTAGTTTTTTTGAAAGATTTTGTTAAGAGTTTTTTTTTTTTTCAGGTAGTAATACATAATATTTGATTCAAATAAGTTGGGGTGAAGGAGGCATCTTGAAAGAATACACTGGAGCCTTTAATGGTGTCAGGAAGGAGGGGAAAATGACATATTGCACAAATGCTAATATATCGGGAGTATCATGGGGCACCCCTTGCTCAGCAGTGGATGTCATCCACAACAGTCACTTTACATGGAATACAGAAGAGTTCATATTTTGATGTGTATATTAATAACTGTCTGCAACATCTCTGATTAGGGTTTTGTGAGAAACTAAACAGCTTGTTTAAAAGTTGCCCTAAATCTCCCAGGATAATCCAGACAAGCTGATTCATCCAAGTGCTAAATGCTGGGCACTCATTGATCGTGAGGTAGAAGCAATTACAGACCAGTCAGTGTTGAAGAGAAAGACAGCAGCACTCCAGGCTGCCTCCTTTTGCTCTGATTTTATGCTTGCAGTCGCATATTCATAATTACTCATGCTAATCAAGGTGGGAGTTCACAGTCAGAGATTCTATTGTGTCAGCAGCTCTGAGTGGCAACAGAGAGTCAACAGCCAAATCACATCTGTACCAATTGGCAGAGATTAGAACGACAAGCCCCAGCACTCCACAATATTTACAGACTAATCTGCAGTGGCAAACAGTCAACATCAGATCACAGACATGTCGATGAATGAGCAGGTGTGCATTACAAACAACATGTATTATCCGCACACTAACTTACCCTAATAATAAATTAATACTGGCTGGCTCAAGAGTAATCAAGGTTAAAACTTTGTTTTGGAAGTGTGAAAATAAGGAAAGGGGTTGCACTTTGCGCATTAATACCGAAAAGGTTATATAAAGACATTTAATATGTATTAAAAAACTGTAAACATGGCTATTTGAACCCAGTAACTTCTTTTGTGCAGTTCAAAACATGCAGAGAATAAAATCATAAGATTTCCATCAAAATAAAGTTTGAGTAACTACTGCATCAGTTACCTGCATTAGGAAGTGTAAGACTTTTTCTTAGTTTTCAATAAAAAAAAAATCAGTAAATGTAATTTGCTGTCAGAATGTTGATTAAAGGAATCATTCTCCGTGAAATAGCATTTCAGCCTGTGCAACAGCTCAAAACAATGCAGCATGGCTAACCTATACTTTTCTTATTTTCCGACATAATCAGAGAAAAATAGAATTTATTAATATTAATGACGATCCATATGCACAATTAAACAACCTTATTTCCAAGTAAAAGTCCTATTACATTTCACTGTTCCTCACTTAAAATGCTAATGATAATTCTGAAAAGGTGAAGAGAAGCATTTTTGAAGGCCAGAATGACTGTCTGTGCCTGTAGTAAGATTTTTACAAGGAAATTAGATTGCCTTATAATTCTGTGCTGTTCCCCTATATGCAACATTTATTTTATTGGACGAGAGGTGGGGTGCCTAGGTCACCGGTCCATCACAGGGCAACACTGGACAAACAACCATGCTTATGCACATTGATACCGGAGCATTTTAGAGAGACCAATTCACCTCACAGTCATTGGTTTGGACTATAAGAAGGAGTATCTGGAAAGATGATTTTCTTCATTTAAGCAGAAGATTTCTCTAGGGGTACAACATCTAATTCTAATAACAGTACAGTGTAGTAAATGTATCATGCTGAAAGTTTATCTGTTTGCGTCATTGCTATTTATTACAAAAGCACAAAATTGTTCCTTGCACATATGCTAATAAGGACGTGTACAAAATTGTTTTATGATAGCTTTCACTTATTCACAGCTTTATTCTTCAAACTTTATTTTAAACACAGTAACCAAAGCTGATCAAATCATATCTGCTGTTTATAAAGCAAAGAAAATAAGACAAGGTTATGAAGATCATCTGTAACACCTTTCACAAGATCTATGTGCGCTATTATTATTTTCACAGTAATTAGCGAGGTTTGTGAATAACAAATAGCAAAACTCAGCAAGTATAAACATTTATTTAAGTATTTTATTTATTTATTGTGCTTTGAGATAGTTAATATGAAGACTACATACAGGTGAGATATCTTCACACACTATAAAGAAACATCTTGTTCTCACCCTTTGTCAAATCAGGCCAAACTTTACTTGTTTTAACATGGGTTTATTTACAAAAATGTAGTCTCATTATATTTTACCTGTTGTCAGTGTTTTCCCTTGTGATTATCCCCAACTGTTCCCTGATTACCCTGGTGTGTATATATAGTAATCTGTGTCTTTAGTTCTTGCTAGTTCTTCTTCTATCGTCAATCTTTTCCTTGTCTTCGTCAACCCAGAGTGCATAAAAGCGTTTTACATCGTGGCCTTGCTGGATTGGGATCCTCATTCCACCCACTCCTGACAGAAGGAACTATTAAACCTGGACCCAGCAGCCCATTTGATATCATGATTGGAACTGAGTCTCTGATCCAACCCGGATGTATTTGGCGCTTCACATCATCTCTGCAAGGGTCAGAGCAACCTGGCGCAGAACAGGCAGCAGAATCAAAAGCCTCAGCACCCACAATTTTACAGCAACCAGTTCTTCACGGCAGCTGTTACTGATGCTTTGCATCTTCTTCATGAGGGTCAGCATGCTCCGCTGCGGAACAGACTGTGAAATCTCTTCGCAACAGTGGCGGCCTTCAGAACTTTGGGATATTGTTAAGGCCCTCTTCCCATCGCCCCCTCCGCCGACTTGTGGTGTTTGTTTTTTGTTATTCATATTTATTTTTATTTTTTTGGGGACTTTATGACATCTTGTATCTGCTGTTGAGGGAGAGGTATTGTCATGATGCATTTCCCTACATGATCTTTTTCTTGTTCCCATTCTTTGATTATCCACAGCAGTTCCATGATTACCCTGGTGTGTATATCTATGATCACCTGTGTCTTGAGTTCTTTGCTAGTTCCTTGTCTATCGTCAATATGTACCTTGTCTTCGTCAGGCCACAGTGCAATAAACCGTTTTTTTCATAATTGCCTTGCTGCATTTGTGTCCTCATTTACACCCACCCCTGGCAGTTAGGGAGGCTTCAGTCTTTGATACAGCTTTCCTGAGTTAGCGTCCAAGCTCCAAAGACATTTACCACATCTATTACCCTACTTCTCTCCCTGTTTCTAACCTATACGCTGTCAAAAAAAGGTCACTAGAGCCACAAAACTTAAAAAATATATTTACATTTGCTAAATACCACTACAATGAGAGTGAGCGTTTTGTGTTACTTTATACAAAGTCACAGGTTTTCAATAAACTAAATTTAGTATGCCTTTGAACTGTTTGGAAAATCCCAGGGCATAATTTCATGTTGGTAAGCTTCTAGTGAATTGATAAGATAAATGGGACCATGCCTTTGGGTGTATTCTAAGGTGACACCTCAAAGAAAACTCTTCCTTGTGGGACATCATGGAAATAAAGAAAAACACCTCACCTGCACTGTAGCTTTCACCTGCACTGTAGCTTTGACCATTTCTCTGAAGCACAGTTTGATGGCCCCAGAAACTAGTGTGGACTACTTTCTTGAAAAGCTTTGAATTGCCTGACCTGGGTCAATGTGTATGCACTATGCTGCTGGTAAGGATGGGATATAATTTTATGTCAAAAATGTGAACTATCCCTTTAGGGCCAACAAAGTTATGATTTTGGAGTGACTATCACAGTCATTTAATGTGTGTACAGAAATAAAATAAGCAAGGTGGCCTACAAACCTGACGAGGTATACTATTCTGACAGGAGGAATGGGCCAAACGTCTGGCACACTATTGTGAGAAGGTTGTGGAAGCGTAGTCAAAATATGTAATCCAAATCATACAGTTTATAATGTAATACCGCTACATAACATTTATATATGTACACTCTATTAGAATCAATTAATATTCTTTGAAAAGTCTATTTATTTCAGTAATTTACAGTATTTCACTAAATGAATATATACTGTACAGAGTAATTAGTTTCAAGCCTTTATTTATTTTTGTTATGCTAATAAAAACAGAACATTTGACATTAGAATATTACACCAGACCAAGTTTGTAAAAAATGTTGTTAGAAAAATGTGGACTTGCTTAAAAAATATTTTATATACCTGCTTAGAGATTGTTACTTGTAAAATATATTTTTATCTTACAAATCAGAATGCATGTTCTACTTTATTAGACATAAGACTGTGAACAACCTTATATTAATCTAGCAAATATTTTTGGTACATAGAAAAATATAAATACTTTTGGTAATCCTCACTTGCATGAAACTGTAAGTTTAGTAAGACATTGAGGAGAAAAAAGTTGACATTTTATATGCCATATAAATATCTGGTTTAAATTTTAGAGAGTCATTTCTATTTTAATTCAAAAAGAATCAAACGTTTGCTTAATTATTAATTGAATTTGAGATTGCATTTGAGGCCATCAAGTATACTAGGCATGCCCCTTGTATACATATTGATTTCAACAAGAAGCCCTCTAATCAGAATCATGGTAAAATCAATACCTGGCATGGCCTGAGGTACTGTTCATGCTTCAGTGTACACATCTGAAGTAAACTCACTGGCGTTGAAACTGTCTGGTCATTTGCTTAAAGAAAATCAAGACTCACCGCAATGAGGAGGACTGCTGTGATAAACTGAAGGAGACAAACAGAGATAAAGAAGGTGAGTGCTAAGATGAATGATCGAAAGAGGTGTTAGTCAATGAGGGGGTTTGCTTTGATTGAAAACTATTATGGGGGCTTTCGTTCTCAAAGCTTCAATCAATCAAGCTTGAAGGGTGCAGTAGAGCTTTGCGAGATCAGGCTACAGAGCTATCCCAATGCTTTCACACTTCCCCTTCACTCTGACCCCTGTGCTCTCCTTCCATCTTTTCATCACTCTAAGTTAAGTTGCAGGGCCGCAGTTGTTTGTCTGATCGCTTGGAGCAGAAAATGGAAGGGTGAGGACAGATCTAAGGCTGTCAGCTCAAGACATGGCTTTAGTTTGCCTGTTGAGCCTATAGCAGTCACATCCTATGAACAGCTAAATGAAGTAACCTTAAGGGAGCTCAGAGGGGCAATGCAAAGACTGTGAGGTTTCCAACTGTCTGATCTGTTGCCAAGGCAGAATGCAGCCCTTGGCACACTGTTTCCCTACTCAACCTTGCTGCTCACAAACATGGAAACCACTTGCAAAATTTACATGGAATGCACATGTAGGGACCTGGCGGTGGGGCGCATTGGCCCTGGGGGCGGGACCCCTTATGGGGGGCCCCTTATAGGGGGCCCGTTGTGGGGGGCCTCGCCTGTGGTGCCGGCACCCACTGTTTAAATGCATCTAGACACTGAGGGCCCGGGGGGGGAGATGGGGGTACCCGGCAGTATTCCCATGTCCCACCCCTCTGTTTTAAGTGCACATTAGAACAACACGCAACAACACCACATTGAGCGGGGGGAGAGAGGCTGGGGGGTCTTTCCACACCCCTGTTCGTTGGACCATCAGGGGTCGGAGCCCGGGTAGAACATCAGGCCGTCTGGTCGGGGTCCTGGGCTGGTGGGCTGCTCTTGCCGGTGTGGGGGCCTTGGCGGTCTGCTTGTCCCCATCCTGGTGGGCAAAGGGGTCTGTCTCCCGGGTGCAGGGGCAGGGTGCTCTATTGGGGCGTCTGTCCCTGGGCCTGGGAGTATGGAGTATAGTGTATGTATGGGGGGTATGAATGACTGTATAGCGTCCTTTTTTCATATATCCTGTATTTGTAAGAATTGTACGCATGAGAGGGAGAGTACGTATGAGTGTCTCTGTCTGTCTATGTCTACCTGTCAGGTTGGGTGTTTGGCTTCCCTCTGGCCTGATGCATCTTCTTCCCCTCAGTTACTCCCCGTCGGTGATGGATGCTCCTGCCCGCTGGTTGATGATGGCTCTCGATACCTGGGGCCGGGGGTCCCGGTTGCGGCCCGGCTCGGTCCTGGTGCATGTCTGGCGGGTCCTGGGTGGTTCCGGTGTGTCGGGCAGCCGCTGTTTCGGGCCGACGTCCTCCTTGGATTGACTGGGGCACCTCTTATGCGGGTGCCGGGGTTGTAAGTAGGTTGGTGCCGTCCGGTGGATTGGTGGGGACCGTGCCTGGCGCCCAGGCCTCCTGCCGGTTCCAGGACTTCTGCTGGCTGGTCGGTTCATCTGGGGGGGGCTTTCCGGCATTGGCTGGGCCCCTGATCTAGGCACCCTGCGTGGGGCGGGATCTGGACCCAGGAGCTGGAAGATCTGGATGTCCAGGTGCTGGCTGGGCGCGGGGGAAGGCGTACATCCGCTGTGGCTCTTGCTGTGGCTCCCTGGCGTGTGGGTGTGTGGGGGCGGCCCGGGTTGTTGGCGGTGGGTATCGGTCCGGGGTGGCGGCGGCGTGTGTTGTCCGTCGGTTGGCTGCGGATCCCCCTTGCCTGCGGCGGAGGCGGGGGGCCCTTGTCGGCTGGTCCCTGGCAGGGTGCCCCTGGTCCCCGTGGCCTCCGGGTCCTGATCCAGGCCCGCCCTGGCGTAGCCGGTTTCCGGCGGAGCCCGTGGGCTCGTCACTGCGATCTCTCGGGCCGCAGCATTGTGGCTAGTGGGTGTTCCCCTGGGGGTTCCATCTGTTCCTCTCTTGGTGGGTGATCGACCCTCCGCTGATCCGCCTGTGGCCTCTGTACTCTGTGGGACCCTGGATGCATACATCTCTTGCCTCCTCCATGTCTGTGTCGATTCCTGTAAGACGGATTGACGATTCCTTACACCAGCTATCAATCACTTGCATGGGGAAACCTTATTCAGACCTGCATGCTCGCACACACACATAGGTGTGGGGACATTGGTGTGGACGGACATATCTTAAGCTGAGGTTATCATCATTAGTTAGTTGTTCACAGGAGCTTACCAGAAACATTTGATTTATGTTCATTAATCCATGCTTGTGTGTAGTGAATGTGTAATTCTTAGTTTATTCTACTAGATCCGAACTATTGGTTTGGTTCTGTACAGTTTGTTGTTTTGGTTTTGTATTACTGTTTCTCTGACATCCGGCAGAGGTGGAGGACTGGGATGTTTTCTTGTGTTCTTTGTTTGCCTCCCTGTCTTGTGTCGTCGGTTCGCGCCTCTGCTGTTCCGGTTTCTTTTCTTCACCTTCTTCCTTTCTCCCTTCTTGTCTCGGTTTAGTGTCCATGACGTCAAGAAATTGAACCCACAGTAATCACTAATAAAGATTTTTCATACATATACATCAAGTGGCGTACTACAGCGAAGCTGTAATACTCTGCTTGGGAAAGTAAAACTGTTGGGCTTGTACTTGGTACTCAGACACCAATTCTGAGTAGCATACTGCTAGACAGGACACGTTAAAAAAAAAAAAAAAAAAAAAAAAAAAAAACATGGAAACCACACATCTAAATTTGTGGGATAGGGAGTTCAAGAATAACAGAAGAAGTGATGAGAAAAGGCGAAATTTGAGAGGAGACGACACTAAGCACCAAAAAATTCAGTAGAACAGTTGTGACAATCAAACCTTTCTTTCTGCTAATAATAGCATTATCAGAAAATCATCAATCACTTTGACAGATGAAACAACAACTTTGGTCTACCATACAAGTGTGTAATTATCTGCAGCAAAAGTGAATACAACACTTTAAGCACTCATGTGCAGTTAAGAGTGGGTCTGCGTTAATAAAAAAGTATAATTGTAGTTTAGGCCCATATTTGATCACACTAAGAAATTTACAAATCATGTGAGCATATTTTGACAAAACTCTTGCACAGTCTAACATTTATAAAAAAAAAAAATTGATACAAGGGAACTGATGATGGAGGAGTCACCGTTTTGAAAACACTAATATGCTTCATATGATGTTGACAGAAAAAAATGAGTAAGATGATGGGTTTTTTTTAGCTATGCAGCATAAAAGCTGGATATAAAGTTTGAAGCAAAGAAATTAAAAATTACCATTAAAAAAAACTAAATTCATTTAAATTGTCTTGTATTGTCTTTTCAAAAAAATTATTTATCAGTGCATATAAGAATGCCTTCTAAATAATTTCAACCCCTTTTACATTTGCCAATTATAACAACACACTAACACATTCTACTGAATAGGGTAACAAAAGTATAACAAAAAAGATGGTTTCTTTTTTGCATGAATAAGAAAACAGGAAAAGGTTGGAATTTTTTACATTCTGTTTACTTTAGTTAACACTTTGTAGAGCCACCTTCTCTGCCAATACAGCTCAGGCCTGTTGGGTTGCTTTTTTTATTGTTCACATGTAGAGAGTAATGTCTTGTGCCTCTCCTTTGAACCACCATTTATTTACTAGCCAATTTAACAGCTTCCTAAACTAGTTTAAGTTTTAAATTATTTATGTTACTTCTGATTATTTTCCACTCGCTACTAATAAAAATGTAGAGACTTTGACTAGGCCATACAAACAAAGTAATCTAAATCATTCCATTATAGCTCTGGTTTTGTGTTTTTGTGTTTCAGGATCCCTGACAACTGAAAGGTGAACCTCAGACAAAATCTGGACCCTGGATGCATACAACAGGTTTTGTACCACATGTTAGGTGTAACTCTGAGCAGCTTTCCTTTTCCTGGTAAAGAAGAGCTCCCCACAGCATAATGCTGCTACTACTGTGTGATCACGATGCTGTTTGTCAATAATGTCCTCTACCAAACCTTTAAGGCCTAAACAGAAGAGCAGTGCACATAGAAAGATTGAACAACATAAATATGTTCTAATTGCTAATTACTTCAAGTCACTTTGAAGCCAATTGTGTTTTATTTAGATAAAGGGGGCTGAATAAAAAAAAATCATAGAACACTTCTCAGAAACTTATTTTGGACAAAAGAAAATCACCTAAATCCTCATTAAAATACATAGGAGTTTGTGTTTTTAATGTTAAAACACATGAAAGGTTATTAAAATGTTTTTGCAAACCACTTTACAGTTATTAAAAATACCAACGAGTGCAATTATGATTTTTGTTTAAAAAAAAAAAAAAACTAACAATCAAAAGGTTGTATTATTCATCATAAGATGGTACCATACAACGGCACAAAAGACTAAACAGTAGGAGATGATAATACCACTGTCACCTAGTAACAATTTCCTAAAAGAGGAGCAATTATCACAACATTAAATAGTGATAAACAACCCCAGCACAGTAATCTTCAGAACATCTGAGCTGTCCCTGTATCATCAATCAAAAAGCACACCACAGGGTAACAGTAGGTAGGCAGTGATACATTAAAATGGACAGAAACAGGTGCTGCCGTAGATTCTAATTACTTTGTTCTATCAATTATGTGCAAATCTTTGCATGGGCCCAGAGTCTGCCACACACCGCTGGGCCTCCTACGCTCTCTGCACCAGTCCAGCTGTAAGCTGCATGCCAGGAAGACTTTTCAATTGTGTGGATACCTTCTGGTGAGTAAAAAGGTTTATTTTTTTCAAGGCTGGTTTTAAATACGGGGGGAACAGCTCTCAAAAATAAAGGGGAATAAAGCATTACTTTGCATATCCTGCTGACATTTGTTGCATTATTTCTGTGCCCGAAAAGGAGCGGATTGTTTCTTCTTCCACTCAACCCTGCGAGTATCGGTTTAAACACACAGGTGCACTGCTGTTTTGTGTTTTTAAGCCGTAACGGTCTTCCAGGCACTTGAGGTTTCTGCCTTTGTTTTGCACACTCTTCAAGTTTTCTCTCAGCCACTCAGAGCTCAAAAACATTATGCTAATGAGTGTTCAGACAGCTGCTTCCAGCGTGGTTTTTCTCTGG
This sequence comes from Apricaphanius iberus, assembly GCA_028564705.1. NCBI lineage: Eukaryota > Metazoa > Chordata > Actinopteri > Cyprinodontiformes > Aphaniidae > Apricaphanius > Apricaphanius iberus. Next base: position 427,350 of record JAPXFQ010001188.1, read on the forward strand.
GTTTTTTAAGGCATGCGTTTGTCACTCATACAAAAGATTTGGTTTCTTTCTGAGGGATCGCATCTTTAAAACCGAGTCACACATACACAAAGGAATTTTATTTAGAACCTGCTTGTTTCTCTCTTCCTTTACCTTCCCAATGTAAAGAAAAAGCATGGCAAGATAAGATATTAAGGGTATCTGTGTTATTAGATCATGCAATTGGCATGTCATTCTGCTGCAGATGTGTAAAATAATATAATATTCTAAAATCTAAAGCTTATGATTTAATAAGGCAGTGTGTCTACGTGGCTTACACTGGGAGTAAAAAATAGATGGAAGAAAGCTCATTCAGACATAAGAAATGTTAATTATGAAAATGGAGGTTATAACTCAGGCATACCTGTGACATTGCTGTTATAAAGACTCTTTGGTGAAATAGGGCTCAAGAAAATGTCTGTTTTCACTTTTCAAGTGGCTCCTTAAACTACAATAAAAGCTGTTTTTACAAAAGACTGGCACATATTTAACAAAACGTTCTTTAATTAGCTTTAAAGTTTATTTGACACCCTCAAATCAAGTGCTATTGAAATATTGCAGAAGTGATGTGTCTCAGAATTATAAGTACTGTGATATAGTGTGATGTATTATTTAACCAGATTTCATAACTGTCATTTTTTTTACCGTACTTTCAATGTCCCATCTTAGATTTTTTTATTTACATTTCTGCTGTCCATCTTAATTTTTACATTGACGACTCTAGCTGGCCAAAATATTAAGTACACCTTGTTAGTTATGGGTTGCTTTCAGGTTTGCCCTAATTCTTTATGGCATGGATCCAATAAGGTTTTTGTTGATACCGACATGATACCTTAATGCAGGTCCTGGAGATTAGTCAACTGTCATCCATATTTCTAATTTCTTGTTTCAGTATGTCCTTAAATTGCTTTGTGCGTTGAAATTTAATTACTGTTGAGACCACTGAATTAGAGTAAACTCATTGTCATGTTTAAGGAAGGGTTTTAGAGGACTTGAGCTTTTTGGCATGGTGCATTATCCCACTGAAAGTAGCCATCAGAAGATGGATAAATTCTATGGTCATAACTTGGTACTGCGGGACCTAAAGTGTGTGAACAAAACATTTATATACCATTATAGCTTGGATTCTAAATTTCTGATTCAAATCAGGGTGGAAAAATGCTTCTTGATTGGTTATACAGAATTATGATCCCACTATCTCATTGTAACAGTTTTTAACAAATTTTTGCAGTTAGTTATTTTCCAATGATGGTGAGCCTGAGGAAATTGTAACCTAAGTCTCCTGTTCTAAGCTTACGGGAGTGGACCCCAGTGTGGACTACTACTACTGTTGCCCATCCGTTCAAAAGTTTGATGTGTTTTGCATTCAGATATATTATCCCACATATACTCATTGTTGAGTATGGGTTCTGCCATATCTCTTCTGACCTCAAACATCAACATTACAATTTTGTAAGCAAAAATGCTCTTTTCTTACATTCTCAGCCATTTCTCAACTACTCAGACCAACACAACTGGGATCAACAACCATCCCACATAGAAAGTAATTTAAATCCATAAGTTTCACATTTCTATGAGGGCTAGTTTTTAACAAGAAATCATTTTCTAGTTGTCTAACTCCACTAAGTTGCTGCCATGTGATTGGCTGAACTGGTTTTTCTGTCAACAACCAATGGAATAAAAAAACCATTAAGAGTATACTTTGAAACCTAATTAGAAATAAAATATTGTATAAATGCCATTTTCTGGAATTGTTAAACAGCAAATTTGTTTATTTGTTTAAAAATTATTTTAAACCACTGACAAATGGGAAAAAATAAAACGTTTTCCAAAATATTTGAACAGTTGTTCAATAGTTTCAAATGCTAAGTTGCTCTTTATGATATAGCTGATATAAAGTTAAGTTACTGAGAACTGACTAACTGGAAGCAATCGTTTGGCACACCTGCCGGAGTGCAGCAGTCACAGACTGTTAACCTCAAGATCTGGAAGTGTTTGAGAGTCAACGAAGCTTCACAATCTCAACCACTTTTTGCCTTCATCAAAGATTGGTTACAACAAGAGCTCTTCAGGCTCTTCTTGGAGAAAAGAAGATCTACATTAAAATTGAACTAATATATTATAACTCACTGCTGCTTTGTAAGGTAAGCAAAAAACATTTTAAAGTAGCATTAGGATAAGTAAAGGATTCAATTTTTGTACTTTCCATTCTCATGTTACCATTTAAGCTAGAAAAGAGCATTTACTTAATGTAATCTTATTCATTGCCTCTGACTAATCTCCTGCAAAAGATTCATGCTTGGCTGTGAAGCCCTAACGGAAAGCTATATAAGTTAAAGGCAAGCTTCTGTTTGTGAGGGAGAATAAAAAAGTCAAAGTCATAAACTAGATTTGTTTATCTACTTAGCTGCCTAAAAGAAATAACAAAACTGTACACTGCTTTGAAAAATAGCAACACACATTCCAACACAAGACACCTTGTTTTGTTTAAAAGTATTTATACAATTTTATTAGTGCTATTTCTTCTGTAAAATATTTAATTATCAAAAACATCTTTGGTACTTCTACCCAAAGCAAGTACCTTTATTTGTCAATGATCAGAGCAATAGACTTCAACCCAGTCTGTATGGCCATGCAATGCTTGTTTGTATCATTGTTGATTTTAAAATTACAGTAATAGTGCTTTTCACATGCAAAAAACAGGAAGTTGACATTTTAATGCCTTCAGTGATAACAAATAACAGCTGACTGACTGACACATTGTGTTTGTGTGCTCGACTGCTGTTTTGATGCAGGCACCTGGCGGATCATGACCCTGCAACCATTAACTCCAGTGAACTGTGCAGGCCTCCTGCAGCCTGGCTGCTCCTTGCTACAGCTGGATGGGGAAATCCTCCTGTTTGGCCAGAAAGGCTGGCCAAAGCGTTCATGTCCGACAGGAATTTTTGCTGTCAGGTTCAAAAACGGTGAGATGAAGCTGAGGGCCATATCCTTCTCCAATGACTCGTGTTATCTCCCTCCACTGCGTTGTCCAGCTGTCTGCCGTCTCGACCCCTATGATGGTCTCCCAGAGAGTTATCTTATCCACGGAGGCCGCACCCCAAACAATGAGATCTCCTCAAGCTTGTACCTGTTGACAATGGATAGTCGTGGTTGCAATCGCAAACTAATGCTCAAGTGCAAAGAGAAAGAGCTGGTGGGAGAAGTCCCAGGGGCCCGATATGGCCATACAATGAGCATAGTGCAAAGCCATGGGAAGACAGCTTGTGTGATGTTTGGGGGCAGGTCCTACATACCTGCAGGTGAGCGAACCACAGAAAGGTGGAACAGTGTTGTTGACTGTCCACCCCAAGTTTTCCTCTTTGATCTTGAGTTTGGTTGCTCATCTGCTCACACTTTACCTGAGCTCTGTGACGGACAGTCCTTTCATGTAGCTCTTGCCAGAAAGGACTGTGTTTACTTTATTGGAGGCCATTCCATTGCCTCTGACTCACGCCCCCCTCGTCTGTTTCGTCTGCATGTGGAGCTCCTACAAGGAAGCCCCTTGCTTTTCTGTGAGACCCTAGACTCTGGGTTGTCAATCTCTAGTGCCATTGTCACACGCACAGGTCCTTCTCATAAATATATTGTGTTAGGCGGATACCAGTCTGACTCTCAGAAGAGGATGGTGTGCAGCACCGTCTTTCTGGATGAAAAGGGAATCCACATTGAGCACCTAGAATCTCCTCAGTGGACTCCAGATATCCTCCACAGTCGCACATGGTTTGGTGGCAGCGCAGGAGACGGATGCATTTTGTTGGCTGTTCCCACCGAAGGAAGACCATCCCAGCCTGATGTGCATTACTTCTATCATGTCAGCTTCCAACAAGAGAAGGAGACCAATGAGGACGAAGGGACCCAGGCATGCAGCCAGGAGACAACAGATTGCGACAACTCCACTCCGCTCGAGGACTCAGAGGAGCTCTATTTTGGTCGAGAGCCCCACGAGCTGGAAGACAGCAGCAATGACGAGGGTGACAATTACAATGAGGAAGATGAGGAGGATGAATCACAAACTGGTTACTGGATCAAATGCTGCATGGGCTGTCAGGTGGACCCCAACACATGGGAGCCATTGTACTCCACAGAGCTCCACCGTCCAGCTATGATTTTCTGCTCCAAAGGGGAGGGGGGACACTGGGTCCATGCACAGTGCATGGAGTTGTCTGAGACCCTTTTACTAAAACTATCTCAGGGAAGCAAAAAGTACTTCTGTTTAGATCATGGAGGCCTGCCTTACCAGGAGATGACCCCACCACGACAGATCATTCCACTGAGGCGCACCCCAATGAAAGTGAAGGAGAGAAACGGAGCCTTGATGTTCAAAATTTCTCCAACCAAAAAAAGCTTTTTTAAGAGACTTTTTGATTGAATTCAAAAGTTTTTTTGATGGTGGTGGTGGAAATGTTCCAATTGTAATAAAGGTGTTTGTCCTGGGGCACAAATCAACTGCACAAGCTGAATATTTTCGTGAGAGCTTCATTAATATGGCAAAACATGCACATTTGTTGGCAAAAGGTTCTCTTTCTTTTTTGACATTTTTTTAAGTAAAATGAAGTACCAACGTTTTGTTTTCTAATGTTTTTTAAGGCACCTTCGAATTATATTAATGATAAATTTCGTACTGAAATCAAAGCTCTAATTAAACAGTGTAATGTATTGGACAGAAATGTGTGATGAAAATAAAATTTGAAAAAATATCCTTTTTGTGACTTCTTTTATATATATATATATTTTTTTTTTTGTGTGTGTGTGTCAAGAATTTGCCATCAACAATATGATAGGATGGATCCATCCCGCTGTTTAGCGTTCAGGCTGCTGCTGGTGTTGTGGTGTGGGGAACGCTTTCTTGGCATACTTGGACCATCGTTGCAATGCTGCAGCCTACCTGAGTATTGTTCCTGACTAATCCATCCCTTTATGACCACAGTTTACCCATCTTTTGATGGCTACTGCTGGCAATAGCCATCAGAAGATGGGTAAACTGTGGTACTGTGGTGGATAATGCAGTATAATGTTGGATATATATATATATATATATACATCCACCCATCAATTTTCTGAACCGCTCAATCCTCAAGGAGTCGCAGGGGGGCTATCTCCAGCTGTCAACGGGCAAGAGGCGGGATGTACCCTGGACATGTTGTCAGTCCATCGCAGTACATGTTATAAAATATAACATACGTACAGTACAGTCCAAAAGTTTTGACACACCTTCTCATTCAATGAGTTTCCTTTCTTTTCATGACTACATTGTAGATTCTCAATTAAGGGCATCAAAACTATGAATGAACACATAATGTATAGGATTACTGTATGTACTTAAACAAAAAGGGTGCTATAACTGAATACTTGTGTTATATTTTACATTCATCAAAGTAGCCACCCTTTGCTCTGATTACTGCTTTGCATTCTCTTGTTTCCAGAGGTTGTCACCCGAAATGGTTTTCCAATAGTCTTAAAGGAGTTCCCAGAGATGTGTAGTACTTGTTGGCCCTTTTGCCTTCATGCTGCGGTTCAGCTCACCCCAAATCATCTCGATTGGGTTCCGATCCAGCTACTTGGGAGGTCGGGTTATTTCACAATTTATTGTAAAAGTACTATATAATTCCATATGTGTTAATTCATAGTTTTGATGCCTTCAGTGTGAATCTACAATGATAATAGTCATGGAAAGAAAGGAAAATAATTGAATGAGAAGGTGTGTCCAAACTTTACTGTACTGTATATATGTTATATTTTATAACCTATAAAAAACATCTTGTATTATGAAGTGGTGGTGAGCGGTCATCATTGTGTTATTTATTGGGTTTTGCTGGAGCCAGGGTGTGAATTAGAACCTTTATTCTTTAACTTGTTAAATATTTGTAGATTGACACCAATAGTCAATTGAGACTGACATTTGAGCTACATTTTTTGCTACCTGCAGGTAGCACCTTGTAACTACTCATTTCATTGATAGTAAGAGGGATAGTTAGTGGCTGTCTTTTAACCCCCAAAAATACTGCTTTAACTAAGCCAGCTTTCTCCTTTTGCAACAATGATTTAAATTGTTCTTTAGCAACAGAGGGAGGATGCAATTGAATATGAGAGGATGGTAAATCACTCAGTCTGTTCCTGACTTATGAAGATCAACACCCTTCTGAAGTACATTAATATATTTTTTTCTTCTCTTCCCCATTTTGGACAAGTGAAATGTCTCCCTGTTCTTAATATTTGGTTGTGTTATTGGAATTGCAGTTATTGTATATGAATTGATATTATTTTGTCAACAATTTTTTTTTACAACCAGCCTAAATGCAGGTGTCTAAATCATCTTCTTCCCAACACATGGACTTTGCCTGGGACAAGTCTGTTTTTTTATTTTCAGATTTGTATCTAAGCCTTCCTTTCTGTCTGGCGGAGCTTGTGATAGCCTTTTACTTTGTTGACTTAGGATCTCTGTTTTTCCATAGAGCACATCCAAACTCTGTATTTCACTTGTTCTCTCTTATTGCCTCATTTTATTTGCATACGTCATTTTCAATAAATGTTCATATGCAAACTAATGACACTTGTTTGTCAGTACCTCCAGAAAATACGTTTTCAGAAGGTATTAAGAATAGTTTTCATAAAGCCCACATTTCTGTATTAGAAATTAATTTAAAAATTGGTCTGATGTAATATTCTAATATTATATGCCATGTTTTTATTACCTGTAAGTGGAAAAACATTAAAAGAATAAAGGTTTGAAAACATTTTTGGTCAAGTCAGTAAATTATGTATATTTTAAATAAATGAATCAAGTTACTGAAATAAAAATGTTTTCACTAACATTCTAATTTCAACTTGCAAGGTATCTGAAAGTCATTAAAACCTAAAACACCCAGATCAAAATGTAAATCAAATCTAAATGATTTTCTATTTTTCCTATATTATAGCACTTTATTATGTGCTGTATTTCATAACTCTGTTGTCATTTGCAATCCAACAGCAAATTACTTTTTAAAATGTATCCTCTAGAGTAAGACAATTGGTCTTTTGAAGTTAATAAAAAAATGAAATTACTTGTAATCAGGTCAATTAGTCTCTTTATTTATCAGTTTTAAGACAAAAAAAACTCCATTGTACACAAACATTTGATAATACATTGCTTGTGAGGCTAAGTGACAACGCAGGAAAATTTAAACAAAACAGCTGAGCTGTAGTGTAATAATTTGATTGTCTGTGAAGATCACCAGAGAAAACCAAAGAAACCTGACCATAATTCACTTGAGTATTTGTTTAGTGTAAGACCGAAAGCATAAAATAAAGTGAAACATGGCAAAGCTGGAAAAAAAGTGACATTTGGTGAATCATCCATCATCCATTATTTTGGAAATGCAATTCATTATTGCAAAAACATATATGCAGCAAGTTTCAATGTAATGCTCTCTAAAAAATGATGTTATTGTAGAGGTCTGACAACTTTTCGATGAAATATGAATATTTCATTGCATTTGTATGGTTAAAAATATGGCAGTAAAACAAAATCAAGCATTCAATCAAGAAAGAAATAGAAAATTGCCTGTCACAATTCAAAATGGCGTAGGCAGAAAAAGACAATATAATCAATCAATCAAACAAATAAAGTTGCCAACAAATTAGACTTTCTGGTCCTGCCCATCTCTCATCTCTGTCAACAGTGGCAGTGAAGAAATACTGAATGAGAAAAAAAAAAAAACAGGTCATAAACAAAAGTGAAGAAAAATCCCTGCCAGCTTGAGAGTCCATGGGGAATTAGGCTCTCTAATGGACCACACTATATTCTTATGATATCAACAAAAAGGTCAGTATATGCTTCATTTTATGAGAATAATTCAAATAACTATCATCTATCCTCTGCTGTGCAAAGCCTAAAAGAGATAAAAAATTGCTTCAAAGTGACCCAGCATCTATTCTGGCCCCTGGGGAACCTACGATAAAGCACTAAAGTCATCTTTTTCAGAGGGCACTCATGAAACAAAGAACATTTAGGTCCCTGTGATTGCATTTTCCTTTAGCTAAAATGATATATTAATACAGTGGCCACAAATGTGGTCTTTTTTAACACAATTTCACTCCTTGACTTACAGCTCTTTCATCTGCTTCCATAAATATCCCCTCTGTATAAATTCATAAATATGTCATATCCTTGCAATACAATAAAATGTGCCATATTTCACAGAAGCAAAGTTTTTTTTTTTCAAAAAGTGGGGAAAGAGCAAAGAAAATAAACTTGTGTGTAATGTTTACATTGAATGTCTCTGTTATTTCTGAAGTGCTGGAACAGAGTAAACCAAACATGTAAGTTCAAGTTCATCTACATTTAAAACATGAAAAACCATTTTGTGGAAAAAGTGTATTATTATTATTTCATAGAAAGTAAAAATTACTGCTCTTTTTAAGTGCAAACTTTGTTGTTTACCCAAGAAAAGTATTTTTGTTTGATCTAACAAAAATTGCCAACAACTAACAATCACAATAAAAAAAATCCAAATCCAAAAATTAAAATAACTGTTAAAAAAAGTTTTCTAATCTAAAAGACATCTAAACTGACTCAATTACTGTATTGCTTTAAACAGCCAAATACATACATAAAGGTGAGGTAATTGGCAGATTACTGATTTGCCTTAAATAAATCAGTTGTGGAAATAGCTCTACCATAAATCAAAACTCAGTAATTTCTATAGTCAAATCTTCATCATCTTGGATATCTTCTGGATATATTGTTGCCTGGAAAGCTTTAGCAGAGTCCTTGTGAGCCTCCATAAATTTCTGCAAGTACTTGGAAGTGTAGAGCCAGTGGTGTTTCAACACGTCCTCCAGTTCAAAGGTCTTTGACTGACGTGCATTCATCTTTCTGAAACGCCTGAACAGTTTGTTTGCCGACTCGTTTCCCTCGCTGGCCCACGCTCCGATGGATCCATCTCTCTCTATTATTTCAGGCACATGGGCCAGGGTCTTGTGAAGGTAATTGGTTATTTTTCCATTGTACCTGTACTTGAAGGTAGAGGAGAGCAAGTCGGCAAAGCGCTGAGAATTAAAACTGTAGCGGCACAGCTGGTCGGGGCACTCCTTGGCTGGACAGGTGGCACGCCACACAGGTTTCATCTGGATGTAGAGCCTCATGAGTTCCCTCAGGGCCTCTCTCCTCTCCTCTGAGGGCACCAGTTCACAAACCACCTCGATGGCCTCCATGGTCATTAACCTACGGGCATAGTTCCCATTCATCCTCATCACTGGCTTAAGCTTCATCTTCTTCCTCAGCTGTTTGTCCAAGGCTGCCCTCCAGCTGCGCTGTTCCTCTCTGCTGGGGTTAGGCTTTTTAAAAACTTCCCCAATTTCATCCTGGAATATTTTGTAGAATTCAGTGGCATTGCCTATGTCGCAGTGTAATGCATCAAGTGTGGGCTGGGTCTCCAGGAAGGGCTTGGCTGAGACTCCTTTGACTCTATCTCGCAACTCATCTACAGACTCAGAAAATGGGTTGGTTCTCCATATTTCGTAACGTTCTAGGTTCTCATCATGGCTGCGGGTGATGGAGTGTAACACCATGTTCTGAGCAGCCTCAGCACGACTGGAGTCACACAGAGTGCAAATGTATGTAGACCCCGAAGCTTCAAGGCCCTCCATCTCACGGACCATCTTTTCATCATATCCCGTGCCCCTGAAGTGGAAGCGAAAGGAGCGTGGCATGCCGCCCATGGACAGAATAAGCCTGCTCTCTTTCATCGCATTTCGCTCTGCAACTATAGGCCCCAAAACCCCAGTGAGAGTTTCGTGGTCTGACTCATCCACAAACATTAGGCAAAGGGGCTTACATGACAGTTCAGAGTTGGGCTTTGGCTCTGTGAAAATAGTGACCTCCTCCTGATCGTCTTCAGCCTGTATGGAAACTGACATAACAGTGAAAGAGAAACGGACAGCCTTCTCAGGAACAGCTGGTCCTCCACCATGCTTTTCGCTAACATCGCCCATGCCATCACAACACTCCTTGATCATGACTCTAAAGCCCATGGTGCAAGCGCTATCTTCCATGCCAGTGTCTCTCAGCCCCTCCATGATGTCTTCCTCAATGTCCTTCAGCGCTGCAACCAGTGCTACATCATAGCGAAAGCGCCGCGTGATGGTGTCAGCAGGGGAGTCATCCAACGATGAGGTCCATCCTGACATCCCATTGATGATGCCAACATTGCATGACGTAGAAACATTTTTAAGAGCTGGCTGCCATTCAAACTGGTGAAAGCCAGGCAGGAGCTCCTTTTCCGCAGCTCTTAGGGTGTGCAAGGGCTGAAAGATCTGGCGGCCGCTTGTTGCTTTGACCGTCCGATACATCTTATGATACTGACTACAACTCAGGAATGTGTTGACCCGTATGGCCAAACACACAGCAGGACTCAATCCAAAACCTCTTCCTGCACAAAGAGAGACAATGCAAGGAGAATATATTTGTGAGAAAAACAAAAGTAGGAAAAAAAGAAAAAAACAGAAGGATTGTAGATCCACAAACCTAAAATCTTATAATTTAAAAAACAAAATGCATAATCTACAATTTGCTCAGTATTGTCCTAAATTTAAAATAATTTTCACAGTGAGGGAGAAAAAATTACATTCAATTTTCCACCTAAATGTGAACAAATTTTCATCAATAACCCATGAACACATTATTACAAGACCCAATGAGTCCTATTTTCCAGATGTTAGAAAGGGACAGAGTAAAACTTGGAAAAGTGAACCTGGCAAAAGTGATGTATTGGCTGAAGATGAAAACAGACACCAGCTGCCTTCAATTCCCTGGAGAGGAGGATGGTGCTGTCTGTGTAATTTGCAGATACAAGCACTGCTGATGTTGTTTTGATACTAAAAACCCCAACACAAGACTTGTTACTGTGCATTAAAGTGAGTTTGAGACTGATGGACTGAAAGATAAGATGAGTGAAAGCAGAGGGGCGATTAAGGATGGCTGTCTTTGTAACAGAGGTGGAAAATAATGCTATGATTTCCTGATCAAATGCCACAAAAAAATATCTCCCTTTAGTATTAAACTTTTCAAATCATTGTTATTTATGAGATGCATACTATTCCTCAGAGAAAATGGGGTGTATTAATGAGCAAATACTATCATAGTTAGCAGCTGGCTTTTTTGTTTCCTTTTCATTGCCATCCATTGCTGCTCTGATTGAACGAAAAGCTTAAAATAGCTTTTTACCTTGCATCATGGCCTCCAGCTCATCTGCCTGCCGGTGTTCATTCCCAGATCTCAGAGCAAGCAGAAACAGTGTCAAACACACAGACTTCAGATCACCGCCTTCCTCTTTGTCTGCAAACACCTTCACTTGGCTCTTCAGATCCCTCAGTCTGTGCTTCTGGGCACGACGGGTTAAGGAAAGCAAGTGCTGGCGGGGCCTTCCCCCCTTGTTGGTTAGCAGGTAGCTTTGAAATTGAGATGAGTGTTTGTTTTCACCTGTCTCCAACTCATGGGCAAGACAGTGGGCCTTGAACAGGCCTAACTGTACGTGCTCACCACAACCTTCACAGGGACACAGTAGAGGCAAAGAGTAGAGGGTTGATAAGAATGTTTTGGCAGGAGGGATGAGATCATCTGGGGCACAGGATAAGTTGCATGCAGGGCAGTGGGGTCCCAGAACGTGGGTAAATTTTATAATGCAGCTGCGACAGAAGAGATGACCACAGGGGGACTGAACTGGATCACATAGCAGGTGGTCACACACCAGGCAAGTAAAAGAAAGGATGAAATCCACAGGGAGCTTCTCTGCAATCAATTTAGTGTTCAGGTGGTCATTTTGGCAATGCGTGATGTTCTTTACCCACTGCTCTCTCTGGATGCCGTTTTTTTTCCATGCCCTGAGCACAGGACTGTGGCTGTCTCCAAAGGGCCTCAGGGCTCTCTTGTCACCAACAGCAATGCTGTCATTGTGGTCCCATCTGGGTCTTTTGGCTAAACTCTGGACTTTAGGAACAACCTTCCTCCTCTTTCTCCCAGTCCTTTGAAATGATGACTTTTTTGGGGAGCACAGGTAACAGTGAGAGGTGTGGGGCTTCCACTCTGGAACTTTTGTTCTGGTGAAGCTGCAGACACCCCCACCACGTATGGCAACCAACCAGCAGCGATGGCAGAAGGAAAGAGGGTGGATGGATTCTGCGTCCTCTGTCACATCCACCTTGAATACTTTCAGGAGGACTTCTGGCCACCTCGTAAACTTGCAACCCATTTTACGGAGTACACACTTGCTTGCTTCATCCAAATCTCCATGGACATCATGTACAGGTCCTTTGACCTTCCTCAATGTCATTCCACAGATGCGGCATAGGCACCTACATGGGAAAACAGTGTCATTATCTCTGGAAGAATTAAAGTGAATAAAATTGTGTTCATAGATCTTATTAACAGCTGATCACCTTAGATGGTTCATGTGGGTATCCATTTCCTGCAGTTTCATATCCACTCTCTTACCAGCGCCCTCCACATTTTCTTTGCTTTTTCCCCCAAGGCACAATTTCATAACACTCGGCAATCCTATACCATGATCTGTTTCTATATTTGGAGCGGTAGGAGGTGAGATTCCAAATGAAGCTCCTATCTCGGGCTGTATTTCACTCGGCAGAGGTGCCTTCTCCATAGATTTCACCCTAAAAAGCTTAAACTTCCACTGAGAATACTTTGAGTGGGGATGCTGGAGCTCAGCAGGCATGAAAGATCTGGGACCATCTGTCTCCTGACTCTCTGCTGCCATGATGAGAATTAGATATTGGACCCTAGAGGGGAGAAAAAAGAGCAGAGAAAAGGAGAGATTCATACAATGTACTGCAAAAGTATTTAAATAATTCCAGCTGTACATGAAATGATGGGTACAGAGAATAGGTTAGATAGTTCAAATCTCCCATTTGGACTTAAACTTGGTGTGTTCTCAGAGCTGAGCCCCAGACACAACCTAAAAGCCTTTTTTTATTCTTGAATTTATACACCGAGGACCCTGAAATCCCATTGCACAGCCAGAGCCCCGACCTTGCCTGATGTGTTATATCATTAGTGGCATCTGGCTCTTGTGTAAAATGCATGAGTCAAGCATCGGAGGATCAATACAACACCAAAATTTCCATATCTCTCTTGTCTTCAAACCCATCATTTCCAGAAAGGCTGCGTCTTCTAAATGGACAGCCTTATTTCTGCAAAGCTGTCAGTCATCTCAGTTTGTCATTTTCTTGGCTGTGAGGAGAATTTGAGCTCTGGGAGACTTCAATTGACATTTTAAATGCGGCTGAAAAAACATCAGGGCAACCCTATCTCATAATACATAGATATTGACCAAATAGAAGGAGAAAATAAAACAAGAAAGCATCACATTGAATAAACATCAAGAGACTTATTCCAAGCACAGCTTTATGCTGTTTAGAAATTTTATATCAGCCCCACAAGTAGTTTTATGACACTGTACATGTAAGATCTATGATATGACTGTTGTAATAGACCTTCTGTTGTCTCCTTCCATAAAATCTATGTTCTATTACCAGCTCTGACAATAAGACGGCCAAACAATCTTAGAAACTACCATAGTCTTACCATTTCAGTCCAATAGCAGACACACTGTAGAATCCTCCGTCTATCCATCTTTTAGTGTTCTCTGTGTGTTTTCTCCCTTGGAGGCTTAAATCTGTCAGACTATTCCATTTCCTAGATCTATGTCTGCTTCACGGGCTGAACCCTCATCTAATACAAACAGCTGAGCCTGTATGCGTGTGTATCAGCTGGGCTCTTACCTTGTTTTTCAGTCTCAGCTGGCATCGGCCCCCCTGGGGGTTCTTTCTGCATGGGAGCACAAGGAAAGCCCTGGAGCCAGGCCCCCTTTCATAGTGTGCACAGTACACTGTATTTGTGCTGGAGAGTCTGTTGTAGTTTGGAGTTGTGGTTTCATACAGTGGGATTGCTCCATACCATGCTGTATTTATACCCTTCCTGCAATGGAATCCCAACAGTCAACTCTTGGCACCTGATACAAGCAGCTGACAAAAAAAACACACAAAAAAACAAGGTCGACCCAAAAGAGCAGTTGCAACTGCTGCATTCAGAATCCAACGGCATACCCAAAGCAAACAGCTTTTTACCACAACACATTGATCCTGTGCTCCTCAAATCCATCTGCAGGCTCACCTCATCCAGGTGGCTTCAGTACAGCAGAGACTGTTAAACAAACAGGCGCCTAAAAAAACAGAGAAATACGACAGAAAATGCAAGACCACTGATCATCAAGAAAGGAAATGTAATTTTAAATAGAATGAATACTTTTGTCATACTATAACCCCAAATGTCAGTGTATTTTATTTAAATTATATGTGATGGATACAAAGAATAATTGTAACATTGAAAGAAAAGGTTACATAATCAAAAAAACACACAATCAGAAAGGCTTGGCTTTTATATTTGCTGCCAAGATGTCAAGCTAATCTCTGGCAGCTTTGTGAAAAACATAAATCATTGCCATATTGAATTGAGAACATCTGTAAACATATATTGAGGTGTCTAGGATTCTTGTCCTCCTGAAATGGCAACCTCCACTAGTCTCAAGTATTTGTCAGCCACTAACAGGTTTCCTGCCACCATTGCCCTGTATTCAGTCCCATTTGTCGTCTCATTAGCTCTTCCATTTTACTTCTAAAGAAAGCCATCTCCAAGCTGTAATTTCATTGTGACGTACAGTATTTCTCCCAAACTTCCCATTTTGGTTGTAGACCAGAAAGCAAAATACTGACTGGACAATATTTCCCAAATATGTTCTGTTTTCCTGGGATGTTTTTATCCTTTTAAGAACTGCTTTTTTGTGTTACTTTCCACCACAAACCAATATTTATGCTCAAATCACAGGCTGGATTCTTTCTTCATGGGGTTTAGATGTTCTCCCAATACATGTGTGGGTTCTTTATTTCAACTGTAGTTTACTCTCACTGTCCATAAACATGACTCTATTTGTTTATCCCATGTGTCTCTGTGTTGCACTCTGATGGACTGTTATCCTGTCCAGGGTATACCCTCCCATCCAATGAACCCTGGAGAAAGGCACCAGCACCCCCGGAGGGCCTGCAAGGAAAAAGTGAGTGTAGACAATGGCTGGATGGACATTTGTTCTTTAACTAATTAGATACTGCAAAAGAAGGTGGAGTTACACCTACCTGCAGGACAGCAAAACTAAGCTGTATGTTAGATGTGCAAAACAAAATCTTGCACAAAAGTCTTTCACATGTAATAGCAGCAAAATATGGATTTACAAAGTGTTTTTGAAGTGTTTATGCCTTGCAGTAGCCTCTCAAATAAAATACCATGATAGTGCTTTAAGGTTTGAGGTTAACCATGACAAAATATTTTAAAAATAAGAGTAAAGAAAATTTTGTTAGACATTAAGAGGCCAAATGAGTGAAGAAGATTGATCACAGATGAACTGATGCATTAGACAACAAATTATATTTTTAGCAGGATAAAAAAATGTAACCATTTCATCATGAAAATATTATTGCTGTCATTCTATTATACTGTTAATCATACTGACAAAGGAAGCCGCACCAGTGAGTCATACTAGATTGAATAAATAATTTGATTGCTCACTTGACAGTTACTATTTTTAAAAATTAGTTTTGAAACTAAAAATACTAGAAGAAAATACATTTAAGACACTAAGTGTGTGTTTAGATTTCTCCTGTCTTGGCTATGGCTTATAGTTGCAAATTTTGATAATCGCTTTCCATCCTGTATTTCACTCCCTATTTGAGTAATGAGTTTAGATTATACAGCATAATTTGATATGGCATCCCAGCAGTTATTCAGAGTATTTGCCCAAGATCCTTCTTGTTTCTAATTATCCAGGGGATTAATCTGATGTATTCTCTACAGGAGCCTGTTACTGTTGCTTTGGATTTGCCATCCAAGTCATTAGATACACAGTCAGTGGGCACCAAGCAACAGTTGGGTCTTTCTCAGCCGTGTCAGCCTAAGAGGGGAGCAGGATGAATACTGGCTGGCATCACATCTTAAATTTGGTGCATATGTCCGAATGTGACCTTCGACGACAGAACCAGTTGTCCTTTTACTATTTGTTTCTTCCTTCTTTGACAAGAGTGTTTATTCCAGGAAAAGTTTTACAAGAAAAATCAGTGCTGTTTTCAAGGCATATATAAATCTGTCAGACAGAGCAGAGAGAGCTAAGGTGTGCAAAGCCTGATTCATTATCGAAGAACAAACAAATGATGGATTATAGCAAGATGCTCCATGCCTATTTATAGTTGATAGTTAGATTTATGATAGCCAAGTAGCCACATGATTTCAAGGTAAATGACACACCTGGCTCGGTGGCAGAGATAAAGCTGCAGATGTCTGCCTGACAAACAAGCAGTGACCCAAGAGACCCTTTTCTCTTTACGTCTGCTAATTGACTTGTTATTGATCAACTCAAAGGTAGTCTGATTTATGAAGAAGATGACTTGTGGAGACAGCCACCTGGCATGGAAGGGAGTTTTATGAATGTAGGAAGCAAAACCCAAGGGAGAAAACAAGCTGCAGTTTAGAAGAACATAGACAAGACTGAAATATAGCACTGACAACTCACACTTGGATGGAAGGCGTGTTCCTCTGTTTTACAAAAAATGTTAAGACAAATCAGAGAGCAGTGTGTGTGTGTGTTTGTGTGTGTGTGTGAAAATCAGTTCTAACAGCAGTAGGTGTTTGGGGAGAGATGAGTGGAATAGGGACTCCGACAACTCTTGGAAGTACAAGCCAAAGACTTTATTGATAGACTTTTTTGATATACTACATCATATACAAAGTAACATCAGTCAGCCGATCATATGTTGACATGTGGGCAAGTTCACCAATCAATGTATGGTGGTGGTACGCTCAATTTGATTGGGCCACTAGTGTTCTGAAATGGATCACTGCAAATGCTTCTGGAACACTAGAAAATAGTAACCTGGCATCAGCCAGATCTATGTGTAGCCCGTCCCGTGTCGAGCCTACACATTTTGATCAGGAATCTTTACAGCAGAAACCGTCTGGTACCATCTGGTAGAATATTTTGAGTGTCAACCGGCACGGCAATGTTTGTTTCACTTTTCACAAAGTTCTTCCCTTTGCTATTTTTTTTTTTTTTTACGAAGAAATAGTATCCAGTTCCTCTAAAACCAATTCAATAGCTGCTTCTCCGCAAGTGTCAACCGGCTTGTTTGTTTCACTTAGCTGGGCACTTGATACTATCGTCACGACTTAACTCCCGCCCCAAAGCACAATGCTGACAAACGATTGGCCCAGTGAAATATGGGTCAGACGTCGGACGGTTTAGATTAGCGCTTTACAAGATGGATTCTCCTGAGTATGGAAAACTCCAAATCTCACGAGAATCCATCTTGCACGGCAAGGTTAAGGAAATAGTTAAGAATATCTAAGAAGATAGACATCTCTTAGAGAACAAAAACAGGCATGAAAATACACAAAATTAATGAGAATAATAATAAAAATAAAAATATATAAAAATAAATTGACAAATATGATAAAACCAAAAAAGACATGCGTAACATATACATGCACTATATATATATATATATATATATATGTATATTGGAGTTCTGTTAATTGCGCTCTATTTTTGTATTTGCTTGTTTAGATTTAAGTTTTTATCTTTAGTATTTGTTTGAGTGGCTCTTTTTTATGTCATTTTATATACTTTTTTTTAATTTATTTTTTTATCGTGTGTAAATTTAGGTTTTTTCCACTATCAGAACTTTTCAGATCCATTTCAGGAACCAGTGGAGTACCAGTCTGAGGGTATGTAGGCCTAATCAGAATTGGTACATTCGAGTCGCTGGGCAATAGCGATTGTCAACTCATGCTGACTGGTTGTAATTCAGATGAAAATGAGGAGGACTTAGATACAGAGACTGACTCTGATAACTTTTTTTTTTTCAACTGTTGTAAAAAAGTACTTTACCCATGAGGAGTATGGAAAATATGTGGATTTTAATGTTAATCTCTTAATTATACATTTCAATAGTAGGAGAATGTAGCCCACATGAATTATGACTCTATCAAAGAGTACTTGCAACATTTTCCTCAATCATTTCATATTATTGCCATTAAAGAAACTTACTTCAACATGCACAAAGGGTGAGATTTCTGTCTAGATGACTATTAATTAAAATATCTGAAAAGAGACAACAGGATGGGATGAGGGGTGGCTTTTAGGGATGTCCCAATCAGGTTTTTTTTCCCTCGAGTCAGAGTCCGTGTCATTTGATTTTGAGTATTTGCCGATACGGAGTCCGGATTCGATACTTCTAATACATAAAAAAAATAAAGAGAGAAGAAACAGATACAGGATGTTCCTTTTTTATTCTCCTTATTGTAACATTTAACAGTTCTGTTAATAAACAGAACACTTCTGTGAGGTAGTTTAAACAATCAAGTAATTAATCATTTTTGGGCTTTACTGGAACAGTAAATATAAAACAATCTAATATAAAAATATCTCAACTTAAATCAGCTTAATAATGAGAATAAATAGTTAACATATCAGGGGTCATGTTAACTGAATATTTTCCGCATTTGACGGGCCGGATTTCCGATCATGTGATTGGATTGGGACATCCCTAGTGGCTTTATACATTCATAAATAGGTTGCATATATTGAACATCTAGTTCAAGCATTAATACTTGCATTGAATGGATGGACAAATGGTTTTGCACAGTAAATCAGAAAACCACATTCATCTGTGGGGATTTTAACAACGATTTACTGAATCTGATCAAAATAAAAACTATTAATGACTTTATTGACATGACATATTAGTTGTCTCTGTTTCCAACTAAAACAAAACCAAGTATAATAACATTGTGCTACAATTCTTTACATCTTTACTAATATATTTGAAAACCAAATAATCATTTGCCTACTCATATGTGACATCACTGACCACTTACCTATAACCTCATCTTGTATGAATATCATATAACAAAAAAATCAAAGACAGCATGGAAATTATCTCTATACGAACAATAACCAAAGTGGCAATCAATGACCTGAACAGCTGTCTGGAGCAGCAGGAATGGAGAGCAGTTTACAATACACTAAAACACCTGGAACTATTTATAATAAGCGGACATTTTTCAGTCATGTGCACAGTTTTCCACACATCAGTCCTGTGAAGGGCATTTTCTGTTCCCTGCTTGTCAAACAAATGCACTTCGGAAGACAGTGCAATACAACGGTGGCATGGAACGCTCTCCCTCAATTTTTGGTTTCAGAGCAGCATAATACAATATTTTTCAAAAGATTAAGGCTGTTTATTCATACATTGCAGTAACATTGTTGTATATGTGGTTTCTTGGCAGTGGTAAATTTTTTATCATAATGAACACAAAGAAGAATTTTAATTCTTTTATAATTTTGAGTTAATCTAGAGCTTTGTAACTTGTACTAGAAGAGCTTTACATAATGTTATATTGACTTGTTTGTTTGTATGTAAAGAATGTTTGTGTTATGTTATTTTTTATTGTCAGTATGTACGTCGTTTGCACCTCTGACGCAGCAAATATGTTCAGACCCCAGGAAGAATAGCTACTGGTTGTTTTCAGTAGCTAATGGGGATCTAATTAATAAACATTAAACTAAATGTTTAGATATATTCACCTCCTTATATAACACACACTGTTCTGTGGATGAACTCTGTATAAAGAAGGAACAAAGGAAAAGGCCTCGGCTCACAATGATAATAATTAATGTCTGCAAGAAAAAAAAGAATCTCTATAAATTATTCATCAAACTGGAACTAACATATACAACTTAATATTAAAAAAAAATAACAGACATCATATAGCAAATAGTTATAAACAGAAAATATATGAAAATAGAAATAATAGAAAAGGAACATGGCATAGACAGAATAGTTTAATTAACGAAAGATCATCAAAGTCCTTGGATCCAGATTTCCTTAGTGGTGAAGATGGTAGAAATTATAAAATGAATAATATAGTGAATAAGTTTAAGCATTTTTTGTAAATGTCGGGCCTGAGTTGGCTGCTTAATATTCCAGACTATGGAGATGATAAATGTGTTTCAACTATCAAAGAGAATTCATCGTCACTGTTCCTCTCAGCTACAAATGAGCATGGAGTGACCGGCATTATTCTTAAGTGTAAAAGTACACTACTTATTGTCATGGTATCAGTATGTTAAAAGGGAAAAAGGATGTGTTTAATATCATAAAGCCTTTAACTCATGTCTGCAACTTATCATTCCAGTGTGGTTGTTTTCCACATAAGATAAAAATTTCAAAAGTATGACAACTCTTCAAAACTAATAATGTGCATAGTTCAAAAATAAAAGTTTTTATTACTTCAGTTTTATACAAAAGTTCTTTTTTTAAACTTTTTAACTCTCGTCTTGAAGAGTTTCAGGAGAAAAATCTAAGAAGTGAGGAGCAGTATGGTTTTAGAGCTAACGGAACTTTAGCAATTCCAACAATTGAAGAAATCCCAAATGCACTAGATCAAAAACATTTTTTTCTGTTGGTATTTTCATTGACCTAAAAAAATAACCTTTAATACCATCAATCATTCAGTTTTACTTAGCAAAATGGGTAGGGGGTGTGAAGTCAAGAAGCATCTGTTAAATAGTTATCTGACTGGGAGGTTGGAACATGTTAAAAATGGGAGCGTATCCAGCGGAGAACTTGGATTGTTTGTGGGGTTCCCAAAGGGTCCGTGTTAGGACCAAAAACAGTTTAATGTGTACATCAAATATATTTTCAATGTATCTTAAGTTCTAAAAACGTATTTTTTTGCAGATGGTACAATGTATTTTACTTTAGTGATTAGTATTATGAGCTTGTGAATTCTGTGAACAAGAAACTAAATGAAAATTTAAAAAAGTGGATGGACATGAACAAACTATCTTTAAACAGAAAAAACTAAATCAATGATGTTTGGTAATTTGAAAATGATTTCAGATTCAGAAATAATTATTGAAGGTATCCCAATGGCAAATATAAATGAGAATACATTTCTGGGAATTATAACTGATAAGAAAACTGTGCTGGATACCCCATGTCAGACACATTAAAAACAAAAATCTCCAAAAGCCTCAAAATTTTAAATAAAGTTAAACCAGATCTTGATACAAATGCATTCTGTACTTTATACTGTACCCTGGTTCTCCCATACTTTACATATTGTGTTGAAGTGTGGGGAAACACCAGAGCACAATTAATCATTTAGTAGTATTGCAAAAACAAGTAGTGCGGATCTTTGACAAGGATTGTTTTCAAGATCACAAAAAAACATTTGTTCATCCAGTCCGAGTTGCTAAAATCTCTTTATCTTGTGAAAGGTATTCCAGCTGTAATCCTATATAAAGTATTTAATAATTTATTACCAGAAAATCTACAATGTTTCTTTACAACAAGTGAAAGAGCTCATAATCTCAGAGGATATGGGGACTTCTCAATTCCTACAATTTGAATTACTCGTAAATGTTTTTGTGCGTCTTTGCAAGGAGTGAAAATATGGAACAGTCTGGATGCACACCATAAGCACTGCCAAAATATTAAGCCATTTAAACTGGCATATCAGCTCTGGTCATGATGTGTGTCAGAGCCTCCAGGGCTCTGCTCCCTGAATATTGATTGTTAGTTCATTGACTGCACCTGTGCTCTATTCAGGACTCACCTGCATTTAAGACCCAGCGGCTGGTCTATTTCCCACCAGATCATTATGTTATGATGCTCTATTCTGTCTTCAGTTTGCTGTCACTTTGTCATGTCTCCTCTGAAGCCTGTGAATCCTCTGGCATATTGTCCATTACCATTATGGGTTTGTGCTGTCTTTACCATTGCTGGAATTGTTTACTTTACCATTTTCTTCCATTTACATTCTGTCAAACATGCATATGTCATTTCAAGATTGGATTTTTCTGATTCCCTGTTGTGGCTTTCACCATTATCCGCCTGTAGCTTGTTCAGAATGCAGCGGCTTGCCTTCTGACAGGCACACGCAGGCGTGAACATATCACTCCAGTCCTAAAGGAGCTCCACTGGCTCCCTGCAGATTAATTTTAAGATCATGATGCTGACATTTAAGGCCTTAAGTGGCACAGCGATAACTTACCTCTCTGAATTGCTTACACCCTAAGTGCTCTCTTCGTTCTTCGGACACTATCCAGTTGATATCCCTGTTAACTCATTTCAAGAGGTGGGGCCTCCCGCTTGTGGAACTCACCTCTGCTGGTCAGGCAGTCTGACTCTTTCTACTTTTAAGAAATGTCTAAAGACTGTTTTTATTTTCCAAAGCTTTTTACTGCTCTTAACTCTTTTTATTATATTGTTTCATCTGCTGTTTTGAAATCTCCTTGTATTGGTTATGTTGTGTATCAGTTGGTTGTTTGTTGATTGTAAAGTAAAGCACTTTGGTCGGCTCTAATGCTGTTTTTTAAATGTGCTATATAAATTAAAGTAGATGTGATTGGATTGGATACTTTATTACCATTGCTGGTATGTAACTGTTATGACTATGAAATACTAAATTGTTACTAGGGATGCACGGATCCGACTTTTTCAGTCCCGATACCGATGGCTGGATTTTGTGTATCTGTCGATACCCGATACCTATCCGATACTATTTGTGACAGTGTGGGAGTCGTGGGATTGAATACCGCCTGGGCCCTCGTTGTGTACCTTGCCACATATTGTTGAATTAATAAACTGTATAACTTCTGGTGCCTTTCTTGAAGAGACTAAAGGCACCAGACTTTACAAACTAAACATAACTGAGACAAAATAACAGATGTAAAATATAAAATTACCACAGAAATAAAATTTAAAGTAAAAAATGATCTTTTTTGGTGAATTTGTTGCAAATTTTCCCCATTTTGAGTATCGGTTTATGGTATCAGTTACGTTTAACCGATACCGATACCAGTACATTAGGCAGTATCGGGGCCGATACCCGATACCAGTATCGGTATCGTGCATCCCTAATTGTTACCATGGTAACTATATCATGACACACTTCAGTAACAGTTAAAATGTATAAGTTACCTGCTATACAAAATAAGGTTTAATCAAAGACTAATCTGCATTGAGTTCAAAGTTGTGAATAGTTATGAATTTTCTCTTTCAAGAAGTAGCAGTAAAGCAGAATGAACATATTATGCGTAATTGTTTTAAATTGGTAAAATTGAAGTTGTCTTCTTCGTACTCCCTTTCAGGCAAACTGAATGTATTAAAGTTTTTTCTTTTTCTTTTCTACATGGTAAATTGTTTTGAGGGTTTGTTTGTTTGTTTTTTTAAACATGGCTGACAGGAGGTGGCTTATCACTTGTATGGTTATATCTGAAATGAAATTAACAAACAAAACAAATTTGTTTGTATGGTGAAGAAAAACTGCTTAAAAAAATGTTGGTGCATTTAATACTTTTGCAATAGACTGAGGTAGATAAGGTGGAGAGAAGTAGGATGGAGAGTTCAATTCCTGTTTTTGACAGCCTGTGCCGCTGTGTAGGTTATGATAAAGATTAAGATCAAATAAATATAAAGTAGTCCCACTAATCCGTCCTTAAATCACTAAATAGTTGTTAGTGTCAGATATATGTGCATGTAAAACAAAGAGACAAAGAAAAAATAGGACATGGGAGTGAAAGGGTGGTGAAAGACAAAGAAGAGGGATATAGTACTGATCGTTTGTAAAGTAGTTGCACAGGATAACAGGCTTAGTTGAGAACAGAGAGCAGAAAGGGGCTTAGGCTGATTGCAGGCTGTGACAAGGAAAGAGGGGAAAGAGATCAAGCCCTCCAGGCAGAACTACGTAAGTCACAGATCCAAAAACTGTCTTCAGACAGCTCCTGCCGCTCCAACAACTTGAAAATGTGTCAATAGCAGTAACAGACAATGAACGAATTCCTCAGTTGCGCTGGTATCTCCCTTAGAAGAAATAAAAATGTCAGCAATGTCTACGTTTGAATAGGCCGACAATAATTGTACCAGAACACTTCAAAATGTCACCAGGAATGTGGGAATCTTTTTGATTACATTCAGGGTAAAGGGGGCATTTTACATTTGTATTTCCACTGTGTGCCGTGCAATATATTGAGCATTTGGTATGCAAATTTTTTAATGTTTTTTAATGCAGCTTCAAAGCACGTCCAACAGCTTCTTTGACTTTTCCCAGACAGTACTCTGTCAGTTGCCTCCCAATGTCCACTTCCACTGTTGCTCATCCTGAGACATGATTTGGTAGATTAATGCTCATGGACGTAGATTTCAACACAGACCTGTTCTTCAAAGCTTCCTGCCAAAACAACCCCCCCAACTCATCAAAGCCACTATCTTTCATCTCCCTGTCTTTTTCACACAGTCTCTTTTTTTTAATTTGTGTCACATCTTTTCTTCCTCCAGTTTTGTTAATAATCATGGTTTTGATTTCATGAATGAGGTGTTTAATTAGAAGTCCCTCCATCTGCAGTGAAGGGTTTGCGTGAGTGAGGTAGCAGCAATTGTTGAGTCATTTAGTTGGATGGAGAAAGCAGCACAATAACACTGCTTCTGCAAATAATTTCCACCACAAGATACTTACAACCTTGCTGCTTAATATATTTTATGGCCAGAAACCCAAATATTAATTCTATTAGATATCCTGTTCCAGAAATCGTATTAGTTCATTAAATATCCTGAATTAAAACTTTTCCTTTTGGCTGTGCAGTTATTTTGGCTTTGGGCCAGTTCTCTTCATCTCTGGTGAATTATATAATCTAAAAACCACTTACATGGCATATACTTTGAGCATGATTTGCGAAACATAATTTTTTCATTTTCCTTTAACCTTATTCTGGATATCTTTCAGAGCTCATCAACATGCAGAGACTATGGAATTAACTCTCCCACTGGCCACTTTAATACATATACCAGTTCAATTATTTGTTAAAACAAATAGTGAATCAGCCTACTTACATGGAAGGGGCTCATAAATGTATATTCTTATGCCTATAGACATGGTGAAGAAAACCTGCTGAAGTCCAAACAAGTCATCAGAACAGGGAAAGAAATGAGACCGATACTTTGAACGTTGCACGATTGTTATGGAATAAAAAGTGTGAGCTTTTTCAACAAGATCAGTTAGTGGAAGGAAGAACTGTGAGCTTTTCAGCAAGATCAGTTAGTGAATACAAACTTTGTTTTTAACTGCTTGTCCTTACATTGTTCTATTGTCTTGACTATTGTCTTATTGTAATTGCTTTCTTGTATTTTGATCATCAAATTGATGTGTGCTGTGTTCCAATTTTAATCATGTAAAGCACCTTGAATTGCCTTGTGTTGAAAGTATGCTTCACAAATAAAATTGCCTAGCCTTGCCTACTTGACAGGTTGCTTGAAACAATTCAGAAACTTAATCGTTTTGGCTTTTCATGCAAAGCTATGAGTTTACAGAAAATGGTCTGAAAAAGAGAAAATATCGTTGTCTTTTCCATGAGGACTAAAGACAATTCTTAAGGGAAAGGGAGGTTAAACCCAATACCTTGAAAGGTCTACCTTAGAAAATTGTCATTGCACTATTATATAGCACCGCATGCCTCTGCAAAGTTATCTCTATCTGAGCAAACAATCCAGATGCATGCTCCACTCACAACAAACTGTAGAAATTAAACCCAAAGCCTGATTCGGCAGCACTAGAGAAGAATTGGGGAATCAGGACCAGTGTATTTCATCAAAATAACAATGCTCTTTAATTCTGTGTTAATTAAATGTAGATTGTACTGATTGTAGAGCAGTCATCTTGATACCACGGGTCCTCTGGTGACATGAAGATCGACTGTCTGAGAATTTCTTGTGTGTAATCATGCATTAGTTCTATTTTCCACAAACTGCCTGGGTTTGGTGTACACAGAAGGTCTGTCAGCTGAAGGATTCTATCTTGTAAACATCTACTTAAGATTCAAACACTCACAATCCCTAAAGAGAGAATTTCCTGGCAAATCACTTAAACCGTCATAAGTGGGTTGCATTCACAAACTTTTTAAACAGATCATGTAATGCTTTCTAGGCTTTAATTAATTTCTTTAGTGTTTATATAAGACTGTCCCTTCATGTCCATCAACTACAGACTATTTTCTTTTTATTATTAAAGAACGGTCATACAGTATAACACTTCCAAAGCAATGGTGCCGAGGGTCTGCATCACATAAGACTAATATCAAAAAAGCCCCTTATGTGTCTCTGAAGTGTCTCTTTGTAACTTAAAGGAATAATAGGAATCCTGTAAGGTTTTTTGTTGTTGTTTTTTACATTACGAATTGTAAAGGCTAGTTTCATCAGTTTATTCAGTTTTAATCCAACATGTGCACTGAAATCCACAACAGAATGGTGATAATAAATCAACACAATATTATGCTCACAATAGTTTAGGTTTATTTCTATGACAAATTACAGTCTCTATTTTAAGGTTTAGCTCACTTCAGTGGCTCTTATTTTACATTTCTCTTTAATCTAAATGGAACATTATTGAAGGTCCTGGGACATCTGTGACCTTTTATGAACTGGTCCCGTCAAAGCTTTAACAATCCAAAAATGGCCATGGCAGAACTTTCTAATTCAGAAATAATTTGGAATGACTGGTTTATAATGTTTAGAGTCTACATATGCTAGTGGATGAAGTACAGCTCTGTACAGCTATTCAAGATGCTTTGGATAGGGAGGGGCGCCTTAAGATTTTTGTTTCCTTTGGTTGGGATTCGCAGAGATAAATCATTGTTGTAGCTAGAGTGTTTGTGATGGAGCATAGCAGTTATGATCTTGTTCCAGCTGGATGCCACTTTACAGCTTCAAGAAAAAAATTCTGCAGATGGAGAGGTTGATTGAAGTAATGGGCTTTATAAGCATAAGAACAGAAATTTACCTGTTTACAATTTTGGAGTCCTACCTTGTTTCACAATGTTACACCTACTGAGTGAATTACATCAAATTGACAAAGCATTGAGTAGTTGAGCCAAACTCAAGGGCATAGTGTACACTACTCCAGAACTTAGAGTAGAGTCAATGATAGCCCAATTAACATGTATCGCCTGTAGTTGAGGAGGAGATTGACTAGCATTGAATATTTAAAGATCACAATAAACACACTATCCACCTGCTCTGTGACAGCTTTGGGACCAGGTGAGTCTGAGGGTATTGGTGCAGTTTTTCATTCACTGGCCTGCCTGTACAAGGAAGGGTAACAGTCTCTGCATAAGCAAATATTTTCTAACTGAATGGGGAATAAGGTAGAGAGGCCAGGGGAAAGTGAGATATCTGTCTCATAACAATGTTGATAAAAATCCTATTCCTCTGTTCATCCTCATCTCCCTCTACCTTTACCAGCTTTGGCTTTTGGTTCCCTGAGGGAAGTGCATCATTCTAATTCATCCCTCATCCTTTTGTGAAAGACAGCAGCCGGGAGTGTTTGTTTAGTCAGAGGGAGAAACGTGTGGAAATTCCTTTGAGGTGAGGAGTAAGCTCAGCTCTGTACAGTTGACAACGGTAAGTGAGTGAATGATGCAGCCTCTCTTGTTCATTCGTTTACTATTTTTCTATAGAATTACCAAGAAATGCAGCATAGTACCATAGACTGACAGTTTGGATTTTCATGAGCTCCTGTCAGGATTGATTTACAGAACAGGAACTCAACTGGTAGGTTGTTCCAAACCTCTCGAAGAACTAACCACAGATATTGTGCTGATGTAGGCTTCCTCACATCCTTCTGTCTCTTCATATAATTACAGACACGCTTGATGATGTTGAGATAAGGGCTCTTTGGGGGCCATACCATCACTTCCAAGACTACTTCTTCTTTTTTATGTTAAAAATATCTCTCTATGACTTTGGATTTATGTTTGGGGTCATTGTCTTGCTTCAGAATACATTTGGGTCCAATCATACGCCTCCCTGATGGTATTGCATAATATAAGTATGTGCCTGTATTTCTCAGCATTGTGAAGACCATCAATCCTGACCAAATCTCCAACTCCATTAGAAGAAATGTAGCCCCAAACATTCAAGGAAACTCCACCATGCTTCACTATTGCCTGCAGACACTCATTATTGTACCGCTCCCCAGCAATTCGACGAACAACTGCCTTCTGCTACAGCCAAATGTTTCACATTTTAACTCATTAGTCTAGAGCACCTGCTGTCATTTTGTGCATGCCAGTTCCTATGTTTCTATGAATACTTAAAGTTTGCTTGATCTTGTTTCCACATTGGATATGTGGCTTTTTGGCTACAACTCTTCCATGAAGACCATATCTGGCCAGACTTTTCCAGATGGTAGATACTTGTACGTGAATCCCACTGGTTTCTGCCAGTTTGAGCTCATGACACTGCTGGACATCTTCCGATTTTGAAGGGTAATAGGATTGATGTAACTTTCATCTGCAGAACAAATTTTTCCTTTGTAGACCACTGTGTCTATGATCCTCAACATTTTTTCTTTGTGCTTCTTCAAAAGAGCTTGAACAGCACATCTTGAAACCCCAGTCTGCTTTGAAATCTTTGTCTGGGAGATATATTGGTGATGTAGTAAACTACCTTGTGTCTGTTGCTGTGCTCAAACTTACCCTGACATGAAACTATCTTCCACAACCTCACCTTGGCAGCAGAGTTTGACTGGTCCTCACCCAGTTTTAAGCCTCTTGCAGAGCTGGTTTTGTTTCCGTTAATGACTGTTTCATAAGCTATGTGTGACATTGATGATCATTCACACCTGTTTGGTATTATTGGTTCATCATACACGTGACTATAATCCTACAAAATCCTTTTATGTAAGTGTGCTTATGAGAATTGATGCTGCTTGGAAGGCAAAAGGTAGTAACACCTAATACTGATTTTATTGAGATTTTTTTTATCTGTTTTCTCACTTTGCATTTTGTAAACTGATGAAAACATAAACAATAACTATATTTCTGAAAGCACATCGTTTACAGCACTTTTTCACACCTGCCTAAAACTTTTGCACAGTACTGTGTATTATTAAAAAAAGAACACGTATTTATTAATGAGGAATAGAAGAAAAGAGACCAGTGTCTCACTCTGTAGGACTCTTTTTAGCCTCAGTTTTAACACAATACTAACTTGCTAGTGTTTAAGAATTCACTTTGGGTAAATACCTAAGTCACTACACCTAAGTCTAGTTTTAAAAATATGATCAAACACTGGGTTAATGCTACTAGGTTAGGGTTTCAACACCAAATAAAGCATTAAAATGTTCAAGGTTATTAATGTGTTGAAAATATTAAAATTGTACCTAGATTACTAAAAAAGTAATATTGATGTCATTGCTAAACATTTATGCATTAGTGGTTATAGTTGAGCTGGTCGTTACTTCCACTTTTAAAGGGCCTGTGTCGTGCAAAAACAAGTTTTGGGAGTTTTCAAGTATCTGGTAGTGCAATTTTCTCATAAAAAACCAACCAGAGTAGTTTTTGGCTTGATAAATGCATGTCTGAGTAATCCTCCTTAATCCTGCGCTCTGAGCAGCTGCACAGCCTTCTCTTGGAAAGTGAGTGTTCACATTAGGATAAATTTTGCGTCACTAAGTGAAAACAAGTAAGTGCTAGAGGTGTTTATCCATTTATCCAGTTGCTTATGTGATCTTATAACAGCATTGTGTGGTTTATTAAGTGATCTGCAGCATCTCAGAATGTTCAGTAAACGGGTGCAAACAACACCCACGGCTTTTTTATATACTGGGCTGTAAAGATTTGCTTAGTGGACTCAGCTGTGTTGGTTTGGGCTCCGTCTAATCCCCGCATTGGCTCCATCTCAAGCTGTTAGATTTGGCAACTGAAATAAGCTTTATGGACTTTATTTTTACGAAAAATAAATAAATAAACCAAAGCTCTGAGCCGTTAATAAAACACAGTTTCATTGTGGTACTTGGTACACTTCAAATTCATTGTCGGACTCTGGGTCGAGATAGGCTAAGCTGTGTTTCTCAATCAGTCAGACTGGCGCAGCACTGACAGTGAGGGAAGAGGAGGGGAGTGAGTAAGGGTGGGGTGGGGTGGGTGGGCAGGAGGCGGTATTATAGAGAAAGGAGCTGTGTTACTTTGTGGTCCAACATTAACTCCAGGATAAGACTTACATTTCAGGACCAATTAATACTATATAAAACCAACTGTAACATTGTATCATATGTCTATCCCAGAAGTTGAAAGCTGTAAAAGAGCATGATATAGGCCCTTTAAATAGGTTAGAGATGGGGTATATCTCAGACAGGTTTCCTGGCCAAAGGGGGCAACATAGTGTTGTATCTTATTTTTGGGGGCTAATATCTTTAGTAAGAATTCAGAGGTAGAGGTCTGTTTTATAACATTCAGAGGTAAAAGACACACTGTTTATCAGTATTTGAATTGGGCCTTGGATAATGGGGAGTATGTGTGACCTTTGAGGACCTCTGAGACAAAGAGTTTTATTGCAGGCTGTAAAAACAGGATGTCTGTAGAGTAGGAACCAAGGCCATAAAGCTGGGAGTTTTGCTTAGGAAGGATCATAAAACCATAAAACTCAGAATGAACTTTTGACTTGGATCCAGGAGAAGGACACATATAATTCTTGACATCCAATCATTGTTAAGACACTGTTTAAAACGTTCTGATTGGAGCAGATTAATCCTGGGAGGTTTTGGACGTTTATAAAAGTTATGACACGAAAACCATTCTTCGTCAGAAATCTTTGTCTGGCCCAGAGAAAATAGGGCATCTTTCTCTGTAAACTGCAATTTGTTAATCTGTTTAAAATAAAAGTGAGAACTGGAAATTGGCTCCATTTTGTCTCTGCTTGAACATGCACTGAATTATTATTTTTTGATAAATTTTAATTCTACAAATGGTGACCTCGAACGTGTGCAGAGTTTTGGACCAAGATCCAGTTATTTTTTAAGTTAATTATTTAGACGGACATGTATTTGCTCTATTGACAATTTGCGCAGAGTTGCGTGGTTTTTAATTCTGTTGATTGGTTAATCTAACATTGGGTTATGTTGTCATGCAAGTTAAATATGTTTTTTTGTTTTGAGCAGATTAACTGTTGCGGGCCCGTAGTGTTGAAGCTGCTCATCTGTCTGTTTCTCTGTTCAGCGCATGACTGCGACCTGCTTTGCACTCCGCAGAGAAACACCGGTGCCTGCTGGGAGATGGAGTTTGTTACTCTGCGTGCCCAGGGGGACAATGGAGCAGATGGACCGGATGGAGCGGTCCCTTCAACGACTCAAAAATCGGAACCAAAGTGCGGATCGGGGCTTGAGAATTGGCAATCTCAATTTCGAAAGGACGCTTTCATAAGAGTCTTCGGGGCTGGCAAACGGAAAAGATTGCAGTAGAGCCGGGGAGCCCTCTGTTAATCTGGACGGATTACCTTGATGAAGCCGACGTTTCTCCAAACGTGCGCTTGAGCAACGCAAATTGGATTGTGATATGGTCCGACTTTTGGTGTGGTCCGATTGAGGTTAGTGTTGTTAGGTTAGTTTTTAATAATATTATAAAAATACTGTGTTTGATGTTTTGGGGTGACGAGCTGGTGTGATGCGCATGTGCGTATGTGTGTGAGATGGTTTTTTACGCAGGCGCTTTGCGAGACGTGCTGGAGATGTTGCGTTTGTGTTAAAATGTTATAGTATAAATAATGAACTCGAGTATAATAAATAAATTAAAATAGATAAATAAATATATAACTAAATATGGATAACTGAAATTAAAAATCTATAAGAATTAGTTGTGAACATTTACAACAGGCCATCAGAGCGAACGCCCAAGCTAGGTGGTGAGATGGCGGAGCTACTTCTGTGTGATTTTCTGCTTAATAGCACGGCTAACATACAACAGCTTTGACTATATGTTTTGATAAATAAATTAGTGGTAATAGGCGGTTTTCTGCCATCTGTTCGAGTCTTTTGAGTGGTTTTCTGGAGGCCGGCGCCGGGAAATTTCTCAAAGCAGACTACGAAAATTGTAACAGACTGGTGTAAACCTCCGCGATAAAATAATGTACTAAGGTCTAAAAATCACCGCTTATAATGTTGTGTTTTTTGTTAATGGTTTTGGGCTGTAACGGACGTTGTAGATTCTGTGTTTTTGTTCATGCCGAATTTAAGTTTGGTAAAGTGGTATAAATTGTGCGGATTAAGTCCTGGTATTGCGGTAAGTAATTTTCCAAAGTGTGTGTTGCGATTTTCTTGACTGTTTTCGCCGTACGTTTTGTACTGTTTTAGGTTTCGTTGCACAAAGAGAGTTTACGGTAGCACGTTGCTGCAGGCTGCTGTGCTATGCTAGCGTTTTTGCTGTTGTGTGTCAATGTGTTTTGTGGTTAAACATAACTGCATGTTCTGTGTGTTGTAAGCTAAGAGTTGATTTTGGATAGAAAGTGATTACAGACTCCTGCAGACGATTGCCTTGTTAGGACTTAAACGAATTGGGATTTTGTTAAATTTTTCTAATTAATTAGGATGTAATGTTTTACATGACTGGACGTTTGTTAGACAACGGCCTCAAAATAACTGTTCAGATATAAATTTAGTTTGCTACTCATTTGGACTCCCTTCGGCAATGTTTTAGCACATTTTCTACGAAGGGCAATTTAAGGTGTTTCACATTTAACTGAACTGTTACAATACGGAGATTAAAGATCGAGAAGTACATGCTGAATTTAGTTAACTGGTTTTGCCAGAGAAGGCTCAATTTATCACATGAGGAGAGCATGTACATTTATTGGGATAATGATGCATGTTACAATTTAACGCGAATGACTAAGAACAGTTACTCATGAGTCGATTCTGACTTGGTGAAGTTTTAATTTTTGATTTCATCTTTAAAATTAAAAAGAGGGGAGTGTATAGTAAAAATAAAAGTTGCATTTTTGAATCTTTAATTAGGTGGATTTGTTGCTTTTTGATTGATCTAAGCAGGATTTGATTAAGTTGGTCTAAATAAAGATAAAGCTATGAGCAGTAATTATAAGAATAGAACGAAAAGCAAACGGTGTTAATTGGAAAGCAACAAACTGGTTTAAATTATTTTTTTAAGCACCGTGTTGAATGGTACAGAGAATGAGTCTGTGATTTAAATAAGTATCATTTATGCTAAAATTATGTTTGGCTTATTTCTGATGGCTCTATAGACTTTAGAAATATAGCTTAGTCTCTGAATAAATGACCTAAAGGAGACTGGTGTTAAAATTATTTACACAATTGAACATTCTTAAGGATTTTGTGGACACTAAATGCTTATTGGATTTATCAAATTTCAACTGGGGCTCAAGGAGTAACCCAGCACATTTCAATTCCGTTACAAATTGAATGTTTTTACCATGCAAAACAATACTTATCTAAACTAGTGGGATTTGAATGTTTGAGTTTGAAAAAAAGAAAACATTGAAACACAGAATCATCTTTAAGGCATCAGTTTGTTTTTAAACAGGCTGGGGATGAATTTGGAATTGGTCTAAGGATTGAAAGTAAATGAATATCGGCGGTGATCGAAATGATGGTTTAATTTAGAAGTAAGAAGTAAATTCTAATTCATTTATTCTGATCGTGTAGAAGCAAAATGTGATTGGACCAGCTACATTGAAATAATTTTTACCATATATTTGAATGCACATTTTGTTTTGACAAATAAGAATTGGTTTTAGTTTTAAAAGTTTAAGATTAATCTTTCAGATGTTATTCATTGATTGTTAGCTAGTCTACTTGATGCTGAGAGTAAATTTACAGGTCCTAAAACATTTTAGAACAGTTCTGATCATAGAATAATGGCATAATATATCATTTGATTAGTGGGGACTCTGTAACTGACAATTTATTTAGATTTTTTGATTTTATTTTCTTTATTTTTTCTTATTTTTTATTTTTTTTCTCTTTCTCTCTCAAAATTTAAATATTTGTATCGATTTGGATTCTGATCCAGATTTCTGAATTGCGGTCTGCTTATTAATGAGAACTTTGGAAAAATGTTAATTTGAGAAGCTGGATTAAAGAAAACATGATTCAGTGGTAATTTATTTGACATTTCTAGAAGCTTCAATTCAATTTGGTGTTTATCATTGGAGCAACAAAAAGAAGCCTGAGAGGATAATTGGGATACTGAAAAATGCTAGTTTTTGTTTTTATTTTAATGCTACTAGTTTGTGTTTAGAGAAATCTTATCTCTTGAACCTCTTTTATTGAATTTTTTTTTTGTTCTACTGCTAAGGGGAATTAGACTACTATGTATCCTACAAAAATTTAAGAGGAGTTTTAGTTGCAAAAATCAGTTTGACTATGTTTGATTCACTTCACAGAATCGGACAGATGTTTTTGAAGTATGAAATGTTTTCATTATTTACAATCAGAATATTTGGGCAAGTTAGCACATTTGGGTTTGTTTAAAGAGGAATCATATAAGCAAAAGTACTTTGAATTTAGATTGGATTGTGTTAAAAAAAGTACTTTAGGTTTGGCAATTTCTAACAATAAGCAACCACCTGGTTACTTTCACATCAATTTGATCAGGGAATGAGACGTGCATGTTTTGCACTACGGTCTTAAAGTCCCACAGAAATATTTATAGGGAAGCTGTTTTGTCAGTGATTTAAATCTTGGATTTTTCTTTAGAAATATGGATAGAATTTGAAGTATAGCAAACTGAAGACTATTTTTGTAAACTATGTTGTGTTTATCAGTTAGTACGATTCTCTGATTTTGTTTTAAACATTTGATGTTTTTTAATTTTGATATTTTTTCTGTCTGAGCCAGCTTGATAGAGATCCAGTACACTTAAATGATGGGGAGTTGGAGACTGGATCGTTATTGGTAATTGCTCAGATGGGAGGAGCTTCACAGGTAACCTTGATAACACCAACGACAGTTATAATTGGAAGGGAACCTAGTTGGACATCTTTATCTCACTGTAAGTAGCATACTTATATTAGCAGAAATTATTAATTGATTAAAGGGACAGAGTCTGGGAAAAGTGGTGTGAAGTCTGAATTTCAAAGGGGTTTAGTTCAATATGAGCTATTCGTCTCAACCTCAGTGAAGCGAAACCAGGAGAGCCACTTTTCCATAGAGACTGTTTACAAGAGGGACAGAAAAAAGGGGATAGAACCTTTGCAGATGGTTATTGCCTTTATTTTTGTTATTGCAATGTTTTAGTGGTGTTTTAGCAATATCTAACAGAAAAATCCAGCCTTTTTTAATTTTATTTTATTTGTCTATTTACTTTGTGAACAGACCACTAAACTTTGAAGAAAAGAATTAGTGAATGGTATCAATGCAGTTTATATCTGAGGAATAGACATTATGTTATGTTTGCTCTCAGACACCATTTTGTAGGACATCAACATAGAGCCTACTGATCTTACTGATTAATTTTCAGATATTTTACTCACCTCAAGGAGTTGGGAGACTGTTGAGACTGAAATGTATTGCCCAGGAAGGAAGTTATGGGGGTGATGAATTGAAATAAATATAAAATGGTTAAATCACTAAAAAAGAACTAAGTGTGTTGATAAAATATTGCGATGGTCAATCTTTATAAATATTTAATTTACACATGAGATGAAAGAGACATTTATCAAATTGACAAAATAGAGAAAGGCATTGCATTGATAAAGTATAGAATATAAATTGGATGAAAAAATGAAGGAAGCATTAATTAAAATAAGCAGGGGAAGAATTAGAACAACAGGTTAATTAGACATATAAGGAGTAATTATCAATACTGTTGGAGAGAGCAAACCTATTAATTAGTATATTTTTACCAAGAACTAATACTGAAGAAATTATAACTGATTAAAGTAAAATTAAAATAGAGCCCACATAGGCAGTCTGAGTGTGAAAGATATTTAAATTCAGCATTCGAGGAAGGAGACTAATGAATATGAAAATAAAAGTTTAAATAAAACTTGATTTGAATAGGCTGAGAGGATCGACTCTCTGTCTGTCTTTTTCTTCCTCTAATTATATATTTTTTCTCTTTTTCCCATCCCGCAATAGAACCCCTCAGATAACATTCTTGAGATGTAATTTATGTTCCTGGGGAGATGAGATGGGAGGGGGTGCGTGGGCTGATGACGGATAGTGCCAGGCGCCCGCCATAACTGCCAAAGAAAGAAAAATCTATACGACCAGCGCAGAAGTTCTTCTGTCTTGTGCTCTGCTCCCACACCGGGGGGCACCAGTGACTGAATATTTTCAGGGGTGAAGCAGGGGACACCCTCAAAAGGAGCACATTTCCTCATGCTGAACTGAACTTTCAAGGACAATATGTGTGAATCCACTTGGCTGGTGTAAAATGGACAATTTCTGCTGAAGAAGTGACGATCAAAGGCTGCTGATTCAATGCCAATGTTGCTGAACTAACCACAAGAGTTTCTGTTTTTCTGATCGAAGGTGGCTCTGGTTGCTTGAACTCTGAAACCCCCGTGCCTTCCCCAGAATTATCTCCAGGTAAAATACCACCATTTACCGGGAACAAAATTTGGAAAGTTGGGTGGAAGGACGAACTTGGCCTATAGCATGGGGTTGCTGGCTGGTGAGAGAGAAAATTTTTTATTTTTCCTTATTTTTACGTTTCATCCACAGGGATGTACTAAATTTAAAATATGATATATTGTAATGGAACAGCTAAATCAAAAGTAAGTCAGAATTTTATTTGATTTCTAGCAGAAAGAATGAATCAAAGTGCTTAACGGTTTAAGATAATTAAAAAAGCTGAAATGGATAATAGAATAATTGATAACATTTAAAAAGAGGCATAGTAAAACAGACATAAGTGTCTTAAACTTGATAAATAAAATAAGTAAATAAAAGAATCAATTTAGGTGAACAAGCAAATGGATAGTAATCAGTTGAACTGTAGACAAAAAGTAAACTCTTGAGCCTGCTCTTGCTTTTAAATCCATTAATGAGGGAGGTGTTTTTGTTTAGTTTTCAGGAATAACAACGGTGTTGCACCAAAATAAGATGGATTTGCTCTTTCCCCAGGGATTATTTGGATTAGATTGAAAAGGAGTGGATGTCCAATGAAAGAACAAGGAATCGGGAACTAACTTTTACCTTATATTTCAATGTTAGATAATAGTTTATTTTTTGCATTTTAGATGGTGCATTTGTATTGTTATGTTATTAAAATGACATACTTGGTCATGTTGGTATATACTGTTTCTATCAACATGGATGCTACATAAGAAGGAAGGCTGAGGTAACTGGCAGAAACTAATCTCTAATTGGACGACACATTCTGCAGGGGTACTCAGGACTCAGAAAAGAGAAAAACAAACATTATAGTACAATGTCAAAGTATTATTAATAGGGGAATATGATATAGCAAAGATTATTACGGTTACCAACATTCTAGGCTAATGTTTGTTTCAGATTATGACTCTTTTTAACTTAATGACCCACCGGATATAAAGCAAAATCTTTTAATCAAAAATAAATGTGACTTATATAAAGGGGATGACTATGACAGGCAAACCAAGTCTGTGTAGCAGATTGGTTCAGGGCAATACACAATTTAGGACTTAATTTTTAGCAAATTGATAATGTATGGTTGCAGGCTTTGAACATATTTGGGATTTAACGTAATTATGTAAAATTATAAGTAGGTTGACCAATTTTTAATAAATTGCAGTTCGAATCAAATTTTATGAGGCCAGGTTTGAGGACAATTTTTACCTACTGTCAGTACTGTGATGGGAAATTTTTTTTTTTAGATCTGTCTGGGTTAAGCGGATAGGGGATGATTGATTACATACATGATGACTTCGGTCAGGCTTGCGGATTTCTTTTGGTATTCACTTGTACGTCTGCATCTTAATTTAAGATCAAAATTGGCTAACATGACTGCACAGTCGGGGCTTATTGTCGAAAGGCCCTCTAAATTGTTTTGATGATCATCAAGAGTGATCACAAGACCGGATCAAAAACTGTCATTTTTTAGATGTTTACAAGCTTATGCCCCCAGGATTCAACAACACGTGAGGAGCACACAGTCTCCTCTGGTCTCAGAGGTGCGACGGCTGACTACAGCTGCTGAAGGGGTCCAAGGTACAGCTCCAGGTCGAAGGCGTGAGGAGTCCAAGTGGTTCAGCCAGTTCCAGATGACAGCTGGGAACACACACAAAGTGCAGCTCCACGGCAACGACGAACCTGGTCGAGGATCAGCAGGAATCTACCTAAAGAGGGTCAAGAAGGTTTTGACCAAGCTGAAACGGAAGCTGAAGCCACAGGCGGCGGGGCCTAACTCACCCAGAAGTTTGTTTGGGTGTTGATATTAATCATCCAGTGTGATCTATGTGCCATATGAGGGAGATGGGCAATTGAAATTGCCATCTCAAAGAGGGATCTACAGAAGAGGATTACAACTCATCAATCAGCTTCACAGCAGGTTTTGACCACCCCACATCGGTGGGGTAAGCTATTGGAAGAGGGACCAGCTGTGCATTTGTGTATATTGGGGGAAATGCTCAATTAATGAAGTAATTGGCATTTCAGAGAGTGGTTATCTGCATATATGGGAGTAAAACTGGAACACTGATCAGCTCTGTACAGCTGCCAGGTGCCACCATTGGGGGGTTAACCACGAGAGTGAAGAAAGAAGAACAGAAGATAAAAATATATAAAAGACTGAATAGACTTTTTAATAATTTTTTGCATTTTACAGGTTGTTTAACTATTTTTTATTCACAAGTGCAGATTGTTAACACTGCCTAAGAGGGTTTCTTAAAGGTTTCTTAAAGGTTTCTTAAAGGTTTCTTAATACCTTCTATTTCACAGGTTTCTTAACACTCTAAGTTTGATCCGTTTCAGAACAGAGCCTCTTCCACAGTATTCACATACATTAAAAGCTAGACTTAGTTAACTTTTCACACTTAGACATTTGTATTCTGACTATTTATATTTTGGCTTTTAATTCTGTGTGTTTATTTCTGGGGATTGCTACAGCTACCAGTTAATGGAGTAAGTTAAAATAAGGGTTTTAGATTAGGTCAAAAGAGGGTATATCAACAATTGAGGGATCTAAATTTTTTCTTATCATTTTAAGGTTACAAGTGTATTGGCTAGTTGCATTTTAAATTTTAACCTAAAGTTCGACTTTTGAAGTTTCTTTTTTTTAGTGCATCATACAAAGACTTCATGTTTTAAACTGATAAAATTTCTTGGGTTTGACATTTTTTGCATTCTCAAATGTTTTTAGATCTTAAGTTTTAAACACTAAACTTGAAGGAGAGTACAGAGGAGATATCAATCTATTTGAAAATAGATTGAAAGAGGGAGTTGTTGTATCTTATTTTTTGGGGCTAATATCTTTAGTAAGAATTCAGAGGTAGAGGTCTGTTTTATAACATTCAGAGGTAAAAGACACACTGTTTATCAGTATTTGAATTGGGCCTTGGATAATGGGGAGTATGTGTGACCTTTGAGGACCTCTGAGACAAAGAGTTTTATTGCAGGCTGTAAAAACAGGATGTCTGTAGAGTGGGAACCAAGGCCATAAAGCTGGCAGTTTTGCTTAGGAAGGATCACAAAACCATAAAACTCAGAATGAACTTTTGACTTGGATCCAGGAGAAGGACACATATAATTCTTGACATCCAATCATTGTTAAGACACTGTTTAAAACGTTCTGATTGGAGCAGATTAATCCTGGGAGGTTTTGGACGTTTATAAAAGTTATGACACGAAAACCATTCTTCGTCAGAAATCTTTGTCTTGCCCAGAGAAAATAGGGCATCTTTCTCTGTAAACTGCAATTTGTTAATCTGTTTAAAATAAAAGTGAGAACTGGAAATTGGCTCCATTTTGTCTCTGCTTGAACATGCACTGAATTATTATTTTTTGATAAATTTTAATTCTACAATAGACATATTGGACAAGAAACCACACCGATGTAGTAACTCATGTAAGTGGAAGCCTAACGAGTATCTATTAAATTAACTTACTTGTCAGATGCCTCATATTTCTAGTTTGTTCTCCGATTCTGTTTTTTTATTTTTTTATTTTTTTTATTTGCTGTGATACTGACCTTTGTAAACCATAATCAAAATTAAAGGAAATAAGGGGATGTAAGATTTCACTATATGTGTAATGAATCTTCATAACACTGAATTCAAATGTTTATCAAATATATACATTTTACTTTATTTTTTTAGACATACTTGCATGAATGGAGAGAACTTGTAAAATGCACAAGAAGGTTCTTACCTGGATTTGAACCTACAACCTTGTTGTAAGCCAATGGTGCTAAGAATTGCA
This sequence comes from Apricaphanius iberus, assembly GCA_028564705.1. NCBI lineage: Eukaryota > Metazoa > Chordata > Actinopteri > Cyprinodontiformes > Aphaniidae > Apricaphanius > Apricaphanius iberus. The sequence continues at coordinate 467,716 of JAPXFQ010001188.1, forward strand.
TACGTTTTAGGTTTTAGTTTTGTATATGAAAGATAATTGTTTTTGCTAAAAAAAATAGATTACTTCAAAATATTGACAAATAACTGAATATGGGGACGAAATTTCATAGCCCATGTATAACACAGTGCAAAATATTCCCTATATATTGATTATATGATTAATTCTTTGATCAAAGTGTGAACGTTGAACCTAGCTACCATTAACCTGTGCTACCAATTTAGCAGCTTAATAGCTAATGCCTGCTTAAGATCTTATTCTGTATATGGCAAGCCACTAATTACTGCTACGTACCCGCATTAATATTTTTATATTGCACAATTCTTGAATTTTACATTTTATTAATTCATAGTACGGGTGAGATTCCGTTACGTTGTTTTACCATAAATCCGAATAGCAACATGTGAAGAACAATAAGGGTTCTTCAAAGGTTTTCTCCAAACCAGCCTCCTGGGTCATAGTTTTGACCCAAAGCACCTTTGTCGATGCAGAATGAAGACCATCATTTGAGCTAAAGACACAATCACAAAGTTAGAAAATCACAAAGATAGAAAAGAAGCCCCCGCCACGCACATACACTCGTATGTATAACCTCCATGTCTCCAAAAATGAAGCTATTTTCAGCATTTAGACGTTACTTGTTGGGAATATCAAGTGAGTGAGCCTTTAAAGCTGAATGGACTAAAACTAATAAATCTATAAGGATGCATGTTTATGCAAGAATTATTTTCTGATGGATGACCAATTAAAATGAGTACATCTAACTAATTTATCATAATGAGTTTTAGGGGGAGAAAAAACACTGACTCAGTAATTTAAACAGTCTACTGGAATGGAAACGAGTGAAAGAGCCAGAACCTCATTCTTTTGCACTGGCAGAGATACTACTTGTGTTTGCGTTTATTAAAGGGAAATACATCTTTGTTTCTGACATGTCTAGAATCTGAAGCTCCTTGCCTGCCAATTAAAGTTCCTATTATTTATTGTTTACATGGTGAAGGAGGAATTCAAGCATATTCCCCACATTATAAGATCATGTGGCTGGATGAGAAGGAATATTTTTCTTTATTGTTAAAAAATGTAATTTTTTACACGTTTTCAGGGATGTTTTTTTATTCTCTTTAAGGTACAGAAATCCAATTTTATGGTTATAGACAACACAATAATTTCATGAGCACTTTCTCGTGGCGTACAGTTAACAAATGATATTTTTTATTCTTTTGAAATTCACTGTGGATGTCTCATCAGGCCACAGTTGATGTAGTACAACAGAAACTAGCATTAAGGCATTAGTACATTTAAAAAGAAAATTGTGTGAACAATGATGATTTAAACAATATGTTATTTTGAATTTATATGAATGGGTTAATTTATTATTATTTTCTGTGAAATTTGGGAAATACGTTTAAAACGCCAATGTAAATGAGAAAAGAGATTTAATAAAAGTTAGCACTTCCCAGCTAGATTAACCTAAATAATTATGGCTTAAATGTGAAAATGTATTGATTTTTTACATAAATATGGCACTTTTGCATGAAATTACACAGTTCAAAATCTATGCATTATGTTTTGGGGTATCATCTCTCTACCACAACAGTCTATAGCTTAAATTAAGCAAGTAAATAAAATAAAATAAAATAAACCTGTGAGAAGAAAAACAAAAGCAACACATGAAAACTGCTCTTTGGCATCATCCTTGTCTGTAATTAAACTTAGTTGTGGATCTTTAAATAATTCAAATATATTGTAATAGAATTTATTACCTTACATCAAAAAGTGACTTTCACGGAAGCAAAAAACTAGAACATACTAATTTATTAATTTGTGTATTAGCAAAGCATATTTAAACATCCTCAGCAGCACCAAAGTGATGTACAGGCCTAATATCAATTAGTCTAGTAGTGTAAAATAAAAGCAACTTAACAATAAAAATAAAAATGTAGCTCTAAAAACTTAATATAAAAGACAAGGATAAATAAAACATCAAGTAAAGCAAATTATCCGGTCAAGAGACAAAGTATCACACTTAACCGTAATACAAAGTATTTTAAAGAGATGTTTTCAGACATGTATCTGTCTAAAATAATTATTTTAAGATTCAGACATTAGTATCTAAAAACAAAAATAGAAAGCCAGTTAACTAACAGAAAGGCCTTTTGACTGAAGGCTGATCTTATCTCCAGATATGAGAGGCAGGGTAAACTGTGGACAGGTTTTTTGGTTTCACACATTAACAAAGAGATAAACAGAAAAGCCCATCCTTACACATACTCACAATTAATGGCCATTTGGGATGGCCAAGCAACTTAGCGTGGATGTTTTTGGATGTATGAAAGAATCTTCAGAAAGACCTCAGACCATGCACACTCCACAAAAAAAAGGCTCTGGATAAAATATGAACCAAAAACCTTTTTTCTTCAAGAGAACTGTGCAAAAAAAAAAAATCCTCATTGTGACATAAAACCAATAATTTTAATTATATATATTTTTTATCTGAAAGAAAGAGGTGCCACTGGACCACAAACCAGCATCAATATCTATTGTATCAAACCACTGGCATGACTGCAAAGCTTTTTTGTACTCCACATCAGATGTGTAACTAAGATAATTAAGCATGTGTCGTGGATTTCTCTATAAATGATACCACAGACTAAGTAAGAATGATTTGGGGTCCCATCTGTTGTCAACTCATGATCACAAATCTCCCTTTGGATTACTCGCTCATCCAGAATTCTTTTCCCATGATGGCTGTATCAAGGTCTGCATTTAATGCTCTTTTTCTACTTCATCTTCTCACTTCGCTTTAATTTATTGCCATTGTAAAAAGGTTTGTCACTCCCAAGTAGAGCCGAGCCCGTTATCATAAACAGGCAAATAAGTAACTTCACACAACGTGTGCAAAGCAAGCACACTCAATATGCAAAGCAGAAAGGGGCTGTTAAAGAAAACTGGTGCCTGGTGATTATATTTGTAATGTAATTTCCTTGGTCACACATAGATAAGAGGAAGGAGAGGCTATAGTTGGCCAGAGATGAAAAAGACTGACGGGAATCTGGCTCCACGCAGCTTCATTGTCTGGACTGAGAAGTCTGAGACTTATGAACAAGGTTCCTGCCCGGAAAATTTGGTCAATACAATTTGGTTTTCACAAGTAAAGACAAAGGCAGTATGAGAGTTTAAATCAGAATGGAAATAGCTAATAAATTCATTTTTGGCAGTAAATAGACATTTTCAAAAGACTAATTAGCTCCTTACCATGCAGTTGTACCAGTCCCAGGACATTAGTAATTTTCTTCAACATTACAGGCATGTGAATGCCCCTCCATTATGCGATCTGACAATATACACATCAAATGAATGAAATGGGCACCTGGACATACCTACATAAAAACTTAAGTAAAACATTTAATCTTATAGAAATTATTTTCAAATTTGAAAGTAGTCAACATGTTATTTTGTTGGCACATAGTGTGTTTCATTCCCCAACTACCTACTTTTGCTCTAAGCATCTTCAAGAAAAGAAAAAAATGCATTGTTTCTGTAAGTTCTAAAGTAACTAACGTTTTATCAAACATATTTTAGTGATTCTGACTGCCATGGGTGAAACTAGAGGATTTTCCATTAACAAAGATCCCAAACATGTTTTTAATCCTCCATAGGGTTAAATAATGGCAATAATTCTGGTTTGGAGACGTCATATTACATGAGATTTAGCCAAATGAATCCACTCGATCAGAGGTTAGTATTTTATATAGTAATTTACAGCACATTACTAAGTATTCGTACTCCTTAAGGTTTTCTTTTACATTACACAGATTACTACAGTAAATTTCAATTTGTTTTATTCAGACTTTATTCGATAGACCAATAAAAGATTTTTTATAATTGTAAATTGAAAGGATGAAGACACATTGCTTTTAATTCTGCCCCCAAAGATATTAAAAGTTCGGATTGCATTCATGGTTAGACCCTCTGAGTAGAACCACTGTTTGTTAGAAATACCTTTGCACTGACACTTTTATTCATCTTGCTAAAGATTCTTATTTGGATTTAGGTCTGGACTTGGAGTGGACCGTTCTAACACATCTTTACATTCAAACCACTTCACTTTGCTTTAGCTGCATGTTTTGAGTCCTTGTTCTGATAAACATAATCCTCTGAACTATGACAATTAATTGGGTGGTGCATGAAACAATGGGCAGATGGAATTTTATTATTGGATATCAGAGTAAAGGGGACCAAACGCAATGCATTGCCACACTTGTCAGATTTGTATTTGCAAAAAACAATATAAAAATTAATTAATAAATAAAAAACCTGAGGTTGGTTGTTGTTAAACTGTTGAAATTGTCAAGGATCTTGAGTCATTTTGCAAATCCTGGTAACCTAGAAATGCAATACAGTCTGCCACCATTTTGGGGTGCAGATTTAGAGGATTTCCCAATGGTTTCTGCTTAAGTATATAACAGCCTTTGAGGTCACATGCAATGCTTTACCGAAGTAGGAGAGTAATTTCCATACAATAAATCAATGTGAAATGATCAAGGCATTGTTTTTCTAAACTTTGTCTAAACTCTTGTTCTGCTAAACAAATGCAATCAGTGAAGTGGTATGGGTGGAAGGTCAGTCGCAAAGAGCTGTAGCTCATTCCAGATTCCACAGGCAAAATTAAAGGGAGTCCCAGCAGGAAAAATGACTAAAGGACAAAGGATGTACTCTCCTCACATCTCCATGTTCTCTACTCTCTCCCTCTCTGTCTGCATTTCTGAAATTGTAGGACTGCAGACATCCAATTTCCTGACTTTTCCATTTTCAAATGGCGTCCACTTATACTAATGATGGTGAAGCAGAGGTCGAATTCTTGATTTTTGAACACTACATTGAGAAAGCAATGACGGGATGGAGTGAAGAAACAAGAAGCACTGAGCTCATCAAAATGTGACACGGCACTAAGCAGAGCTGAATGAAGGGACATCATGAAACAGTTTTGTGACAACTCAAATCCCCTGTCCCTCTTTGTTCTCTCTCATGATCTGTATGTCTGGTTCTCCCCTTGCTGCCTCATCTCTCTGAGTATTTCTTCGGTGTTTTCACTTTGAACCCAACATCAGTAACCTGCTGGGGAAAGTTACAGATTATCGAAATGAATTATGTAAACCGCTAAGAAATAAAACTGCAAAAAAAAAAAGCAAAGAGCCGGCTCTTTATTTCATAATTCATCATGCTCCAAGATCAAGCCAAAAAAAACTTTTTGGGGAGGGAAAGTCCTGTGATTTCTGTTCAAAGTCCTCTAAAATATGCTCTAGAATCAAATTGATCCACCTTATAATTAAAAATATGCATTCAGATAATAGTATACATGTATTATATTTCATTACTCATCACATTTAGGCAACATCCTCCCATTGTAACCAGTTTCCACTTAGAGTGCCAGAGCCATGGGTGTTACACCAGCACCACCAAAAGGTAGAGAAGAAAACAGCATGTTTTATATGCTCTTTCTTCATTTTTCTCTCCCAATTTTTTTGTCTAACCATGCAGACAGTCATGGTCTGATGTTAGCTGCAGATGTTTTGCAGCAAATACTCTTTAACATTGTTTTGTGTCTGTCTCAAGCCAAATGTCTATCTGTGTATAACATCTTCCACCATTCATCTGTTTCCTTTTTCTGAATTCCCTAACCATTTCGCTATCTCTTTTTTCCATCTCCATATTGATTCAGCCTTGACTGAAGGCATTCTCAACCTTTTGCCCTGTTTCTTTTAGATAGGTGAAAGAGCAACACTTGTGTTGGAAAATGGAAAAAGAGGGGTGTTTTTTTTTGTTGTGTTTTGTTTTAAGAATAGCGTATTCGGCAGCCATGAACCAAAGTGCGCTTTCAAGAACACCAAAAGCACATGGTGAGTGAAATAAAAGCAATTTATTGCTGAGATTAAATCGATTCTAAAAGTCCTTTAACCTACTTTGGGAATATCTGCTTACATGTGATCTTCATGTAGAAAATTTGATTTGAAGATTTTCCCATTAAGATCGTGTAAGCTAAATCAAAACGACCGCTTGCACTCATATAAAGTTCTCTGTGAATTCACTGAATTCAGCAAATTCAAAATCGGAATGGAGATACTGTTTTGTTCATGGACTGCATGCAGAAGTAACACGACCTTCAAGGACATTCTGCTCTTTTACACAGCAATTAAGCACTACCCTATTGGTAAATTGAAAAAGAGACAAAAATCCTCTGTGGATTTAATAACAAACTCATTACCAGGGCCCAACAGGGCGGAACTGCCTTTTAATTAGAGCAACACCCGATTAACACCCAATTAACAGCGCCAAAGCCACTTAATTCTCCCACCTCTATGGCAGGTTGCGAATGAAAATATGCACCGTCCAGCATCTGAGCGCTTCCTTTCTCTCCTGGGAAGAGGTGAGTGAAAAAGTAAATAATGAATCTGCATTCAGTCTGTTGTCTGGCGGTCCAAAAACTCTGCAGATCTGAGAAATGGATGCATGAGGTAAGTATTTCCAAGAAGAAACAAATGTAGAGCCGGCAAAGAAAAAGTGGTGCTTCGCTGGACTTGCAACACCTGGCAAAGCTATGGGCAACTGTGCAAACAGTGTAGTATCTTGTTCAGCCCCACAAAACATCAGCTTGTGTTTGCCCTCAGGTTAAGGCTTTTGTTTTAAAGATTAATGCTCTTTTAAATTTTCAGGTTTTCTCTTTGGCAGGTCAACTGACTTTACCTCAACTACAAAACATTACAGCAAAAGATCTTCCCCCGTTGGGTCATTTTCCAAGAGTATAAATTAATATTTTCCATCCAGGGCTGGATATGTTGTCTACTGACTAGGAGATATGCACATATATATTTTTTTCCATTTGTTAAGATGAAACAATGAAAAGGACTGATCAGTATGGTATGCAGCTTGAGTTTAAATCTCAAACAGCATGGCATGAGCTGAAATTATTGCTCCAAGGCATGAGTTTACTGATGAGTATTTTAATCTATAGTATGAAGAACAGCTAAAATCAAGAGTCTAATTATCAAATTTGTCAGTGGTAGGGCGAAAGAGGAAGAAACACAATATTTTCTAAAACTAAGACATCTTAGGCTATCCGTGTATTAAACCTTTTTTACTGCAGCAGGTATGCTGTGCTTTTAGCTTAATATTTGCATTATCTCCTGTAGAATATAGTACATGTATAAGTTTATAGAGCATACATCTACAGTCAAGTTCAACCTTGGGTCAATTCCAGTGTTTTAACATAAAAGTGATTAAAACAAAGAGAAAGATAATTGGAAAACTGTGGGGGAAAAAAATATTTTTTAGGGTTGTGCCATTTTTTTATGTAATTTACAGTAGCAGTAGTTTTTTTAAGACATTGTTGTTTTAGGGAATGGCCTTTTGTAGTCCTAATGTGATTGTGGTCACATGAACCACCCATTATGATAAATGTAACATTGATTATCATGAAGTTGATTTCAAATATGTTTAGCCATAACATTTGCATTCAAATACTATTTCCGTAGTATCTTTACTTGGGGGGGGGCTGAGGTTCAGTGCTCAGAGGTCCTTGAGGATGTTTTATTCTGCTTCAGCATGCATGCATGTTTAGAATTTAAAAATATGTTTCCTTAGTTTTTAGTCATTTTTACAAGGTCAACTATTATAGAGTTAGAGTTTTTTTGTCTGCTGAGGATAAAAATTTTAGGTCAGAGTGGTAAAAGATATCCACGGAACCACTGCCCCATGACAATTACATTTCTTTCCTTTGAGAACATGACACATGTTGGTGTACATGTAAATATATCAAAACATTCTTTTCAATCATTCATTTCACTGTTCTATATCTATTTTTGTGATGAATGCAACTTTGCTTAACAAAGTGAATCAACACTCATTTTTATTTTAACACAGGAAGGTTTGTCTCCTTTGAAATCTTCTCACATCTGTGGAAATTTCTTGAAGTGCACTTGAGAAATCACGGGACGCTTTGATGAAACTCATTTTAATGGGGAATGCCTAGGGAAAGAAAAACCTCAAGTTGCTATACCTCTGCTGCAGAGGAGAAGTTCATGATAGTTAAAAGGCTTAGAAATTGCGCATTAACGGCACCTCAGATCAGCGCCCACATCAGAACCTGAGAAGAAGACAAATCTCAACATCCACTCTATAGGAGACTCCGAAGTTACACTCAAACTGTTGGGGGAAAAAAAAAACTATTTTAAGAGCCAAAAAAAAAAACAACAACCCCAAAATATATTAAAATTATATTAATTTGGATGTTTCTCAGAACAAATATTTGGGGGGTTTTAGACTAGTAAGACACTTTTATTTTTCAGTGCAGCTTAGACCCATCAGGGTAGATCCTTTAGAACTGCCTTAATTTTTCATATATTCAACAAGGTTCCAGAAAAATCCATTAGACATTTCAAACTGACATGAAGGCATCACACTGCTGCTGCAAATTTGTTAGCTGACCATCCAAGATACAGATCTTATGTTCTCGTACTGTTGTTTAGCATGAGCAACTATGATCCTCAGTATGAACTTTAAGAACTTATCTTCACTACATTTAGGTGTGTACAAAAGCGGAATTGCTGCTATATTGTTGGTAAAATATCTACTTCTGTTGATAAGTAATTGAGCCAGAAAAGTAGCCTGTGAATGTATTTGACTGCAAGAGTGTGCATTATCCATTATGTAGCAGAACTCTGAATACCAAATCCAGTTTGAAGTACAAACAGAAGAGTTCAAATTGGATCTCTTTTATTTAAAACAAAAAAAACAGAATAACAAAGCACAACTTTCAGCACCGTTTGCTTTAAAGCTCGTTTGGCTTACAATTATCAATATTCATCAATCATTTTGCATTAGTTTGAAATTTAATATACAAAATCAAGAATCACATTTCATAGTAAAACACCCTTTTTCTAAAGTTCTTCAGCAACATTGCAACAGTGATTGGTATTTTCAGGCAGGAGACAATGTTTTGTTCATGTTTTTTATTCTGTTCCGTCTGAAAGCCCACACAGACCTGGATCTGCTCCAGGCAAAGTATCAGAACTTCAGAATCTCGCAGTGTAACAAGTGGTGTAACATTTCTACAAATAGCACTGTAGTTTCTTAGTGTTCTTGGATTTTATTTCATTCAATACTGAAAACAACCTGCAGCTGACAGCCCACAGTCAAACTGTTTTACAGGGTTCAGAGTTCATTCAACAAAAGGAATGTCTCTCACGTCCTTATCGATAAGCTCCATTCAAGGCACCGATGTGAACCTTTAAGGATGCATATTACTTTTTTGATTAACAGGTTTATAACTATCACTAAAAGACCTATTGGCCGCTTCAAGTTTAGCAGAATTCCACCATAACTCCACAGCTTTCTCCAAGTCTGGCATAATGTCCGGTACAACAACTTGTTCCGCAATAAAGACCAGTGCCTCCACCACCAGCAGAAGAATCCAACCTAAAGCCCCCAGCCAGTAGGAAGAGCCTAGGCTGGAAAAGTCTTGAGAGATTTCCTCCCGGTGCTGATAGGTGAAGAAAGACCAACTCAGGAGGAAGAAAAAACCTTTGGACAGATAGAATAAATGAGTCAAATTAAGCTACATTACCACTAAAAAAAGTTACATTAAGTTCAAATATAACACGCTTACATCCTCTAATAAGAGTTTGCATAGTGATGAAATGCATTTTCCAGGACAGCAAAAAGTCTGGTTAGAAAATGTTGCCCTGCAGGGCATGTAAATGAGCAATAACATGAAAGGATTCCTGTACGTGTAGGTGTGACTCGAACTGCACCAACCAAAAGGCTATTTGAGGGTTAGCTGAATATATATGATTTTTTACAGCCTTAAACAAAACAGTGAACTCAACATCATCAAGGTGAAACACAGTGCAATGTGTTTAGGTGGGTGGCGAAGCAAAGCAGCTCTGAATTTACTTCCTGATAGCTTGCATTTTCTGATTTCCTAAATAGAATAGTTTGGAGTTGTATTATAATTGGATTGAACAGACTATGTTATTGAATTGAATATTGATATGACAATAGTTTGTGATTGACTTGAATTAGACTGAACTTTTTAATAGTTTAGTGTTTTTACTTATTCAATAATTCTCTGTTTTTCTTTAGTAGCTCTGAATATTTTCTTACTGACTCATTTTCTTTAAATTCTTTTCGATTTCCCCTGTGCATCACTTTGAAGCCAATGTTCAAGTTGCAAATGAGACCTATGAAGCTATGTAGTCCTATGAACTGAATGAACATTGATGTATTGAATGCAATATAATCGTGTAAAACCTTTGAAGTGTGTTTCTAAAGTGTTGAAGTTTGCTGAAATAATTTTTTTGTGTGATTTGGTCCTGAATTGAATTGAAATGAATTACCTGTGGATACCATGGTGAGGAGCAACAAGGTGGTGGGGAAGAGAGCCTGCCCTGCCATGAGGAGAGAGCGGGTGTTGGAGTAGGAGCGCACTGTCTGAGATGTCCAGCAGAGGGCAAAAACAAGACAGAGAGCAGCAGTGCTCACAGCCATTAAGAATGAAATGACTCCAAATACTCTCTCTACTTCTAATGCTGGAAAACACAGAGGATACACAATGAGAAATGTTTAGTAAATCATATTCATAATGATAAAAGTCTGAGAAAGGTTTCCTGTTATACTCATAGCAGTCACTAGTGCAAAAAAGGTTTGTTTTTTTATTTTTTTATTTGTAGGTTGTTTCTATATCAGTTACTGCAGATGTTCCCACAAAGGATTACTTTTCTAAAAGGGTATGTTGTGGCTAGACTAAGATGACCCTAAAGGTTTATTTCAGGTATTTTAGTTCCTATAAACAGCAACTGATACAAGAAGTTGTTTAAACTATATTCAATTGTAATATTTTGGAATTACATTTTCAATTAATCACCTGTAAAAAGAGATTTAATGGTAATTTTATCTTAAAGTTTTTGTTTAATCATCTAACTATTTATCACACTACCCGTCTGAGACTAGCATGTCACTATCTAAGAGATAACTAGTTTGCAATAAAGTTGATTATTGGTAACTTATTAGCTCATGCTACATTCTCTTGATATTGTTTTACTGAAATTACCTCATATGTATGTACATTCCCATAGAAATTTTGATTATAGCTTCTTTAGTCATTTTATTGTACATGGCACATACGCAAGGGCTGGTAGGACTACTTTGAGTAAAAAGAACATGACATTATAGATTTAGCAAAAAATGTAAGCAGAAAAAATTAATAATACAAGATAAACTACTACTACTACTACTACTATCTAAATATTTATTCAAACTACATATTAAATATTTCAGATGTTGTTTTTTTATCAATGCTGTTTCTTGTCAACCTTTTATCAGTAGGCCAACTGTTTTTCTCAGCCATTTACATTTTGGTACACACACTGAAAATGAAAAGAAAAAAAAACAGAATGTTTTTGGTCTTAATTAACCAGGTTATTTTCTAAAACTGTCAGCTGCTCAACACACATGTCACTCATGACTTGACTGCTGTATTACCCACACTCCACTTTTGCTCAGTTATACTTAAAAAAAAGTCAGGTATGAATTTGAGTCTTATGTTATGGGTTGTACTGTATCGATTTGTTTCTATTACAGAGATGTTTCATGTATACTTTGTCAATTGCTGATTTATGCAATTACCTTAAACAAACAATAGAACAACGGTTACATTAAAGGTTTTGTCATTTAAGGAAAAAGGGTGCTTTGAACGAAACATCACAGGTAGGCTGAAGACTTAAAAAAAATCTAATGTGGTTTTGAAACACTTATAGCACAATTTTGGGCTGAGGTGAAGTATACGCGGCACCTTTTCTTATTTTCAAATACATTCCGTCTAATTTAACATCTAAAAATTTTTTATCTGTATTTTTTATATTGAATCTTTAAAATATTTCTGTAACAGGTTTGACATTTTTACATTTCAACATTCAGTTGCTACAGAACCACTTATACTCAAGAGTTGAACTAAATTTTCCTGAATCTGATCATTTCATGTAGTTTTCTGGAATTATAAAGGTGGATCGAAATGACAAAAACCTGTTCCAGCAAGTTTTCTCCACTTCCAAAAAAATCAGTGTTTCATCAGATGCAAAGAACGCAACTCTCCGGAACAGGAGCAGGTTCAGACTTGTTTACCACTGCTTAGTTTTTGGTCAGATGTTTTCTCTTCAAGTTTATCCCCACTGACGACTTAGAAAATACAAATACCTTAAAGCTGACTTTCCAATGAACACAACAAAGATATAGAATATTCCTCATGATGTATGCAACCTTTTTCTAACATGTTGATTAGGTTAGACCATTCAACATTAGACTATTCACTTAACTCATGGTGACAGCTACAAAAACATGTTTTAATGATTTTTGCTCACCACTCAAGGTAATATCCTCTTTATGATTGTCCTGGTCACCGTTGCTGTTGTTCCACTTTGTCCACAATCCTTTGTCTTTCAGCCAATATGGTGTCCAGACAGAGTAGCACACACACAGGCAACCTGTTAATCCCAAACAGGACTGAGCAAACCGGAAGCGGCCGATGGAGTTTTCCAGGTCAAAAAACTTCATTTTTACCACACTAAAAGGGAAATAGAAAGTGTCAGGGATATATAGTAGTTGTAAGAGAAGACTGGGGTTAAAACTTTTAAAAGTGTAGTCTTTATAATAATTTCAATCTGCTATAACAATTTACGGCTTACCTTGTTGGCTGATAAGAGTGAAGAGCTAAAGTTTCAATAAATGCTACTGAACATACATAACAAAGTACACCCTTTTCAACACGTTGGCATTGTGTCTTTTACTGCTCATGTCCACAACCCTTTATGACAGAACAAACCCCTTGATGTAACTCCTCCTCCGCTGCAATGGAAACTCCCCCTCGTCAGTTCAGAAATTTCACCACAAATTCTCCACTCAACCCCTTAAGAGAAAGTGAAAGCTGCCGTTTTAGAAAGCAGAACTATGATATTATAAAACAAGAAGACAGTTATGGAAATTACACATTCAAGGGAAGTAAATATGTATGTTTAAATTGCAGTAAAACTTTATAGACACAACAGAAGTGTGAAACAAACAAAAAAACCTTGGTATTGGAGTGTGTCACACAGAAAGTGTGTAGGGGGGTGTCATCTGCTTATTGTGCATGACAACACATAAGAGGAAATCCCACTCTCAGTTTTTACAGTGAGTGACAATGTGTTGACGATGAAAGCGTAGGCGACGTAAGAGGTCTCTCATCCTCCATGTAAACACCAACCTTTCCTTTTTCCTTTGTTGCAACGGAACGGCACCCACAGACCACCCAAACAAAAACTTTCAACAACTTGATACTGATTAGCAGATTAAGAAAGAAATGGCTGTCCCAGAACATGTCAGTGTTTGTTTTTTGTAACTAAATTCAAAAAGTATATAAGGATAAATGTACAGATTAAATGCATAGAGTGATAGATTTAAAACATTTATATTAGATTATCCTAGCCACTTGTTCATTCATGACACCCCAAAATTCCCCTTCAGTTTATCTACATAAATGTCAACTTGAAAGGCCATGTATTGTACCATATATGCACTCAATACTTAGTCAAGGCTAATTTTTACATAAATTACGACATCATTGATTGCTCTGGGGTTGGTCACCTTCCACCTGCCAATAAACCCACAGATTCTTTATGGCTGGAACTTAACATAACTGCGACATATGCCAAGGCTTTCCAAACTACAACTTAAAATTTCAACCTGGACCTCAAACCAATTTAAATATATGCCTTTCCACTATTCCTTCAGACTCTTTGAATTTCATTGTTTCCTAATGAAATTAAAAATGTACTTTCTTCTGAAAATAAGAGTTTGTATCACTGAGCAACAGTCTCATCCATTTTGTTCTTAGCCCAGATAAGAGCTTTTCTAAGATTTAGGTTGGGTTTATTACAAATAATGAGACAATTGTAGCCCATATCCTGGATTGGTTTGTGTGAGGGGCCTTAGACCCCAGCTGTAGTCAACCCCTTGTAAAAACACCAAACTCTTGAACAGGCTTTGCTTCAAAATAGCCTAAGGCTCTGATAATTCCTGCTGCATTTTTTCTGCCACAAAATGACCTTTTGTGGTTTATGGGCTTCCTGATGGATAACAGTCTTCATGAATCCATAGGCTAACATATTTGTATTAAAACCCTTTTTTATTGGTCTAATGTAACATTAAAATGGTCAGAAAAACAAAACCACAATCATCAATATTAACAGAAATAACTGTTTTAGAAATATAACTCTGATCTAGGATTTTTCTTTTTGAACTAAATTTCTTTAAAAAATTGAGTTTTCAATTATGGCTTATTAAGATGGACTTAGCATTATTATAATGTGTCATGGCAATGATACAGAACCAGTGGCATCATTTAGTCCTTTATTCACAGATCATTGATAAGTCATCCTGATGAATTTAATGAAGGAACAAAAATAGAACTTGGGTAGAACTCAACTGTTTTTGGTTGACTGACAAAAATTCTGAGAACAGCTAACAAAAACCATCTCATGGTAAGGCATCAAGATGCAAAAAAAAAAGTAATATATTATTTTCCATCTGTTTGTTCTGGTCTATTATCCAATAATGTATTTACCTCTCCATTTTATATCACTTAATACTGATGTACACAAGGCAAGTATCAAATATGACCCGATGTGAGATGTCTTTGCCAGGCATTTCAAATTAAACACAAGTAGGAAGAACGAAAAATAAGCACAGCCTCTTGAAATATTTGGCAGCCAGATTCATATCTGTTTATCCTAGGCTTACTTTTTGGCTCTTTGCAGCAGGGAGTTGAATACATCAAGAATTTCTGGGTCCTCCCCATGAGACAGCACTGGAGTGTTCTTCTCCAGCCAATCAGACGTACGAATCTGATGCCTCAGAGTACCAATAAGGGAGTCCAGACTCTCTGTAGGCTTAGATGCTTGGCAGTCCAGCAAAACAAACTCCTCTTTGCCAAGCAAGCCTGTGTCAGGAACAGGGCTATCCCTCTCCTTCAGCTGGTCTGATGACTTGCTCTGGGGGGAGGATGTTGAATTAACAATTGCAGTGCTGTCTGACTCCTCACTCTCCTCTTCTTCTGGCTTTTTCCCCCTATCATTGGTTCCTTTAATGGAGCGTGTATCAGAGGTGGTATTCTTTTCTTCAGTTTCTTTCAAAGCCTCCTGAATTCGCTTTAGGCCTGAAAAGACATAATTCCACAAACTTTATAGTGTTTTATTGGTGTTTTAATTGCTTAACCACGATAAAATAATGTACAGTGGGGGAAAAATATTTAGCAGCCACTGAATTTGGAATTTAAAAGTTGAAGGAATAATTGTACTGTGATTGCAGATTGTGATAATAAATACAGTATATGATTTCCAAACATTTTAAGGTACTATATCATTGAGATCAGCTATTTTCTCTTTTTTGCTTTTTCTTGTCATAGGAAATGCACCAACATATCTCCTCCCTAACATTGTGTTAACTCACAACTGTATGCTACAGAGCAGCAAAGTGCCAGACCTCCTGGGTTCACAGAGGCAGCCACACTGATGATTAGTTGGTCAATTAATGGCAACTTGCTGCAAATTTCCCGTTCCTAAATGTTAGGAAAGCAATCAGGTGTACTTACTTTATAATTGTTTCAAATGTGGCTTCTTAGCTTATGATTGATGACTGAATTTAGTGTGTTGTGTGTTTTTACATAACGATTAAATAGTGACTTTTATTGATGCATAAAACTCTGCATCTGAAAGAGGCTATTCTCTTTGTTCCATGGCCATAGCCTATCTAGTTTAAATTTTCATTTCACATTCTGTAAATTATCCTCATAAAAATGTATTTGAAATATTCATGGTGCATGTCAATGCATCTTTACTAATAGAGTGTCCAGAGTGTCTGTGGACTAGCAGTAATAACATATGTTCAAAGAAATAAAAAAAAATAAAAAATTGACTGACCGAGCTGAAGGTGGGGTTGCTGGTCCGCGAAGACAATTCGGAACCATCCAGGTGTAGAGCATGAGAACGCCTGCCCACAGCTCAACAAAACTTTGTGTCTGAGGAAACACCTCCAAAGAGATAGCTCTTCCTCAAACGATGACTCAATCAAATACTTTGAAAAAAAGAGACAGAACTGATATTTACACCTGCAGAAACAAGCTGAATTACCAGCATTCACTCACCTTTTTTTTTTTTTTTTTACCTTTCTAAGGTCAGCCCAGACATACAGTGCAGCATGTCGGTCCAGAAAGGGTATACCTAGGCTTCGAAGCTCTCTGGTCAGGAGACTGTGAGCACTTTTCAACCTGTGTCTATTTTCAGGCAGAAATTCATAGTCGATCCAGTCTGTAAAAATGCAGAAGTCATAACAACTGCAGTTTAGGTTACCAATCATTCTGCAACTTAATGTGAAACAGAAGAGCATATCGCTATGAAATGAGAATGAGTTGATTAAACACTTTGGGATGTTTTGAAAGTTTCAAATGTACCTTCAATCATATCTTCATTCAAGCAGCTATTTTGTATTGATTATTTTGACATTTCCATACCATGCATCATCCTGCTTATCCAGCAGGAGTTTCTCAGCCAGTATTTGTAAATATTGGTTAGCTGCAGGACCACATAAAGGAGTACCACAAGGCACTATTTTAGCTGCTATGTTGTTTTCTTTATAAATGTTGCCATTGTGTTTATCTTTTGGAGCTATAATATACCCTGCTAAGGTTTTGTGAATGATCTTCAAATGTATTTACCCATAAATATGGTAACTGTTGAGTCACTGAATTTTTTTGACAGGAACTGAGAAGTTAGAGCATATTACTGCAGTGCTGGCCTCAACAGACCTCCTGAAATTACATGACTGATTTTAACACGTTATTTTTGCCATTGTGTTCATCTTACAGGTTATTGTTTGTATGTATGTATGTATATGTGTATGTGTGTGTGTGTGTGTGTGTATGTATGTATGTACAGTATGGTTTGCTCCTGTCTGGTCTGTCGGATCTATTGAAGCATCACAGTAGTAGAATACTCTGATCAAACAACCAGATGCTTATAAATGTGTCAAAAGATAAACTAAAAAGTAGAGTTATTTTTTGCATGCCTATTTATATTTATATTACTGATTTTTATTTTACTAGGTAAATTAGGTTTACTACGTAGTTTTTTTATGTGATTGCTTTCTTACTATGGGCTTTTCTTAGTTTTCTTAGTATAATTTTAATATTTTTTTCTTCTGTTTAATCATTAGTATGCTGCAATTTGGTGCAAAGTCTATGTTTTTAAAGTGCTGTATGACTACCGTTAACCTTGTCATTTCAATTAGAAAACATGTTTCATTATTATTTGTTTTAACAAAATATTTCCATGGAAAATAATAACACATTTTTATACAAATGAGTGTAAGAGATGATCCATTTAAATAATCTTGGCTCATACCCCTGTCCCGGAGCAGCTGAGCCACCTGGTGCTGCAAGGTTCCAGGGAGACCGTGGAAAGAGCCCAGCTGAGCCAAAGCCTCAACAAGTTCTGTATTCACTGTATACAAAGTGCCAATTCTGATTCCTGCCATTGCAAAGTCCTAGAAAGGAGAATACAGAATGAATAACAAAAAATTATGATACTAAATACCCACAGAATTTTCCCTTTATTCTCTACTGTCAGCAAAATACAGAACTCAGTCCTTGGCAGTACCTTGCTCATTCCCCACATCACATGTGTCCTCTGTGGATCGGGCAAACTGAAATAAGGGCAAATCAGTGGGAGATGAGAGCATGTCCTCAGCCAGAATTGTGATGATTAAGGTCCTAATATACTAATCATGCAGAACCTCTCTATGCTGAGGACACTGTGAAAGGTGACAGACTCATCGAAGACAGTCAGCATGTACACCTCATCCAGAATGGCGTGCAGTTCATTTCTAAAAAGAGATGTCACACAAAAAAAGGTTATGCTTTTAATTGCCATTAACAACTAAGAAAATGCAACAGAAATATAACATGATTTGAGTGTTTATTGTCAGCATAAAAAATTTATGGCTACAGCAGTTCTGCGTTTTGAGGGGAATTACTCTTGTGACTCATTGGCAAGTGGCTGTATTTGACAATACACTAATGGTTAGAAGAGGTTATAAAACTGTGTGACAAACACTTGTTATTCCATACACTGTATGAAGCACATCAGAGCTGTGCAGGAGGATTTACAGCCGGCTACAGTGTGGGATTATAGAGGGGTAAACACACCTTTTAGCGAACTCTAAGAAGGCGACCATTTCCTTTGGAGTGTAGATCTCTGCCAGAGGATTGTGAGGGTTCATAAGAATAAGGGCTCGAATGTTCCACCCCTTAAAGAAAGAGGTAGCTCCTAAGTACACAGACTCCCTTAAAATGCTGGTGAGAAAAATAGCCTATCCATTGCATTTTTCTAATTTGCATTAATGAAATGATCCTTTCATTGACATACCTCTTCCTTTGCCTTTTTTAGCCCTGCTTCTAGTTTCCCTACAGTGAGATGAAAATGTCTTCTTTCTTTGCCATCAGCCTATATATTCATAGTAAAGAGCAAAAGAGAAATAAAAGAAGAAAACCATTGAAACTAAACCAAGCAGCTACCAATACATCCTGTAGATAGTCAACAAGAACTGACACTATTATTTCAAATTTAAAATAACTGAATCTACATGAAAACAGATCTGTGTTCTTACCTCGCAATCAAGAGGAACATGGAAGAGTTTTACATCACTGTACAAATGCACATCTTCAGTTATAACGCCATAGAAAGGAGTAGGAATAAGAATGGCATCTGCAACATAGAAACACAAACACTTATAATACAAGCCAAAATGGCCTACTGCGGTAACTTCACAACAACCTCAAATGGATTTTATTGGAATTACATGTACTAGACCAACAAATAAAAAATAAATAAATTGTTTTGTTTTTTGCCAACTCTTTGCAGAATAACTCAAACACAATCAAACTACATGAAGAGTAAATGTGATCATCAAATTTCAGTTGCCAGAAATTCTTAAGTGGATTTAGATTTAGACTTCGACTGGACCATTCAAACACATTAATATCCTTTGATCTAAATTCCCTTATTGTAGCTCTGTCTGTGTGCTCAGGGACCTTTTCCTTATGGAAGGCAATCCTCCATCCCAATCTCAGATCTTTTTCAGTCTCTAACAGGGTTTACCAGGCTAGCTTTCCTCTCTCTGCTGAGGAGAAGTATTCCCACGGCACAATATGATACTTCTTTGAGGGGATTGATTTTTCAGTTTAATATACAGTGTCAGCTTTCTGTCACATAATACATTCTGCATTTAAGCCCAAAAATCGTGTGTTGGTATCATCAGACTGCTCATCCTTCTAGAGCTTTACTGTTTTCTCTACATCGGCTGGAGGCAAAAATCTGAATGGCATTTCTTATGGGTTTCTTAATGCATTCTTTTTCCATGAAGGGCAATGATTTAAACAACTAACAGTTTTCATGTCAACAAATTCTCCTTTCCTTAGCTGTGGATCTATCTATCTACTATCACCTTCTCCAGAGTTACCATGGGATTCTTGACTGCCTCTGTAATAAAGCTCTCCTTGTCTTCCCACCTGTTGTGGGTAGGTGACCATGTCTTGGCAGGTTTACAGCTGTGTCACATTCAGACACTTTTAAAACAAACCCCGGTTTTACACTCTACCATAACATTACCCCTGACCTACAATTTTTTTTTACTTCATGGTGTTTGTTCCCTAATGTGCTTTAAGAAACCTCCAAGGCCTTCCCAGAACAGCCTTACTACTTAATCAACATCTGGAAGCAATTAGTTATGCTGGATATTATTGAGGAGTGTCAACGTAGAGTAGGCTAAACAGAATAAATGTATTTTTCAGACACTCATTTGTAAAAAAGGATAAAAAATTAACAAAACAATATAAAAAACTGAACACCATTTATTATTTCCGTTCTACTTTATAATAATAATAATGCTTCGTCCATCACACTAAATCACAATACAGTGCAAAAAATGTTTTTAACATGACAGCTGCTAATGGAGAAACTGGGTCTTGATTCATGATAGGAAAAGCTAAGGTCAGTTTGGTGATCCAACTTGGCAGCAACAGATAAATATAGTCTGAAAAGAAGAACTGCATTACTGTAAAGGTTGCACTGTAAAGGTTGTGGTTGTGCTTGCTTTGAAAAAGGTGCAATTTGTGGAGCTGACTGAATAAGTTCACTTTGTTCAGGTTGTTGTGCCTCTGAGATGGTTATATACTACATGTACAAAACAGGCAGAAAAACATCTCATTTGTTCAGATATTTGTATTCAGCTACATGCAGGTGCACGCAATGTGCCGTAGTCAGCCCACCTTTAGGGTCACAAATTACTGCAGCGATACACGAGAAGAGTGAACCGCAGCCATTCATCACCACAACCTGTGAGAAAAACAACAAAACATGAAAAAACTGTACTGTAGAAGAAAAACAGAGCAAATAAATATGTGACAAACACATCCAGCTACTGAGCTAGAGGGTCTTTTTATATATATATATATTTGTTTCCATAGGTGCAGCTGGGGCACCCAGTCTGATTACCTCCATAATTGTACTGTGTAATATGCTGTTTTTGAAAATATTAGTGGTATGATATTGTTCTTTTTTATAAAGGTAATTAAGATTGAATGTTTAAGGTTTTGTAAAGTTATTGGTACAATTCTATCACCTTCTTACCATTTTACATCTAATGTCAAAGTTCTACTGTTGTCATTTTAAGTGCATTTTCTTATCTCTCAGTCTTTGCCTTTTCTGTGAATCACTTTGCACTACCGCACACATCGAATATGAAATGGTGCATTAACTTGCGTTTAAATGACAGTATGCAAGTGAAAGTAAGTATTTTTTTTTTTTGCAAACAGAAAATCTGTGAGCTCTGTTGTCACAGAGTCAACAGTCATCTCTTCTGTGTAACAAAGTAATCCTAAATCAAACTTTGGGGCCATCTGTGCAAAATAACTAAAGGTTGGCTCAAATTGGGTTTTTGCAAAGTACGATTCAAAACACAGTGCATCTATAAGTGGTTGAAAAAGAAAATATTCAGAAAGTAGCATTATGAACCATTAAAGATTCAGACATCAAACAGATAAAAATGTTGTGGTAACATGTAAAGAGAAGTAAGTATAAAAATGTGTCAATAAATTGAAACAACAAAAAAAAAGACAAATTATTTTACAAAAATTTCGCAACTTCAAAAATGTATTACACCAAACATGATAACTTCAATGAATTGCAGTTACTAAATAGTTCATAAGTGAATTCTTGAGAAGTGTAAGCAATTAGGACCGACATCATAGAGTGAAGGCCATAGCGGAGAAATCACAGACTGAAGTTGCCAGCTATCTGCTATAATAAATAGCTACAGACCTCATGGTTTGTTGGGCCTTCAGATTACAGATTAGCTCAACTAGCATGTAGAAATATTAATTGAATGGAGAGGGAGTGAGATAAAAGCTGCATCATAACTTTACATCACCAGGCATAAAATGTTAAAACCAGTAGTGTGAAAAAGAATTGTACCTATCTAAATGTTTTTTTCCCAAGGGTAACGTTTGGCAGCAGCTTCCAATCAAGGTGTGGAAATGTTTTTAAAGGGTTGGTTTTAATGCTGCGATGTACAAAGATCTTTTGGACAATTTAATGCTCCAGCTTTAGGTATAAACCTTAGTCAGGGCTGGCCCCAAATAGTTTCAACTACTGTAGTTTATGCAGCAATGCACAGGGCTATGCAAGGTAGGAGGTATAAGGAGCTTGTTGGTATAAAGCGACAGTGCTAACAACAATCGCATTCAAATCTGTACCTGACCCGACAAATGCTCTCCTGAAGCATCTGACTATCCTGCCTGAATAGTCAGATATTCCCATGAATACACTTTTAAACCTTTTTTACAGCCTTCCCTGAACAGTCTTCTATCTGTGTCAGCTGTTTTAGATAAATAGGATGGGTCAACTGAATTTCGAGTCAGTTGGACGATGTGTGACTCAGCTTAAGGGCATACAGTGGTGGCTTGATGCTTTTCTTAAGGATTGCCTGCCAAATAGTAGAATTCACGGTTCCATAAACAGCCATTAATCATCAAGTTCCAGACCAACACATAACCACTACCACCATGTGTTCACTGCAAGAGTTCATCCGATATGTAACACACACCTTCCAAAGAGTTCCACTTTTATCTCACCAGAAAAAAAAGGAATATTTTCCTATAGGGTCTAAGGAATATTGTCAGTGGTTGTTATGTTTTTGTTGGGGTTTTTTTTGGCAAATGTGGAGCAGGCTTTTAGGTTCTTACTGGACACCTCTTGGAATTCTTTTTTGGATGCCATTGTTTTTATTAAATCATCAACAATGAGTTCACCTAAGTGACAACCTGAAAGGTTGACCACTCCGACATGTTTTCCCCATGTGTGGATAGCAACCCTCACATTGGTTTTCTGCATTCATAAAGCAAAAGAAAAAAAGTGAACTGGAAGCTTGATTAACTTTAAACTAAGTTGGTTAAGACCGTTCTTTAGATTATCTTTTAATTTATTCACTGTAAAAAAGAAAGAGTTGAGAAAACTTAAAATTTCAAGGCAACACGATGCAAGAGATTTTTTAGTTTTCTCAACTTTTGCCAACTGTTGTTGGCTTAACTAAGATTTGTAAGTTCTGACAAGAGTTCTGCCAAGTTGGATCTTCTTCTTCACCTGATTAAGATAATCTTGTAAATCTAACAAAGAAATTCTTGTTCAATGCCTTGTATTTCTGTCACTAAATGCAGATATTCTAGTTGGATAATCATACAATTCTTATTCCAGTGAGTTGAAAATTTACAAATATAAAAAGCAATATTCATCCATCTTCTGAATCGCTTATTAGGAGGTCACAGGGGGGGCTGGTGCCTATCTCCAGCTGTCAGTGAGCAAGAGCTGGGGAACCCATGCATGCACGGAGAGAACATGCAAACTCCATGCAGAAAGACCCTGGACTGGGATATGAACCCACAACCTTCTTGCTGCAATGGCAACCGTGCTAAATCCACAACCAAAAAAAAGAAAAACTAAGTGTAAGCGACATATAGTCGGTATTGGTCGAAACAATTCACTTCACATCTGACTTTGACCATGTTTGGTCAAGTTTTGGGGCACAGAAAACGTCAACAAACCAGCCTCACATGTGCCAGATCTACCTCAGTAGTCTGTTTGAACTTGTTCAGACCGAGTGCGCACGGGCATGTCAGTAATCTATGGGGTTTCCCAGTGGTTCCCAACTTGACTCAAAAAACCTACTCAAAAGTTGATAATTTTTGTTATGCAAAATAGAAAATCTTAGTTAAGACAACACTGACAAAAATGTGTTGGGCAGACAAGCTTTTTTACCTTGTAAGTGGAAAGCTTTTTTTCTGAGTTAGTTAAACGATGTGTTGCCTTCTGAGATGTTGTATTCTACTTTATGTTGTCTACTCACTATTTAAGTGATTTCCTGATTCTACAAGTCTAAAATTTATCAAACCTGGGTGTGATTGATGTTGAATTTATCTTTAGGGGCTAATCAGAGCTAATTAGTGATTTTACAAGTAAGGTATTTACGTTTTCAGGTTGTTTTAAATACTTTTATTCCATCAGTAAAGTGAATTATCTTATTAACTGCTTCTCAGATTATAATTCTCAGATATCAAATCGTAACAAAAAAATATGCTTTACTCACATTATCAGCTCTTAGTGGCTTGGGTGAGCAACAGTAGTGAGTCAGGAACTTGGCAACTTCTTCTCTAAGGCTAAAGGAATCAAGGGTAGAAAGATGATCAGAAAGTGAAGTTTTCCCCTATTGTTATTGAAATAAAACTTTACTGAAAATAAAAAAAAATGAAAAGGAAGGTGTCTCACAAAGCATGCCCAGTCCAGTCTGAATACTGCAATAAGGATGACTCAACATGTAACATGTCAGGCTTGGTTAGCTGTTGCAAAAAAACAAAATGATGTGTTGTTAAATTCAGTTGGAATAATTATAAAGTATTAACAGTTACAGATAATCACATCGTAGTATGATGCATTTATACTGGAACTTATATATTTAGTGTCTTGGTTACTGTAATCATGTATTGATGAAGCAAGCCCTACTTATGTATTATCTAAGCAAACACTTGTCTTTATGTATAATATTCTTATTTTGAGAGGCTTCAATTGCTTCTAATATGGTGGAAAACATTTTGAGAAAATAAGGCAAAGTGCACTATGTCGAAAAAAATGTTTTGAAGCTTCTTCTAAAATCCATGAAACATGTTTCTCCTTAGCTTCAATTTGACATCGTTTTATATCAGCCTGTTCTAATAAGTCATGTGCCCCACATACTTGCAGTAGAAAATTAAGGTATTTTTTTCTGTGATTTTGCTTTGTGCAAAAATCCCTCCTCTACTTCTCTCATTAGGATTCCTACATCATTTCATTATGTATGTGACATGTGTTATGTTTCTCACTCTTTTATGAAGGAGATCATAGCATAGTTTGTTCTCACTGGTTCCCAAGTTGACTATACCCTGAAAAAAGAAAACACCTGTATAAATATTATTTGTGGTTATGAGTTGTCTTTCTATCATGATGTCTACTTACGTCAGGATTCTCTGTTTGGTGATGTTTGTCCATTGCATACTGCATGAAGCCCTCCTGGAGAATGCCTTGATGCTGTCGGATGCTGTTACCACGGCTGGACAGGTACACACTGTGGCCGGGAGCTTCTGCACCTCTCAGTGTTGCCGAAACATCCTGTGACACTTGGCAGTTCTTCACAGGTGTGGGCTGAGACTTTTTCATCTCCTGAGTAGGGACAGGCTGCACTGTGGGAGATTCAGGGGGAGGCTGAGATAAAGATGAAGAGACAGCGGGCCCAGCAGTGGCCATCGGAGAAGTTGACAGATGAGCTGAAGGTGAGGCAGTCCTGTTGGACGCCGTGGTGGCTGGAGCACCTTGTCTGGTGGCGAACAGCGCCCCTGTGAGCATAGAGAACAGGTGGAGCTCGTGCTGGCGCTCCTTTTCTGCCCTCCTCTCCTCTATCTGCTCCCTGCGCTCCTCAGCCTGGAACTCTCCCTCCAGCCGGGCCTCCTCGAGGGAGAGGAGACGCTCCTCCGCTGACTGCTGCCAGTTGAGGAAGCTGACCAGAGCTTTGTCCATGCTCTCCCGACCACCCGATCTGCCACACCATGCTCTGCCACCCAGCCTACGTTTCCTTTGTTTAGAAGAAGTTGACCCATGAGGAGCCTCACTGCTGGGTAGCTTAGAGGTTTCTTGCATCACAGGACCGATGTGAGTGGCAGAAGTAGTAGCAGCAGCAGCATTCATGTCCCTTAAACCTGAAAATATAAACGCACGAAATGACTTTCTGGTACAGACATGAAGAAGATGTGTAAAAAGACAAAATAAATGAATATTTCATTACAGTAGCAGAACTTTACAGTGTTTTTAAACCGGTCTCATTCATGGGAGGGAAAAGATTGATATCAATAAAAATATATTGAAAATAAAAGCCAATGAAACTTTCCTTTGAAGACACAATTTACTTTTTTTAAAGTCAGAGTATATTTGAAGTTTTAATTTTGAAATGGGAAAGAGCCATAAAATAAAAATGGAGAAGACATGGAGCAGTGGTGAACCCCCCCAGAACTGGTATCAGAATTACTGCATCAACGACTCATTCAGGTGGTCACAAATTAACCTTAACATCTAAAGCCTTCCAGGCCTCACTTACTTCAGTTACGGCAAGTGTTCATGATTTTAACAATAACAGACGAGGCTAAATTGGTATCCATGGGAAAGTTTCACCGTGAAAAACGCTGTTGAAAGGAACACAAAAGACCAATTTGTCAAAGAAACAACAACAAAAAAACATCTTAATGATTAATAAGATATTTGTGAAATATGTGGACTGATGAGACAAAGGTGGAATTTTTTTTAGAAGATAAGTCACCTTGCTAAATCTTTAACACAACTAAAACGACATAAAAGAAAGAAAATAAGAACATAACACTGACAATCAAGCATAGCTGAGGTAGTGTAGGCAGCAGGGGAATGATCCAAAGCACACAAACACACCATAATGAAGGTACTGGATTGGTCTAGCTAGAGTTGCTCTAAAATTTAAGATTTTTATAACATTAAACAGGCTGGTCTTGAACAAAGTGGTTGATACAAACAATTCTGCTACTGAAATAATTTTTCAGTGACATAATAAACTTATTCCCAGATATCACAGACACTTTCTGCCACCAAAGTTGGGACAAACAGTTATTAGGATAAGGATTTCAATTACTTTTACCAAACTATTTCACAAAACTGTAGTAAATTTAAAGGTTCCACTTTTACAGGTGTTGGTGGGAGATCATGCTACTTTAATAAAAGATACATTTATCTTAAGACTACTTACACCACTTGGGTGCAAACAGGTTTATCCACACCGGTAACATGCTTATTTTTAAAATTAGCAATAGTATTGGTTGTATTTGCCTGAGGAACAGATTCTTGAATTAGTTGCAGGTTCAGCCTGACCCAGTGTGTCCTCCGCTTCCAGTAGAGACTGCCCATCTGTCTCCTGATCGTCCCCAGAGCCATAGTACATCTCAGGCGGTGCAACCCCTGAGTTCAGGATGTTCTCCTCAGGATCCTCACATTTTATATCCAGAGGATCTTCAGTTTTAGGTGGTTGGCCGAACAAAAACCCGCCAGAGTTTGAAGGGCCAAACGAGCTGACTGGAACTCCCTGCAGATATGCCTCGGACCCACCTGGGCCCTGGAACACCTGCTGGGCTACGACGGCTCCTCCCAAAGAGGAGTAGCTGACCGTCGGACGGTTCGTCAGCACTCTGTCCATCACGTCATAAAACTTCCAAGTCCTCATTTTGTGGTTGTCTTTGATACGCCTGTACTCCAGCTTCATCTTCTTGATCTTCTCCCTGCACTGGTCGCCCGAGCGGTAGATGCCCTTTTCGCGCAGGACGTGTGCGATGCGGTCAAACACGCGCTGGTTGCGCAGGGAACTCTCCAGCTCCATCTGCACGGATTCGTCGGACCAGAGCTGCAGCAGCTCCACGATCTCTGGGTCGGTCCAGTTGCTGCCTCTTTCATACCTCCTGGCACGGAAGTCCATAATGCATCTATGTTATAAAATGACGTATTCTGCAACACAGGAGATGTTCCTGTTTTAACTTTGACAGCTCCAGCATCATAGTTAAAGTTAGTTATTCCCACTGTGTGTGTCTACACAGTAACCACTTTTTGTTCTCTCACCTTAAATCAAAAGTGCTGCTCTTCGGGAAATTGTTGTGGTGCTGTCACTCTGATATTACGTCACGGTTCATTGACCCGATTTCCGTTGGCTCGGAATGGTCTGGCTTTGTTCAGCTCGTGTTAGAATGTACATTGTTTCTAACTGTGCAACAAAAGTGCTGAATTTGAGACCAGAGACACAGAAATATCTGCATCCGGGTTGACGGCACATGCGTGCTGTCCTTATTCCGGGATAAATTTGGCTCGTGTTAACTGCAAGGAGCTGTTGAAAGCGGTTGTTGTTTCATTCGTACCAGGCTACAACGGGGTCGACACACACACGCACGCACAACTATGCCAGTCAGAAGACAGTGAAGCGTTGAGCTATAGCCCCCTCTACTGTACGGTGTACTGTTCTGCCCTTCTATTGTAGTTTTAGTATTTAGCCACAAGATGACAGTGAAACACTGCACATCAATCCACCGCCCTTCCAGTGAGTGGGTCTATTGTGATCATAGGCGACCAAAGGAATTGAAATATAGAATACTAGCAGTAGCCTAGATGAACAGTTGAGTAATTGGTACAGAAGGGAATACGAAGCATGTCCATCCGCATTGTGCGTTAATCTCACCCCCTAATGTGAGTGGTAAACGTATTTAAAATACGCAAACAACAGTAAAAACAAAATATTAAAATAGCTTGGTATGATTTCAGAATGAGATTGAGATTTGTGTTAACACTGAGCTTCTCTTAATAAATATATATATATATATATATATATATATACACACACACACACACACAGGGATATCCCTGTGGCTGACTGGTTAGCACACATGATTCTCACCCAGGGGTTGTGCGATGGAATCCTGCTTGGGCCCTCGTTGGGCTCCTTGCCACATTTGGCATAGCTGGCACTATTCATGTAATACTGGTAATAAGTTGATTGATTTGAAATTGGTGGCACCCTGTGTGAAGCATGAGGACAGTTTGTGATAAGATGGGGAGTGATGTGACAGTGTGAAGGTCCTGTCACTATTGCTCCAATTGATGATGTGCCTTGGCTTGCTTGGTCATGGGGATATTCCTGTGGCTGACTGGTTAGCACACTTAACTCCTACCCCGAAGGCATGGGATCAAATTTCACCTGGACCCTTGTTGTGAACCTTGACACACCAAACTTAAAATTTCTTTCCTTCACTTGCTTTGGTGAAATTTATTTTAATGCTACCCGCACGCACCCATTTTCCTCCAACCAGTTATCAATCAAACTCATTGGCAAATAACTTAACAACACAATGCTTATTTTAACAATAAACTTCAACCTTTGCTTTTCATTTTAAAATGCTTCCTTACAACCAAGTAAGATATATATAGCCTATATAAGTTGTGTGTATATGAACTAGTTCTCAAAATCTGTGGGATATAAACTGTACCTTTCCTCAAAAAATCTTAGTTTTCAATTAAAACTGCATATGTTTCCAAGGCGAACTTGCCACACACAATATGGCGGACTCACTGACGTACCGTTTTTGCTGGGCAATTCATCTAATGCGGCGTCAAATCTGCTATATACGCAAACAACGAGCGAAAGAGCTTTTAGCCGCCCATGTGAGCGGACAAGGTGTTCCAAACCAAGCGTATTACACGATAATCCACTTGCTTCTAGGAGTGACGTATTTCCTGGAGAAAGGAGGTTTGTGGTAGTTTGTTGTTATCTCCATCCAATGGTGAACTGCGTCCGCTACATTGTATCGGCACGGAGTCTTATTTTACCCGCAGTTTTTGTTTCACAATATTGATACTCGCTTAACACATCCGATAAAACTTAACAACTTATCGGCTTGTAAGGAAACATTTTAAAATTGAACGAAACGGTTGAAGTTTATTGGTAAAATAAGCATGGTGCTGTTAAGTTATTTGCGAATGACAAAAAAGAAGGGATAGTTTAATTGATGACTTCTTAGAGGAAAATGGGTGCGTGCGGGTAGCATTAAAATTGATTTTACCGAAGCAAGTGAAGGAAATGAATGTAAAGTTGGGTAGTTAACGCACAGAAGAAAGAAAAGGATAGGGGAGTCTCCGCTTGGACCAAGGAGGAGGAGAAGAAAAGGAAAATGAGAGGAGCCGACGACTAGGTCCGTATGGCTGGTATCTGACTTTCTGAGGTAATTGTTTTGACTTTTTGTCTTTTTCGACTAGTTTTTGTGATATCCACGAGTGCGTTGTGTCACGGGCAGGGAGGGGAATTGAGGCAGAGTGGGTGGGAACACAATGGGGATATTTGCAGTAAGGGTTGCACACGATATCAGCCAGCATCCTTCACCAGTCCTCCCAGTCAGGTGAATTTTTCCCAGTCTAGGACACCGGTTGGGTACTATATAGGTTGTTAAATGCAGTAATGGTGGATTTTATTACCTGTGTATGATAAGAATATTTCCAGCTTTGATTTGTGGCGCCTTTTCCATGAAGTTTATTGTTGGTAAGAAATTCATTTTATCATTGAAATATTGCTTTTATTTGAGCTGGTACTTCGAACATAAGCTCTGCTTTTCTCGTTGTTGTTTTTTTCATGCATGTTTAAACCGGTAATGAAATCCAAAAAAATGTAAAAAAAAAATTTCCCCCTGAATGTAGGCTATTTATTGTATGGTTTAAAAAAGTATGATGTGGTTGATTATATTTGATTCACTTTTTTAAATTTATTATGATAAAAGCACGAAACACTGGTAAACACAAAACCCAAAGGTCAACCCACATTTCTTATAGATTTCATCCCTTGATGTCACTGTCAATACATTATGAAATGATTTATTTGGCACGCATAATTTAAAATAAAACAAACAAAATTCTCATCCGAATTCATGAAAATTTGAAATATGTTTTCATATTTTGTGTTCTCGTTCATATGTCTTGTGGTGAAAAACACTTTCTACGTTTAATTTTATCCAGGAATAAAATAAACACATCTCAAATTGTAAAGTAAATCATAAAAATAAGAGGTAATGACAATAATACCAGATGACTAAAAAAAGATTTTTCTTTCAGACAAATGTTTTTCTCTATTTTTTGATGTGATAAAAATGTTGAATCTGCTTATTCTATAGTTCTTGTTCATCTACATTTATGCCCAACACCTTTGATTAGTACAAAAGAAACAAAAGTGCTACTGGTTTCTGATCAGAATACCTAATTATCAAAGCATGCAGGGGCGACATACTTGAGTTTTCTTGTTTTTTCTCTCCCTTTTTTTTGTCAACTTGAGCCTTACAGCTAAAACCTGACTCGAGTAGCTCCTTCTGAGTAAAGCGTGAATGGATGTGATAACTCTCATTTAGTGCTGTTCCTCAGGCTAAGCTGGAGTTGTAGCTATGCACTATTCCTCTTCATACTGTCATTAAATGCTATATTTGTGCCTACTCAAACATAATATCTTCGTGCTCTGTTTGAACAAACAAGTGGGGGGCATTAAATCCTGAAATGATTTAGTATACAACTGATTGTGCCCCGAGGAAAACGTTATTTTAATTTCCACGGGGATATAAGCGGAGAGAGGAAATCAAGGTCACTGGCCCCAGCGTGGCTCTAAGCATTATTCTCGGAATCAGAATCAAAGTTATGCTGTAAAGCTCTTGTTTATTTATTTTCCATGTCTTTGTTCAATCTACATTGTGCTCAGGACCAAAGAGATTAACAGAGATTGCAGTTATGTTTTGTGTAGTAGTCGTCAGCTTGAAAACTTTTGTTTCATCAGCACAAAGGATTAAACTGCACTAATAATTCCATAGCTATAAAACTCTATAGGGGAGACTTTGTGTAAGACATTAAATGGAAATGCGGTGTAGGAGAAAGTTGTGTGAAAGGAAACTGGTCCACGGTATAATTCATCTATAACTTGGGCAAAGGGTGTTGTGGATGAATGGAAGTTCAACCTGGAGAGCAATGGCAAGATTCAGATAGCTGTTCAAAGACTGGTTGGATCCCTCTGTGGAGCATTATTTACCCAACTGATTGCTTCTCCTGGATATGCTGCTGCTGCCGCCCCACACCACTTCATCAGGCTTCTCCATCTCTGCAGCCTGCAGGTTGTGGGAGTAAGGATGGATCTAGTTTCTGACTTCATGGTGTACACACTGCTCCCATCCAGCTTTGCACTGCTGTCATGACAGAGCACAACACAGCTCCGTGCTGCTTCATTCCGACCCCACTCCTAACTTTGATCAGTTTTCCTTCCCAGGAGAGGAAACTTGGCTGTCAGTGGCGCTTCACAAATGCTGCCGCTCGCTTGCCGAGCCTTGGTTTTTACCAGTGGGGGCAGCCCAGAGCACATGGTGGGTGTTGATTTGGCTGAAGGGCTGCCTGAAATAGAGCTGGAGTGCTGCATATGGTCTGTCACAGTTAAGTGTGCTCGTCATTTCCAATGCAAATCATCTGTGTGCCCACATGAAAGCTTTGAAATGGTTTCTCTCTTGGCTAACACTAATGCAGGCAAACTTACCTGAATGTGTGTGCCCCTTTGTGGGACACATACCTTTTTACATGGTCATATGTGCTCATGGGAACAGTACCATGAGCATCTGAGGGTTAAACGTTTTTGTTCTGTGAAAGGAAATTAAAGTTGAGGAGAAAAAAAAAAGTGTTTCAGGTGACCATCTGTGTTTGACAAGGTGTTCTATGATTAATTGTTGCTGTAATTGTGTTATCTTGGCAGTGATTCAATTTCATTTAGCAATTTTCTTTATTAGAAATACTTCATATGTAATTACAGCACCCATAATTATTTTAACTCCTTGTAAAGAGGGAAAAAATATAAAGATACATTTTTATTGTAGTTGCATATCTCAGATAAAAATCAGAAAAAATCTAATGTATATTTTGACTATATTTATTCAGTGGGTGAAAATTGCATATGGATGAAGTGACATAGTGGCATATTTCTCTTGGATGTTATTCATAACGAAAGACTAGAAAATATGGCAAGTATAGCTCTCTGTAAAAAATATTTACCCCCTACACATTTCTGCTGTTTCTGGTTTCTTTCTCAAAATTAATCATTGGGCTCATCAAACACATTTAAATATCAGACGGAGATGAACTAAGTAGATAAAAAAAAACTGTTTTAATCAGTGCTTTCAGTTTTTTATGGTTAAACCTATCCAAACGCATGTGGGGGAAAAAAATAATTGCTCTCTTTGTAAAGTTATGAATTAATTGAAATTATCATTTTTAGCTTTATTTCCAGTCATCTAAATATACCCTTTAAATCAACATGGAGTAGGCTGAAAGCAATCATGCACTGATTAAAAGAAACTCAAAGATGACTAAGAAATAAATGACCTAACTGGTTAGGGTCCCAAATCCATTATCAATAAATGTGGAAAACATGAAACAGTGCAGAACTTCCACAGAGCTAGCCAAACGTCATTTGTTTATTGACAAATCATTATAATGATATCTAAAGCATTGTAAGCTGACCTTGCCTTGGTTAAGGTCAGTGACTTTGATGGATACTGGGCAAACAAGACATGCATGGGAGAGTTTTGAGGCAAAGACAGCACAAAGGCTCAGCTGACATTAAGCAAAAATATGTTGGCTGTTCCCTATGAAAAAATATTCTTGGGCCAGGGGAAAGGTGGATGTTTTTGAAAGGTGTGATGGTCTGGTGCTGCTTTGCTGCTTTGGGATGTGGACTGGCAGTTATTGTTGAACTATGTATTCTGCTCTCTACAGAAAATTCAGAGAGACAATATCCAATGTGAAAATTTTTTAGCATGAAAATGATTGTAACCACTTTTTTTTTTTTTTCAGAGCAGGTCTTGCTGGTTTAAATCAGTTTCGTTTCCTCAACAAATTAAATTATCATCTCCGAACTGCAGTTTGTTTACTCAGGTTGTCTTTGTCTGATATCACAATGATCTTGCTGAGCTAAAACATTTCAGTGTGACAAAAAAGTGAAAACCAAAGAAAGCTGTAAGGGCCCCGACTCCTGTTTTACACCACTCTAAGGTGGATGTCTGTTGATCTTCATGAGTCCATAAAGAGCTCAGAGAAAATATGTACTTACCTGAACCTGCCCATTGTCAGAGGAAGAATTTGAAAACAAAAACAAGCTAGCAACTCCTAGGCATTTATGGCAAGAAAGGTAAAAGCAAACAAACAAAGCTACTCCCTAGATTACTGTTAGGGGGGAGCAATGAAAACTTTCACCTAGGGGTCAAAAGTATCTATAGCAACCATTTATTCTAAAGGCTTTTGTACACACCTTTACCATATACCAGATATATGGAGGGGGATGGAGATAACACTGAAATCCACTATTGATTGTAAAGTTGTTACCAACCTAATGCACAAAGCTTTTGTTAGTATTAACAAAAAAAGATGACTTTTCTCTGCACTTAGTGTCATTAAAAATGTTTTTGTGACTGTCATGATAATACGCATTTCAATAATACTTACGTGGGATGACAGTGCAGGCTCTGGCTAATGGAGCTTGACAATCAGGGCTTTTTTTTATGAAGCTTCTCCAGTTTTTACAAGAAGCAAGTAAATAAGTAGCACTTTTCTTTTTCTGTGGTTAAAATTGATCATTTTCTGACTTGATGCTGTATTTTTTTTTAAGCATACTGCAAGACACACATCACTGTAAGTCTTTCATTAGAAAACTTTAATTTAAGTTTCCAACAGGGTGTGTTTGTGTTTTATATTCTAAATTTTAAAGCAAACATTACACGTATATTTGTGTTTATCTCATTGCTGGTGGAGCTAATTGTCCATCAAAACCTCAATAATAGGAGAGGAAAACTAGGTGAAGCAATTAGAAGCAAGATAAAACGGCATAAATAAGCCTCATTTGTGTCACTGTGATTAAAAAACCCAGAGACAGCACACGGTAAACAATAATAAAAAAAGTAGAAGAAAATAACTGCCAGTAAAAATAGCTTATTGGAAAAACAGTAGCACATCAGACTTTCTGGTACATTGTGCTACAAAATGACCACAACTGTAAAAAAACTAAAGGTAATGTGGAGCAAAGCCGATTGAAAAAATAACAGGAAAGAATAATTTGTAAATATTAATGGGATAGGCCTGAATAAATTTAAAAAGGCTTATTTATTCTTGCCACCTAGAAATAGAAGGTGCCACCCTTGTCAGTCAGTCTATGATTGTTTGACTGTTATTTTTTCATATGTTATGAAGCATCTGTAAAAATGGAAATCATTGTACAACTTTGAAATTAATTTTATAAGACTGCACAAAATGAGGAACGCCTGCAGCTGTGATATTATTGCTGAATATTGCAATCATGATCTTGATTGTGATTAACACACATTTTCATTTCTTTCTCTTTCATCGTAAAAATGTTCCCAGGTTAGCTTGGGGTTTAGCGTCTGAGCCACAGAGTATATATGCATTATATGTGTATTGACAAAGCATGCAGGAGGCCACATACATTATCGGCTTGCAGTGTGTGAATGCATGGCAAATGGTCCCAAATTTAGGATCAAACCAGTCCTTTGTCATTGGAGGATTGCACATAATACATGTATGTAGAGACTGCACAGAGTGCTGCGTAGATGGTGATTATAATTCAAAATATTGAGCAGTTCTAGGATGTCTTTAACAACCATTGATACAGATATAGAACTTTGTTTTGCTTCAACAAGTAGCAAATACTGTTCATGAAAGAAAACAATGTGCTGAATGTTCCTTGATTTAGGTAGTGAAATCCAACAGAAAATTATGGGATCAAAATTTGCCTTACTTATGCATCAAAGTGCGATTAAAAAAAACTATTTGATTATTGCTGATGTCAAAACAAAGGGAATTAAATGATACAT
The DNA here is from genome assembly GCA_028564705.1 of Apricaphanius iberus. Lineage (NCBI taxonomy): Eukaryota > Metazoa > Chordata > Actinopteri > Cyprinodontiformes > Aphaniidae > Apricaphanius > Apricaphanius iberus. The sequence continues at coordinate 502,880 of JAPXFQ010001188.1, forward strand.
AGTTTGCTCATGTTTTAACAGACTAAAAAAGCTGAATTTCTTTTAGTTTTTATGCAGCTATTGAACACGTTTTTGTGTCCTGCCTCGGGGGGGGTTGTACATTTGTTGATTGTGGAGTATATGGAGTAGAGTATAAATCACTTTTTGCTATTAAGATATATTTCTTGTAAAAATATACATATATATATTCTTGATATTCCTTTTAAGTTGTTTTATTATATTTTTAGATTAGTTCTGTTCTGTCAGGAATATAAATTAGTTAGGGTTTAAAAATGGAACACTACTAAAACTGTATTGACACATTTCAAATCCTACAGTTGTAGTCAAAAAAATTTCCACAAACTTTACTGCTTCAGTTTTATGGTGGTAATCTGTGGTGATTGTATATTCTTATGAAACATGATAGAAATAGATGTAACCATTGCAAAAATAATAACTTAATAAAACAGTTAATTCATTTACACTTAATTTACACCTCTTTTTTTTTAGCGATGAAAGCATTTGCTAGAATCTTGTCAATAATGTAATTGTTAGCTCAGTGCTAATAAGGACAGGGTAGCCCTTGTCACTCTGTCATTCTGACTGCATAAAAAGAGCTGAAAGCTTTAAAAGCTTTAGAAGCAAGTGGTGCTTGAAATCATTCTTCTTTTGTCAACCACGGTTACCTCCAAGGAAACATGCTGTCATCACTGCTTTGTATCAACAAGCCTTCTCAGCCAAGGATATTGCTGCAAGTAAGTTTGTACCCAAAACAACCTTTTACTGAAGCATCAAGAACTTGAAGTAGGGTGTTTGGGTCACACTGTCTACAAAAGCTTTAGGGTGTGAAAGAAAATCCAGCAAGTGTCTCTTTAAGTGGATTCATCCATGCTTTTCTGTTGCGTGTACTGCTGGGCTTGCTTAGAAATGACAGCAGGCAGGTGTCTTTTTGGCACACACAAAAGACACTTTTGTGGTGAATTCCGATCGTAGTCAGAACTTGGAAATTCAGACTTTGGAGTTGGGAAAATCAACGAGAATGACCCCCGAAGTTGGACTTCCCACTCGAAAATTTGGAGATTTTTTTTTATTTTTATTTTACTAGACGCATGAGTAAGAATGTGTTTTAAAATCAGTGTTACATGTAGAGCCTGCAACTCCAAACTTAAAATAAAAGTGGTGTTTGCATATGGAAAGTACGGGTTAAAACAATGTTTTTAAAAGGTACTACAACAGCTACCTGGGCCTCGCCATATTGGAATCTTGACTTATCCAACTACGTTAACTGGAAAACTGGGAATGCTTAGGCTCAATTAAGAATGTGTTGGACATCTTGAAAAGAAGGCTGTCCAAAAAGAAAAAATACCCACTACCAACGGTCCCAAGTCATGTTGACCACATCCTGAGAATACTCATACACATGAGTTGTCTCTTAATTTTCCTTAGACACATGAATGTGAATAAAGAACTGTGTAAACACATCCTTCAAGAGCAACTCTGCCCAGCCATCCAAGGACAATTCTAGAATAAACAATGCTGTTTGAGGCATGAATAACCAGGTAACAAAGTAAAAGTAGATTAAAAACTGAAACTCATATATTTTGTAGCGTTATTACAGAGACATATTTCAAGCATTCCATATTGTTTCTTCTGGTTATTGCAATTTACAGCTAATGAAAACTCCAAAATGCATTCATTCAATTATGTGGATATTACATTGGACCAATAAAGAGGGATATATAGACAATAATATTTTCCTACTGAAAATGATGTGTGTGTACTGTGCAGTGTTCTCACACAATATAGAGCAGGAAGTTAGTAGAATATTGCTCTGCTGAGGTGTTTAGGAAATCCAGATCGCTTTTATAGCAATTGTCAGCTTGTCTGTGCTGTTGGGTCTGGTGTCTCTGCTTCTTTAGTGTTGACCTTTTGCGGTTTATGCTGCTTGTGGAGGGTGTCAATGACTGTCTGCTCGGCAAATGTCAGTAGTCATCCCTATGATCGTGTAGGCCGTCACAACATTTCTGTATGAAACATTTACTTTGAACTGGTGTTATGTAGTATTCTAAATTGCTGCAAACATATTGTTATGAAAGACTTACATCTAATGAAAACCGACCATTCTATGACGTTGTGTAGGGAGTAAATTAAATATAAAAACTTTACTTCATAAGCTGTATAACAACATTTATTGTGATAACTTTTAAAGGGCTCAGAAATGGCAAGATAAAAATTTGGGGAAACTTTTGGAATAATAAAATGTAGCCTAGCTTCAGACAAATTTTTAATCTGCATATCTTTACTCTGTTGGGACTGTGGCCTTGGGGTTAATGAGGTTAACAAAATACTAATTGCTGAACAGTGTGCAGTGCATGCTCTCTCTGCTGCCACTCAGGAGCTCCTCTGTGTTCCTTAGCCCCCTTGGCTGTTGAAAATGAAGGAGCAGCCAGAAATGCTTATTATAAGTTTATAGTGTTTTGATTGGAATTAGCAGTTGTTGCTTGTTGTCCTCCAATCAAATTATGCACTTGCTTCATCACTGTGGTGTAACTCCCACTCGCAAGTCTGTCAGCAGTTCCAAACACCGGGTGCTGAATTATTAATTTAAAGCTCTCCAGTTATTTGGCATACTGCAGGTCACTTATTCTACTCCTACATTTTTACAGGCAGATTGACTCCTGCATGGCAATGTTCCTGACACAGGTTGGGTAACTGATATTCTGTTTTCACTGGAGTTCAGTTTGGAAAGCTATAGTTCTCCCACAGTTTGAATGTTTAAATATATCAGATTTTTAGCTCTTTGATGTATATTGTAAGAGTAAGCAGCCTCTCATTGCCTCTTCTCATGACAGTTTTTTGAGAGTTTTAACTGTAATGCTTTAAAAAGCTCGTTATTTTCCACAATGCAGTACGAGGGGAGAGATCCCCCTCATTTCCTCTCTATGTATCTCTCCTTCTGTTCGGTGTCAGCAGACCACTGTTTGTATGGCTCCAGCACACTATCTAATGAGCTCAGAAGAATTGCTCCACGGGAAGAGTGACAGCCTCTAGTTATGTTTCCAGCACCTCTCCTGATGCTCTTAAATCACACACCCACTTCCAAATGTATCTGTGAAGCCATAGATGTAGTCTGTGACTTACTCCTCTTTGAACACTGTGGATGTATGGAACTCTCTGGAAAGTGGTATGAATGTCTTGGAAAATGGGAGAAGAGTGTATTTATTGTTAGCAGGTTCCCTCATACACTGATCAGCAATAGCGCTTACCAAGGGCAGCTAAATAAAGCAAGACTGTTTATCTTATTGCCACGCTACATTCTGCTAGGTAAACTTACACCCCAGCTTTCATGTAATGTCACTTTGACTCTCAACAGCTACCAAAGCAGTTTTGCTGACCAATCACACCACATTGCAACATCACTGTCTGAAAATATAACAACATAGATTCTGAGGTGTTCACCCTGTCTGCACTGCCCTTTCATCCCACCCTGGCAGCGTCAACAGTTTCTTTTTATTCCAACTTGCCAGACTCGGCTCGTTTTGTACCCCACAGCAGCAGGATGGCTTTAGTCAACCATCACAGCTAAGCAAATAGTAAAAGCCGATTAAATTCAAGTGCTGTGTAGAGTTTTAACCTGAAGAGGGAACCACATTGACGGTTTTGAGTAGAAAATGTATAGTTTTACTAAAATGTACTAAAATACCAAAAATAATGACCAGACATAAACTGTAGACAGCACCACTGTTAAACACTCATTTGCTATAGAGGTTTATCTGAAAAAAGTAGATTTGGGGGTGAGTTGCTCTTTAAGCTAATTTGTTGAAGGTGCTGAACGATATAGAAAAATAGAATATTGATAAAAAGAAATGGTCAAATTTATCGATATTGATAATTATCATGCAATGTTGCTGTACTTAATGTATTTTAAGTGCAACCCTGGTCATTACATGCTAATATTTAATGAACTAATTGTAATGAAGATTTCATTTAAGCTCTTTATTCAGCAGACATTTCAAAAGCCACTGGTGTTGACCATCGCAGCTCAAGTGTGTTGTGCCTGTATCTCTGCAACCGTGATAACCGTGTCTGTTCTCAGCAACAGTAGTATTACATGTGTTTTATTGGAGGCTGTCAAAGTAATGCATGGAGAAACAGTGCTTTGCAATGCATTGCCTCCCATGCAGGCATGGCAAGCAAATATTACTCTACACCTTTAAACTTTATGTTCCTTATTGTTACATTTAGCATTAATGTGCTTCGTGTATTGGTTCAAAGTAGCGTGTAATGGGATGCTGGTGAAATACTGAAAATGTTTCTCTGGACAATTTTCATCATCCACTCCTTGCTGTGACATCTTTTGCAGTTCAATTCATTTGCACTCTCTTTTTGTTTGAGAGGAGGAAGGGCTTGATGACAGAGCATGCCTGGGTCTGCGTTTGTGATTGGTAAAGATGGTAGTATTAAGCTACTCCATAGGCAATAACGAAGAAGTAAGAGAAATGCAACTTTTTATAGAGCCCTTCTTTTCTTATCCCACCACACTTATTTAGCTCAATATCGTACAGGCCCATGTTGGAGTATGGGTTTGCTTTTTAGGGCTATCATTTTACACACAAAGCAAGAGCTGTGTCTACATTTGCTGAACAAATTTGACCTTTTTTTAAGCGCAGGTTGGTTGCTTTCAGGGCTACACCTTTTTTTCTGACTCTGTTTTTGTCCATGAAGTAAATGTTAATTAATTTAATTTTAATTTAAATCGTGATATTTAAAAGATTGATCACGATAAGTGCATGGTGTGTTTTAACTGTAATGCAAACTGACCAAGACAGTTGAAGTGCTGCTTTTTTTTCAAGCTAACTGGCCAATCAAGTCGCAGAAAAGACATGCATTACAGAGAAGCAGAAGGTAAAATGAAAATGCCGTGTCAAGAGTGTACAGCTGGTGAAGAATTTTGAAGTAAAATAGACAAAAGAAAAGTTTTTCAAAAAAAAAAAAAGTGAACAACAGGAAAGTTGATAAAGATACCCAAATTGTTGACAATGACCACAGTTAGCGTTAGCATGTAGTTATGAAGTGAAGTGATGTTGTTAGCAATAAGACAGAAGCGGGACACACAACCTGTATGCAACATCAATAGTGATGGCTATATTTAATTGTTTTTATTAGTATTGTTTTGATTAGACAAAAATTGAATTGCAAAATTAAATTGTACAAAGTAGTGAAAACAGTCACAATTATTTTATTTTCATGATCGCAACGGCCTTAAAATGTTATGTGTCTTATTCTTCAGTGGTAGTAGGGTGGAGTGGACGATAAGTAGATGGATCGTAGCTGTAATCAACTCTGTTATGTTAATCTTGTGTTTTTTGCTATTATCTCAAAGGTTCTTATTGTAAGCTGACTGTTGAGGCTACAGCTGTTGCCTTCCTCAGAGCTTTGTATGGAGTAATGTCAACATTACTCTAGTTTGTCAAAGGGTCAAAAGCTGGGTCATTTAGCAAAACTTTCAACTTACAGGATAATTTACTGGGCCCAGAATGAGACCCTGGATATGAAATGCACTTTCTTCATAATTAAATAGATAGATATAATCTTTTATTTTTTGATAGAAAAATAAAGAAAATGGAAATGGGCTTCAAATAATTGAATTAAACATTAATAATTCACAGATCCCATTGTAATATGTGCTTGTTCAACACTTTTGGAATAAAAGGAACACTTCCCAAAGAAACCTGTTAAACATTGAACCAAGGCACAGTAGTACTCATAAAAATTCTAAAGCAAAGGTTGGTCTACTATGTGATATAAATTCTTATCAACTTCTCTAAAAGTAAAATTTTTTAACTTTGATCTACTTCAAAATTCTGCCCTTTTCACATCGCAGGTGTTATACATTACCCGAAGGCCCTGACAAAATTTTGTATTCAAACTGTATTTCTTAAAGAGGTGTAAATATACCTCACATAAACACGTTTTTTGTAGTTGACATGGAAAAATTTACTTTTGAAGAAAATCCTCCACTAAAAAAATTGCTTTCATCAAACTCACCAATTGCATAATTGGTTGTGTATCCTACAATTCCTAGTAATGTAAATAAAAAAAAAAATTGTTATGTGATTCTTGTATTTTTTACGCAATTCAGTGTTTAAGATTACTTTATATTGGTTATAGATGACTTGCTGCTTCCCAAGGGTAATAATATGATCTTAGTCACTCATCTAATTGGAAAAGACAAGAGAACACGGCATTCAAGTGAGCCAATTCTGTATTGAGCTTCATAATCACCTACTCATCCTTATCTACAGTTAATCCAATAATTAAAACTTTTTTAATTTATTGTGATAAACAAGGCTGAAAGATAAAGGACCCAGTGTGATTTTGGTAAATTACAAAAGAGATCAGGTAAAAACCTATCTCCAAAGCCGTTTATCGAAAAGTGCAGTAAACTTCACAGTATTAGACAGTGTTCCTGAATAAAATGATAAATTCACTTTAATTGTTTACATATCTTTAAGCCCGGATTGCAAAAAGGCATTGGAGGTACTGTGGTAAGTTTTTTTTGTTTGTTTCCAATACCAACAGTACTGTCATCTAAAATAATCAGATTGTGCTACACGAATAACTATTTCATTTCGGTGCAAATACACTGAACAAAAATATGAACAAAACACTTTTTCTTTTTGCTCCAAATTTTTATGAGATTAACTCAAAGATCTGAAAAATGTTCTACATACACAAAATAACAGTTTCTCTCAAATATTGCTCACAAATCTGTGATAGTGAGCACTTCTCCTTTGCTGAGATAATCGATCCCACCTCACAGGTGTGCCATATCAAAAGTGTTGTGGTTATATTTTTGTTCAATGTACATCAATGCACTTCTTCTAGAAGTCCTTTGTCTTCTCTTTGCTGTTAGCAGCATGAATTTGCTTGGAGCTCTTGCTGTATGACAGCAAGATACTAACTGTATATTATTAACATACATTACCATCTAATGTCTCTGAAACATACAGAAATAATGAGATATGTTGGGGGGTTTGCAGGTCCTATGGAGTACATAGGGTAAAGGAATAAGAGAAAAAGCACAACTCAGCGTATTGATTTGTGTTTACTTCATTTTACGCTTGCACCAAAAAAAATAAATAAATAAATAAATTTAAAAAAAACACAACTCCTGCCCTTTTCTCTGCATCTTAGTACATAAGAGAGTAAGCAAAAAACAAAAGGCCCGAAGGTATTCTTAGAAATTGTGATTTTGGAACAGATGTATAATGGTGAAAGACACGGAAAAGCTGAATTAGAGTGAAGTTACTAGCTCAGTTTTAATTAAACTGCTAAGATATGGGTTTAAATTTTTTTTCTTTTTGCTGAGGGGAATTATTTAAGCTTTCACAAGCGGCTGCTAACTTGTGAATGATCATATCTGTCTCTGCAACAAGCCTATAGCAACTGTCATTGCTGTTGCCAGATTTAAGATTTGAGACAGTATTACGTTTGGAAAAGGGAAAGAGTTTTCTCCTTACAGATGTTAGTCTGGCTGCTGTCCTCCCTGAAATATCCAAACCTTTTCAAAACTATTGAGCTTGCCCTGCCCCTTCTCTCCACAATGTAATTGTTCTCTTCACTGATCATTTTAAACAATTTAGTTATCTTTATCATTTTCCCTGTTGTCCATTTTCCTTCAAAATTCTTCACCAGCTGTACTCTTTACATGGCACTTTCGTTTTACCTACCAGCATTGACCTCCTGCTTTTAAGTACCACTTGTTTTTTTCTGCGACTTGATTGGCCAGTTAGCTTTACAACAAGGCAGTACTTCGACTAGATTGGTCAGTTGGCATAACGATAAAAACACACCATGCGATTATCAGGATCAAGTTTTTTAATATTGCAGTTATCATGATTAAGCTTTTTATTATCACAATTTCGATTACAATTTGATTAATTGCCCAGTCGTAGCATGAATGATTTATCTTTTTTGTCAAAGGGAAAAGGAAGATGATGAGCAAATCCATCCATCCAAAGTAAAAAGTGCTCTAAAGAAACTTTGCAGGGATTTCTTACAAAAGTTTGACAAAATTAACAAAACATGATGAAAAAACATTTACTGCCAACAAATCGGGCAAGACAATCAGGCTTGTTTTGACTTGGACGAACAGAAGCCTCCTGCACTCATGTGCTCACTTTGTAAGTCGTGACGGTCTGATCAGGCTTTCAGAAGACTACTTGGGAAATCTGTGGTCACAGTGCTTTAGCCAGTGAATAAGAAACATTTACGGGTCATTTACCACCTTACTTAAGCTATTGACTAGTGGTGTGCAATATGAAAGGTATAAGGTAGAAACAATATACATTTAGCTGAAGGCAGAGATCTTGACTATACCGCCTTACTGCAGTTATACATTTTGATGATGCCATCAAGCTGTATCTACATACTTTGTACCAGGTACACAAGGATGCCGATGTCCAGTGTTTGTCTAAAAACTAGATATTGAAAGTTCCAAGTTTGTTGGGTTTTTTTTAAATTAATTTAACAGAAAAGGAAACCTGTTGAACTAGCATTATAATTATTATACAAAGTATGCTAGTTTCTTTGTGATGTTAAATATAGAAATAAGTAACCAGAAAGCAGACAATTTTGAATTGTTTTAATTTATTATATCTTCATCCTTATTTATGTTAAGAATTGCAGTGTTAAATTATTTTGGAAAAAATAATTGAATATGGTTTAAATGCATTTTGCACTATAATGCTCTTTAATGGCATTATAAACCTGTTGAAGTTGTTTCCAATGTGTCTGGAAAATGAGAATGCTCATATGCCGTCATTTTGACATGTATATATAAAAAAGAATATACCACAATACATATTGTTATCACACATGCTTTAGATTATATCCCAATATAGATTTGAGGCCATATCGCCCAGCCCTACTGTTAACAAAGAAGGAGGTAAACAAATTATAAGAGCTGCCTTCCAATGAAGGTTTCACGCATGTGATGGTTTTTCTAGAATAAAAGGAAAACCCTACCTTGAGAATTTGATGCATTAATAGCCATTTAAAATCAAATAACAATAAACTGCTACATTAGAAACTAAAACCAGAGAGACAAATATTCACAGACATTCACCTGAGAGAGACTTAACAAGAAAGACTTAAATAAACACATTTATGCACAGGATGTTCAGGATGCTCTCTGTGTGGGAGAAGTGGTTGTTTAGGGTAACTGTCAGAGTCTGTCAATAAGATTCTCAAGGTAACTGGAGGAGAGCAGTTATAGTGGGTGAAGGTCATTTTACGGTGTTTGTGAAAACGAAATATCTCTTAATTCACCTTTCTTGTAGAGGAGCAGCAACTTGACCAATTGGAAGGCATAATGTTTTTTGACAGAATTGTAAATGATTTGCATTGTTTCTCTTTTTTTAAGATTGAGCTGGTTTATTTTGCAGATACCTACACCCTTTTTACATACACAAAGTTACCTGACTTACCCCAAAGCCTTTCTTTGTGGGGGCTTCTTTTTATCTGACTCAGAGCTGTAAATCAAAGGACAGCAGAGCAGTCAAAGCTGAACATCTTTTTTGTTTGAACTTCTGCTCAAATAGTTTTTTTACATCACATTTTTATTTTACTGTACACTTATAAAATGTTGAACATGATCCAGATCATGATCATAACCAGTAAGCAACTGGTTGAATTTATATTCCATAATGTTCAAAAGTGGGAACCAGTATCTGGGTAATTATTTAAATATACGTTCCTCTGAAAGTCCTTTGTCCTTTTTTTTTTTTTTTTTTTTTTTTTTTTTTGTTGCCATTAGTGGTATGAGTTTGCTTGGCATTGCTTCTGTATCGCAGCAAGATGCTTACTGTATATGATTATCATACATTACCATTTTATGTCTCTGGAACATAAAGTGAAATGGAGAAATAATTTTTGGTGTCAGCAGATGCTTTGTCTGTTTTTATCTAGTATTAATATTTTGCATATTTATTAAAGTCTTTCTTTCTTACAGCCCTAAAGCAGACAGGATGCTTCGTAAGATGTGTGGGAGATGCATATTTAGTCTTTGTTTTGGTCCGTCTGTTATCTTCAGGATTTTTGTTGCTGCCCTAGAATGACCCAGTTTGGAAGGCCATGTTTTTGTTTATAGCTTCTCCTGTCCTCTCTTCTGTAGGCCACTGCTCTACTTTGCTGCTGTACGGTGGGGCCGCCCAACTCTGCCTGAGAAGCAGCATCAGACCAACACACAGAACACCCTGTGAAGAGTTCTCCTTTTAATGGATGCCCAGGTGGCTCTGGCGATTGTATGGACAAGTCTTGTCCTTCTTACTACTGAGATGAAGTGGATTGATGCTGCTGAGATCTTTACCAACACGTGGGCTGTCCAGATCAATGGGGGACCTGCAGAGGCTGACCGCATTGCGAGGGAGCATGGTTTCATCAACCAAGGCAATGTAAGTTCTCCTTGTGCCAAGTTATTTTTTTAGGTTTGGTAGCTGCACAGTGAATGGTCTTTGTGGAAGTGTTTGCTCTTATCTGTCTTATATGGAACACCCATCAGCACGGGTGCATATCAATTAAGAAGAAGTTAATTTATTTCAGTGATTCAGTTCAAACTGTGAAACTATAATTTTATGGGATTGTGACAGACAGAGTGATATGTATAACATGTTTGGGGGATTTAGGTTAAAATTACAAAAAATGTAATTTAATTTATACAGCTTGCTTGCGCACAAAACGAGGTCTGAAAACCATAAGCAAATTTCCACGGCAAGTTTGGGATTTATAGAAAAAAAATTGCATAACTTTAACCACACTAAGGACCTTGCTTACACACTTTGTGGACATGGAGGACACTGACAGCGCAGCAAGAGAGATACCAAAATTGTGAATTTAAGCGCATTTTCATCTCATTATGTTCATATGTATGTCTTCAGGTTATAGAGCAATTGCATCTATTGGTGCATGTGATTATGAATATGAATAGTTCACTGCAGTGACACTGCTGCATAATGCTGCACAATGGATACGCTGGCGCTCAGTGAAAGTAAGCCACTGGAAGCATCTGGATGGGGAGTGATGATGTAGGTTCCTTAAATCTACCATAAACATTGGAACCGGGCATCATGTCCTCCACTCTTCTTTTGTTTGTCAGGCATGCTGCTGCATCAATGCTGTCACTTGCAGCTCTTCCAATGTATTTGTGAACCAAAATCAATATTTTGCACGTATTATACTTTTTAAACATCGACTTGAAGCACACCTTTTCTGTCAGGCTTTAAATATTTTGTAGTGCTTAAACTTATTATGTTCTAGTGTCATTTAGGTTTTTTTTTTTTTTTGCTTTTATTCCAGTCTTTTTGCACAAGACATAATCATATAATAAAAAACTTTAAATTTAGTCTCCTTTTTTTGTTTTGTTACTTGTGCTGCTGTTTTAATTTTAATTTTTTAAATCAAAATTGTACTTTTTATTGTTACTCTTGCACATTTCCTTTTTGCAACTATAGTTTGTCTTTCGTGAAGCACTTTGGTCACCTTTGGCTGAGTAAAGAGCTGTAGATAAATATGGTTTAATTGACTGAAATAAAATGGTTTTCCGTGCCTCCTGTGGAATTGGTTTGTTTGCCTCTCGGTTGCCATATTTCTATGAAGAGTCTGATCTATAAAGCATAAATTGCGTGCAGCTGTGCGTACTCCAAATTTATAGATCAGAAACTTACTAGGCATAAGTTTAAAAAAATTGCTGAGCTTAAATGTGGTGTTATGAAGGATTCTACACAACGTTTTGTAAATGAGACTCCAGTTCCTTAAAAACTAAGTAGTATATCAATGACAAATACGAATGATTTTTAAAATACAATTGTCCTGTTACTGTCTTGTTAAGGCCTACACAATAAAAAGGAAGGAGTGATGATTAGATAGTTATTCAGCAGACTGTCAATGATCCCCTCTGCACTGACTGGTGAGAGTTCTATATGCAAAGCCCATTCAAGAGTTTGCAGAAGACTTAAAAGGCATGGACTGCAGCTAGAGTTAGTGCTGCAAGAGCAAACATATGCAGATGTAACCAGAATATTGCATAGATACATTTCTCTATAATTTCTTTAAGGAGGTGTATTGTAATCAAGGTTTTCATTAAACTAACATTTCAGAGTTTTTTCAGCTGTAGACTATACACGTGAATAAATACTTAAAAGCTGCAACAAATCTAATATTAGGTTCTATGATACAAATTAAATTACAGAAACTGGCAAAATCACTCTTCAGTAATCAGATTTATTGAGATACACATTGATTGCTTGTAAAAAATTTTAAAAAGTGTTACAGATTTAAGTATTACAGTGTTGCTGGACATTAAAGGTGAACAACAGAAAGCCTGATATGAAAACCTCCATGCCGTTCTGCTGCATTATTAAAGTCTAACCTCATGTAGTGCTTGGAGCTCAACTGGAGCATGCATGATTCACTAATGTTCTTGAAGACTGTTAAGTTCAAGGAGAAGGACACAAATAATAGACCTGCTGATCAGGATTGGAAGCAGGGATTTAATTCATGATGTTGTTAAAGGCACTTCAGTTTTATTCAGAGCACTACAACCTCTCTTTGTGGTATTGTTAAGGGATTCTAATTGATTAGAGGTGGTGTTCAACATTTTTCTTACACAAAACAGCTAAACAATAGTCAGGATAGGTGAAAACGCAGAGGGAGACGAGGTACTCTCAGCGGTATGTATTTAACTCCTCTTGAATCTCAAAATGCTCCCAAAGCTAAACTTTCTCATATTTGTGCTCTGTACTTTACAGCGAGTTTCTGTTTGGTTTCCACCTCCCTTGTTGCTCTTCTCGAGACCTAAGTTCATTTGCATGCGCCTCTGTGGAGCTGTCTGAGTGCCACATACACCACTGAACAGACTTCTGCGTCTTAAGGATAAGAAAGGGTTCAGCATGCTCCCTTCCCTCAGCTATCCAGCTTAGATAAAGAGGATTTTTCCAACTGGCAAAATTAATTTTTGCTCAGATTATCTTATTTATTGTGTAAAGCTTTTCCTCCTCTGCAAAATTAGGGGGTTTAATCTGCTGCTCCTCATCCAAACATTTGCCATAATGACTAATGGCATACTGGACATAAAATTATGTTTGTCACCTGTAAATGCTCTCTTGTCCACTCAAGTATATTAATATTTTACCATTTACCTAAGTTTTTACAAAACCTTCCTAGTCAAGCGACTTCTTCCCTGTTAAATTCTTAAGTTTCTTTCAAATTGATTTTTGCAGAGTTGTTTTAGTCTTGTAGTACACTACAGATTGATTGAATGATAGTCAATATATTGCAACAATCTTACTGAAATTGGTAACCTTGCATGTTTAGCATTCTGCTCACAATTTACCAAAATATATTCCTGGCTTAATAATATAGAAAAAAAATCCCTATGAACTATAAAACATTTTGCAGTTTGTGCTTATTTTTACGCTCCTCATGTGTGATCACTTTATTTAAAAACAGTACATTTTTCTTTTCCTTTTTCACCAATCCGCAAATGCATCTTGACTCCCTCTCTTCTGTCCATTATCCCCCAGATTACATTGAAATGTTGTTTTGTTTTTTTTTTCTTCTTAGTTAATTAGTGACTGATCAAGACAATTCTGTTCGTGAATCACAAACAACTCACTCATCCCACATCCAGCCAGCCTTTAAAGACCTTTTATCTTGAATGCCTCATTTCTGCATGCTCTTATCTTCAATGTTTGTTATACAGGTGCACCCAAATAAATACATTGTAATATCTAGTCTCCAAAAATTGCTTGGAAGAACATAGATGATTTATAGACTGTGTGCAGTGCTTGTACTTTCGGGTATTGGAAGGTTATATGAGGGTACGGGTTAGGTGAGGATTTGTAGAACTGGAGGCTTAAAGAGGAAATAGCTTGTTCATTTTCCCATCATCTTTGATGCTTGTTCTGTAAGACACTTGAGGAGAGAAAAGAGGCTGATTTCTAATGAGTAGGTAATGGGATTTTTATCACTAATGTGATTATGGGATCACCGTTTCACTGATTATTTGTTCATAGCAGTCCATAAAAATACCTTTTTTCTCAGTGTATCCCTATATATCTGCACATTTTTCTCATTATGATTTAGCTTAATTTTTTCTTTAAATGGATTTTAGGTGACATAGAGTATGTTTTCATTACTGATCATGTGTGTGAATGTGTTGAATCCCGGGGATCAGTTTTAAATGTCATTGAGACAACCTAGTGGGCAGCAGCATTAAATAAGTCATCAGAGAACATCATATCAATTTCTTAGTGATGTGATCAATATTTGTTTTCATTAATTTGTTGGGTTTGCGTTGGAGTTCTAAGATAGACCCATAGTTTACAGTAAAATGTCATATCTTGGTGAGCTGAGTCAGAATCATTGTTTCCATGAGAATGGGGCAGGCTCTGTGGGCAATGAGTGGCTGAATCACTGAGTATACGTCTATCAGAAAATACATCTCTTCAGCTCTCTGCCTCTATTTTCCACACTACATCTTGATCTACAGATTTCTCTTAATTTATAGCTATCTGTATTCATACCCTTTGAACTCTTAATATTTTTGGCACATTAGATGATAAGTTAGATAGAGTTCAATGTTTGTTTATTCTTTGGCAAAAATAAAATAAAATAAAAAATGAAAAGAGTGTCATGTCAATCATTCAGTGCTTTGTAAAACTGCCTTTTGCTGCAAGAACAGATGCAAGTATTGTAGGGTATGTTTCTACCAGGTTTAGATAACCAAAAACATTCTTCATTGCAAAATAGCTGTAGCCAAGTCCGACTGGATGGAGACCATCCATAAACAAACAATACATGAACCATAGATGACTTTCCACAGATTCTTATTTAGATTTAAATCTCTTTCCTGATTGCCTCTTTATAATATACGGCTAGCTGCATTGATCTAAACAGATCCATTTTAGCTCTGGCTTAAGTGTTGCTGTCCTGCTGAAAGATGAACTGCCTCCACTGCCTGAAATGTTTGGCAGCCTCCACAAGGTTTGCGAGTTTTAAGTTTTGCTTCATCCATCTTTCCATCAAGTTTGACCAGCTTCCCTGTCCATGTGGATGAACATCATTTTTAGAACACGATGATGCCACGACCACCACATTTAATCACTGCTGTGTGCTTAAGGTGATGTACAGTGGTAATCTTATCCTTGTGCACCTGCAGTGCTTTGCATGTAGGTCAAAAAGTTTAAGTTAGTTTCTTCTTTCATATTTTACGGGTCAGTTACATGGCTCGGCCAAATTGGACATTTAATGTTTTTCTTTGGCTTTCTTCTTGCCATTCCTCCATAAATTCCAGATTTGTTTAGTGCATGATTAGATGTTGTCCTGTCAACAAATTCTTCCACCTGAGCTGTACATCTCTACAATTCCTCCAGAGTTACCCTGGCTCTGTCAACTGCTTTTTTTTGATTAACTGTGTCCTTGGACTGGACTGCCAGTTTAGGTGGATGGCCATGTCTAACTACGTTTACACTTTGCAATTGAATGGATGGATCCTACTAGCAATAAGCAATGGTTTGATTGCGTATCGTATCAGCACTTGGATGGGAAATGTCTCTCCGCAATGTAATTTTCATAACATACAGGTAATCTTTCAGCACTGAGTGAAATGTGAGATTATCCAAGATCACTACCAATTAGTTTCCTCTTAATTTTCTGACACACGACAGGAAAACTACAGGGACTAACAGTCTGATGGACCAGCCCAATGGATATAACTCAATAAATGTTATAAATACAACGAAATAAATTATTAATTCACTGTTTTCGTTAGTTTTCAGCTATTCATCTGGTGGCTTTGACTGATGCTTGTAACATAACACCTGTTTGGTGCTGATAACATAAGGAACTAAATTAAGCTGAGAACAAATGTGATCGGTTATTCTCTGTGTGAAGACATTTTTTTTTCTCCCATAGACTCAGGCTTCTATAGAGAGGAATGTGTGTCTTTTTTAAATAGTGTTAAGAGACTCATTCCTGTTCAGCCTTTTGGAATAAATATAAAGCGGCATTCTTCAACATTGTCAAATCAGAAATGAGGGATTGCAGCATTGAGTTTTGTTTTAAATGAGTATTTAACATTGTCATCATATAAATTGACCAACAAAAACATAGAATGACATTGCTACGCATGTAAAATGTTAGATTTCATTTTTTGTAATGGACATTATGTTTTGAATCGGATATAATTACAATGAGTTGCATTTTCATATGTATTCATTTTATGCCAAAGAAAACTATGTAGTCTGTAATCAGTATTTTTTATTAGTATCACTTTATGTTGTGACAGTCAAAGAGGTAATCTATTTCAATGTGACCCAGCTGCAGTTTTCTTTTCAATCGATAACTGTGCAGAGATGCAAATTCTTCAACTTGCCTACTCTCTTCTTGCTTATACGAGCCAGTGTTACTCATCCAGTGTTTTGCAGCATACTGAGTAGCTGTGCTTGCATCTGTAGAATTTGTTGTTCTCTTTTTCAGGCATGAGTCTAAAGCTAAAAAATGGAATAGTGTTCTGAAGAATAGCTGTGCAGTTTTGCCAGGTGCAGCAATGAATTTCAAGAGGCAGAGTCTGCTGAAGTGCTAAGAAATTATAATGGTGCTAAGAGAGTGATGTAAAAATTGAATCATTGGATAGCCTACACCTTAGCACAGCTTGTTATGTCAAATTCAACTGTTTTCTTTTTGTTTCCCCCCCGATTTGATTTTGTTTTCACAAAAAGTATTTTTTTAACATTTATTCAGCTTATAATTCTCTGAAATTTGGTATTCAAGGTATTCAAAGCATGAGTATTCTCAGTTTAATTTTTTACTGCTTTTATAGACACTCCGTAACTTTGCAGATATTTACCCTCTGTCGCCTTCTCATGGCTTACGGTGTAACGTCACTGTCGTAAAAACAAATATCTATGGAGCGCATCTCGAGATGTGTACTGTTGGTTTTATAAGCTCACCAGCCAAAACAACAAAACATCAGACTAGTGTAGTATCAGTTGGTAAACCGTCAAACAGTTTTCCCAACACCGTATCACATCATGATGGAGTAAGCATTTGTTACTCACCAGTCCAGTAGCAACACGGCTAGTTTAGCATCCATACATCCTGCTCTATCTCTAATGTTTCACTCACAGCAGCTGACCACACAAAACTGAAAAGTTGTTGCACTGGGTTTTAGAAACTAATCCTACTTTCTTTTCCTTGTTTCTTCTGATAGTGTCTTTCTTCATATCTTTGATGGATCTGCCATGGCTCAAGTCTCAAAACTCTGGGTTTTATTTATACCGTTAGGTAGCATGTAGCGTACTGCCGTAAAAATGAAACCTAGTCAGTACATCTGGGGAAGCGGTCCACGGTTGAAAAGTTCTATTGTCTGGTAAACAGCAGGAAGACCCTCCCATGTAGTGAGAGCTCCGAAAATAAACATCAAAAATGGTGTTGTATTAATCCAATTTCCTTTTGTGGCTTTTGATATTTGCGAAGCTAGCATAAATGTTACAAAAACATGTTCCTGTGGTGTAAAAGTAACAGAGTGGGTCTTTAACCTTTTTAAGTAAAAAGTAAAATTAGATTTAGATTAAAAAAGAGAGAAGAGATTATATATATCTTTAACAGCATCCTAATTTTTGTCTCACTGGTTATAAAAAAACTGAAATGGTGGCAGTAGATAGCAGGCAATAGGCTACTCTTATTACATTTACATTATCTGCTTTTTAAACACAGCACTTTGGAATTTTGCTCTATTTTTTACTCTTTAATATAGCTGCAATAAATAGTACAATTATATGAAGCGGCTGTGTGTTTATTCCTATTAATTCAAAAAATATTAATATTCACATTCTTTGATTGACAGGTCATGCTTTAATGAATTTTCCCCCCGCTACATTCCCTTCCAATTATCACTAAATCGTTTTCATCCTAACCCCTGTTTTTGTTTTTAATTCAAGACTAATAAACCTTGCAAAAACAGAGACAAAACAACTAAGTAAATAACACATCAAATGATAAACAGCATGATTATTAAATGTAATATCAGTTAGAACTTCTGAAGCTCTGTTTTTCTAGCCTTGCATATTGAATGGAGGAATTAAAAAATAGAACAACTGCATACATAAAGGAGGCGAAACTTGAGTAAAAGTTTTTTACGAGTCTGCCCCAAAGCTGTTTTTTATTTGTGACAGTCTTGGTGCAAACTGTAAATAATAACAGAATGGAATGACTACATAATCCTTTAGGTCAAATCATTTTGGATTATTTATTTTTTTTGCTTAAATCTTAAAAGCAACATTTGCAAAGATGACATTGAAAATGTTATATATTTGAATGTTTTATGTATGCTTATGTACATGTTAATTATAGAGCAAAGAGGATTAAAGAAGTATATTGTCTGAAAGACCGCCTCAGATATGCAGATTAAGGACCTGATTTATCAATGGTTTGCGGTTGTTAAAACTAGGGCTGAACGATTAATTGCATATGCAATTAAATCGCAATGTGACAAAATGAGATTTTCTAATCGCAAAGGCTGCGATTTGACTTATTTAAGTTGTGTACTGGAGAGAAAAGTTGCTGGAGTCAAATTCCTTGTATGTGTCATACGTGGCCATTAAAGCTGATTCTGATTCTGACATATCTGGTAAAGTCATGTGACTTGCAAACAGCTCAAACGATGCAGGGAGAGAAGGAGACGTTGCACTTTAACCTGTTATAAAATGGCCTAAAGCTTAACAGAATCCAATGCTGCATAATATTTGGTACATAAGAGGAACAGTACATCAGTTGTGGGAAATTATATCGGCTATGAAAACATTGATGCTGCGCGACGGCAGGTAACGCAGAACCCACCTGGCTCCCTCACGAGGTACAGTGCGAACCTTTATCAACAACTAAGAACATCACACCACCATATATGAGAGTTATACGGCTAAAATGACCGCCACCAGCGTTTCAATTTCCAGTAAACAAACTTCCAGCCGACAGGGATCGCTGACCGAGCTGTTTGACAGAATCTCTCCTTACGAACATAAAAAAACGACACACCAACATAATTCGTGCTATAACGGGGTTCATAGCCAAGGGTATGTATTGATAATCATGATGAATAACCTAGGATTTAATCTCACGAACACATTTTAGCCACATTTAACTTGAGCTGTATAAAAAATGCTGACAGAAAGTTAAAGCCGCACCGAAAACAGCGGAGTATTTTGTAACAACTGACCTGTGATCAAACCGCACTACGGATTCCTACCAGAGTCTGAAAATGCATTAGATCGATGGAGAATTAAAAATCAGAGCTTGTTGCTTCAAGCGTCCTACTTCCCAGATAACCCCACGGAGGAAAACATTGCAGCCGGCATGAGAGGGGCTTACCAGCTGGGATCAATAGGAAGAAAACCTTGATTGCATAATGATGGCGATCACCATCGGGTGTGAGGATTTAAGTAGATAAAGTTATTTATATTCAGCCATGCTTTATTTGCCTTTGTCTTAAAATAAGTCTAGCCTATGGAATAGAATAAATTATGTATAAAAAATCTGTCTATAATACATAATATTTTTGCTTGCATTAATTAAAAAATGCTTGAGAAAAGCCCCATAAAAATAATTGCAAATTAAATCGCAATTGCAATATTGAAGAAAAAAATTTGCAATTAGATTATTTTCCAAAAGCATTCAGCCCTAGTTAAAACCCATGCAAGCCGCACAGCATCCCAAAAACAGGCTGAGGCCGATCTAAAAACACTGCGCAGAGCGCACAGAGCCTGTTAAACCCGCAGCAAGACGCATGCAATCCATTAACCTCTTTTGCCTTTGATGAATATGCAAATGGCCGCTTCCCGAAGAAGACGCAAAGTATAGACGCAAAGGAGAATAGGCAATTTAATAGCCGTTCTTGGCTCAGTGGGATTTACTAAGCATAAACATTTTTGCGCCAGCTATTTTAGCATATATTTTATCACTTCTGAAAAGCATGTCTTAATTTTGCACTACGACATCCAACATAAGTTAATTATTGACAAACGAAAAATGTAATTCACACACAATATAACCTAATAGTATTTAAAACTAATGGCCATAAATCTGATAGTTACGTAAATATTTATCCATTTTTTCTAAAAAGACGCATCACAACTCACTGTGCTCTCATCACATTTCCACCATAGACTGTAAATACAATGGATTAAGCCTCGGGTGACATCACCCATAGGTTTCTGAAGAGCAGAAAATGAAGCTGACTGGAAGGTTCCCACCGCCGCCATCTTGTCCGCGTCACTCGCCTCTTCACTCTCAGAAACTCCAAAAACTGGCAAAGAGGTGGAGCTGAGAGTAGCGTTGTGAGGCTGGGGGCGGAGGGTTGATGCTCAGAGCCAACATAACTACAAGCTAGTCAGGAGCTAGTTGGAAGCTAACTGAAGCTAATGTAGGCTGTGGCCGGTTTGAGCCAGAAGACAACGGTCGAGAGACTTTTGCCCCGTTTTTCCACCTGGGTCACTTTAGACCCAGAAACATATAGATTGGTGAACACATAGATGCAACAAGACCCAAATTTGTTGGGTCACTAATGCATAAAATGGTTGTATTTCCATCACCATCGGTGAATGGTGAGGACATTGGCAGGCTTAATTTAACAACACCTCCAGCAAAAGCAGTCACAAAGTCATCATGACAACTCAGATCCTCTCAAAAAATAAGACTTTTGACTCACCTCACATCTTAGACATCCATTAGTTCATCCCTCCAGCTGTGTTCCTCACACCAGTACAGATCTAACCAACGATCATGCAGTCTGTCTAGAGTCCGAATCTGTAGTCTTCCAGCCTGATCTAGCCGACTCCCGCTCTCTGATGCTGCAGCTTCTCGGCACTTCCGACTTCCGTCTACTGTTCTTCTGCTACCCGATCGGTCGCCTGCTCCAACTCGCGTGTAGAAAGACATAAAAGCTCTGATTGGAACATCAGTTCTCTTGGCCACCTGAAAGAAATTATCCCCCCACTGCTGGTGAAGCACCAGCCGGTGGTACTTCCCCAAGCAATCAGAGGGGGAAAGCAGACAACAGTGCAAGCCATCAGCTACCGTTAGCCACTATTATAATTTAAAACACTAGCGGTCTTAACATTTTTATCAGTATTTTACTACTTAATCTCATTATCTGCTGTTTATTTTAATATTTTAACTCCTTATTTTAATCTTCCTTCCAGTGTTTTTCTCTGTGGGAGCCCTCTGTCTCGGGGGCAGTGGTTGGTTGTGGCTGCCTGAGTGCTCTCCAGGTAGTGCTTGGGGGGAGGTGGGGCTACCATCCCTCCCTCCTCTGGGCGCTCTGGGTCAGTGCCTTGGCTGCTGCTGTTGATCTGCTGCTGCCAAGGCAGATGGCCATGGTGGCATTTCCTGACTCATCTGTACTCAGCCCGTTTTTGCTTTTGTTTAGTGTTACTTTTAAGTATGTGCATGCATGGACCACTTTTGAGCGCTTTAAGAAGCTTTAAAGTTTGATTTGATGATATTATAAAACTAAACTTTCAGTTGGCACCTGTTATCACTGTGTCCACTATGCCACACTGTCCATGCAAGTGTACAAAAGGAAAAATTAAAGCATCAATAATGTTCGGAAAAGGAAAGGAAGCAAAAAGTGTCAACCACTGATGTTTAACCTGTATGCAGAAACACAGTCATTACACCAGCTTTAGATGAGAGAGAGGTTCAAACATTTATCTGATTACATCTTCACTATGTATTCAAACAAACTTTTGGCTCTGACAATGCTCAATAACAGACACATTGGTGAACTTTTTGAGACAGATAAACTTTTAGTTGGCATAAATCCATCATTGTATACAGTTGTGAGCTGTGCATACACAGATACTGCTGTAAAAGTACATATTTTCTACTACTTGGGTAAAGTTAACCAAATTACATAAAATAGTTTAGTTGTGTTGCTACGCAAGAATGATTCCAATCAATCATTTATTGATCATATAAATCCTGTGTTTATTTATGCTCAGATGGACTTGATGGTAAAAGAAGTTTTGTAACAATCCCAACCATAAAGTCAGTTTTTGTAATTCCCAAACATCACTGAGTAGAGTTGAGCATTGTTACTACTATCTTTTTATCTTTTGCAAAATGTATGAAAGGACCTTGTAAAGGCCTACTTAGCATAATATTTCACTAGAATCACTGGTAATCTTTCTATTGCAAAGAAATAGCTTATGCATTAAAATTCCCCTAAAATAATTTCCCTATTTTAATAATATCCTTTGAAAACAGCTATTAGTGTACAGACTTCCACAGAGCCAGGCAGGGGTCCGGTGCAGACATTATTTTTGAAGAGTAAGAATCCGTTTCCTCAGTTTGTTAAACCGTGCGCATGGATTCATAAACCATGTGTGACCGTGTGGGGTTTCCTGTCCAATTGATATGGTGCCCTGGCCATCTGGAATTTAAAATGCTTCTTTGGCAGACTGGTTAACACCCACGTCTAGCAACCGGGTGTTGGTGGATCAAATCCAGTCCTTGGAACATACTTTACTCTTATTCAAAAAGACTTTATGGATCCCAGAAGTAAATTATGTATATTGTTTTGGGTTCCTGCAGGAAAGTAGGCAATAAACATAAGTGTCATATTTATAAATAACAGTTTTATAGCCACCTATGCAGCCTGGCAGGGTCCATGCACAACAAATGCAATATTTGAAGATAATACCAGTCGCAAAACGTGTTGCATGGCTGAAAAATGGCTAGAAATGGGCCATAAATCATAAAGTGTACGCCCATCTTACCCCTTTTAATACAGGCACAGTCCTGCGCTATCTGCATAGATGCATGGAGCACATGGCGCAGCATAAACACCTTGCATTGAAGAGATATGAGTTAACCAGTTACTTGTTGATACAGTGCCCACTTTGAATGCAAGTCTTTATTGGACATAACTGAAGGGAACGGATTCTTACCCCTCAAAAAATAATTTCTGTTCCTGACTAGACTTCTTTTAACTTGAAGTAATATTTACCTTTTGGAGCAGCCTTGCCAGAGTAGATTTAATGCAATAGATATTCCATGTAGAAAGGAAGGATTAGGGTTATAGCAAGGAGGCCTTCCAAGATCAAAATTAATTGTCACAAATACCAGTGGCAACATTCAAAAGCTGACCAGCAGTGGTAAAGAGTTTAATTGATGATTGGATGCTTATAAAGATTTTTTCGCCAATTATTGAGAATGGTATGAACATGTTTACAAATATTAAAAAAACAGATAAAGTACTGATAAAAAAGGTATTTTTACAGTGATTTGGAGATGTCTCATTTGCTATTGAACACAGATTTTTGATTTTAAAAAATGATTTAAAAGTTGAATCCACCAAGGGTTCACATAATCTCTGTATCCTATAAAATTAGCAGTATAGTCAACATTTCTAGTACTGCATTGTATTAGTTAATTTGTTAAAAAATAATCTTTAATTAATTTTTTTATTCTCTTTTAAAACACTAACGTCATATTTAATTTTAAGGTTATAGTAAATTCCATTTTATTCACAACTTCATAGCACCATTCCAGGTTGCACTGGAGAAGCAATGACAATTAATTATTTCTTGCAGCTTCACTCGAGTGTTAGTGGAAAGGTGTGACTTCTTGTTGCCGACACAAATATATGCACTTCTAACAGCTGAACACTACAGTAACTTCTCATTACAAATGGCTGTTTAATTTAAGATTTGTATAAGATTGTTAGAAAACAATGGCTCCCAAAGATGTCTGTCAACACTATTTAAGAGAAATTGCAACTTTGCACCAAGATTTTTCATCTTTCTTTACGTATAGTCAGAATACTTACTGATGCATGTTTCCTCTTGTTATTATAAAAGCTATTGAAGTAAATCTTGCTTTGTATTTATCAAATGTCCTTTTGTGGCTTTTTGATATTTGCCCAGCTAGATATGTCCTTATTATGTCTTGACTGAGGTATAAACAACAACAAAAATCTCAAGATATTGTTTCCTCACAGCAATGTCAATCTAGATTAATATGTGTTTACATGTTTTTGTTAATTTTTTTTTGTTTAGAATTTAGAGACAGAATCAAGGGGTCTAGACCATGAGGGAAGAGACCCCTTGATCTTGTATAGAGCTTTTTGCTGCCAATGGCATAAAAAGCACTTTATTAAAGAAGATTGATTTGATTTTATAAACCATTACATGGGTCTTAACCATAGGCTGTATATATCAACATGCATTTTTGTTTTGCATATTAAACTTGCAGGAATAAACCTAATTCCAAAATGTGTCCTAGAAATTGAGTTTCTACTGAACCAAAAGCCACATAAATGCTTACTTAAAAGCATTCAGAAATATTTTGTTTGTGTTTTGACCAATTAAATCTTAGTTTTACTTGCTTTTTACGTGGTTTTCGGTTGCAAGTCTGCCGTTATGCAAACAGATCTTTAGAAGAAGAGGCACAAAAGGTTTGGAAAAAGCTAGCCTGTTTTTTGTGCCTCTGAGATATGGGACCAGTGGTGTGTGTGCATTCTCTGCTTTCATTCAAGTCTTTTCTTTTCAGGAAGATTTTTTTAGAGCTGCTCCCATTCGTAATCTGGCCATTATTTACTGTGGATGGATTTGAGTTCATTGAGGATGGATATTTTTTTGCATCAGGTCTTTGCTTGTGCTTCGAGTGAAGAATGTAATTCCTCTTTAACCACACTGGTCCTTCTGCTGGATTTTGCATTTCACTGACTGGAATTTTCACACTCACAATAATTAACTCTTTTATATGCATTTTAGTGTTCTGTGTGTATTCATAGAAAAAAAGCTGTTCTTAGATTTTAGCTAGATTTAGGGATATTTGCCTGGAACATATATATTTTTTTACATGTGTTCTTCCTATCGCCTTGCAACAATGCAATGTTTTTTGAGCTGTCTGCCTACAAGGGAAGACGAGTGGAAAAGAATGAACAAAAGATTTTCTCCCACTCTGTGTTTCTTCAAACAGTCCTTGCTTTTTGTCTTCTCATGATCAGGTTCATGGTTTCTTTAACTGATGTGTGTTTGGTGCCACTATTAGCCCATAGGAAGCTTATTCTTTCTTCTTTCTTTATTCGATTCAGAGGCAAAAATATTGAAGTAATTGCTTTGCTGTTTAGCTAATTTTCTTTTATGCTTGTTGTAATAATCACACACCCGTGGAAATGTATTTTTAAAGCTCTAACCCATCTGAACATACCTGCTTATTGCACTTGTTTGACTACATTTTTAAATAAATGAAGCTTCACCTGTGGCATCAGCTGGTGTGTATTTATCATGCACTGAATCAGAAACTGCTTTAGTCCTACAATTCCGGATTAGTTTCTGTCAGATATCAACTGCAGATCATGATGAATGTGGCTGGAAAATCTAAATTTAGATCAATCATCAAAATGCCCTTAGCTGGGCTCATTATAGTTGCAAACTAAACCCCATAAAGGAGGAAAGTCATTAACCCACTTCTGCTTGTTTTGTTAATGACCACCAAAGAAGAAAAGGTAGTTTCTGACAATGAATGAATTGTGTTTCTAAAAGTAAATTATGTACGATTTTAGGTTTAGAAATGGCAAGTAACACAAGTATGTTCTTTTATGATCTGTAATTATCCATTAACACATGACATGAAAGTCTAATATACGGCTTTTGAGGTTGCAGTAAATTAAATTGATAGAAACTCCATATCAATAGTTACTGAAATAATATTTTTACCTTCATTTTGTCTGTGCCATTGGAGTTATCAAGACAGATAAAAATGCTGGTAATTAGGAATTTGATTCCATTTCTATAGGTAATCCACCACAGCTTAACTGTAGCTGCTTTACAAGAGACAATTTGCTTGCATGTAAAAATTATTGGCTGGAGGTTGCCAACATACTTCTCATGAATAACACAAGATTGAAAAATAAGGTGGTTATGTGGTCAGTATACATTTACCAATAAATACTTCCTTTGTTGTAATTTTAAGCCATGCATGTAACTGCAGTTGACATACTTTCACACTTGAAGCAACTATGTGAATTTTGAAAACGTTTTGCTCACGATTGCCCCTCAGGACAAAGGCGTAACTGCAGCCTGAAGAGTAAGCTTGTGCATGAGGCAGATATGTTGTGTGTGATGTAGAGCCCTGTCCCTGGCCCGGTCCGGTCCGCAAGGTTTTCAGAATTCTCAGGCCCAAACCCGTATCAAGTCGGACTTTTTTTTGACCTCCCATAATAATGTTTTAGCGTGATACAACGCTATTCACAGGGTGCATTCGTAAATTGAATCACTCGCTCTGAAAATCGCTCTGCAGTTAGAAAAAAATCTGCATTCCAATTTTCTGTGAATAAGACAGATGACAGATCAAAGTGGACATAAAATGGCAGGTTAAAATAGGTGCTCGGTGGATCCGCCACATGACCGTTCAAAATGTCTCTGGAGATGTGATGAACCTGTTTTTTTGCTGTCATATGACAGCTTTGCATACAACACACTGAAAAAACCCAGTTGGCTCAAATTGAAGGGTTGTAATAAGATTAAACTTACTCTAGAATGGAGCGTTTCCCTTGGTGTTCCAATCTTCAATTCGCAATTTTCAATATTTTTCTTTATGTCTGTCAAACATAGACTCTAAGCCAGATGCTGAAGTGCTGCGCCCACTGAGTTTGTAAATTAGACACAGATACTACCAAGAAATTGTCTGGAAGAGTTAAGTTTTTTCCATGTGTCTTTCCATTCCCAAAGCCGAAAAAAACAAAAAACGTGAGCGGTCTATTGAGCCATACCTACAATAGATAAAACAGTGTGGACAGCCCCACTTCCTCTCTTAGTTTACAGTAACATATTAATAAGAAACCTCGGTGTGTCAAGTTCCTTCAGGTTTCGAGCAACTATTAATATTTTCAGGTCAATTTGTTGGTATATCTCATCTGTGTTTTCTGAGATTTTATGGAGATTTATTGAAAACGAAACCCACTGCCTTCAGGAGCGAGCGACAATGCAGCCGTTTTATTAATGCATTTCTGTGTTAAGAGCACTGAGAGTATCTGCTCACTCACCAAATCATCATCATATTTGTGGCAGTGTCATCATCAACGACACCTGCGCTCCCCCTGCAGCTGAAGGGTGACTGTCAGAAAGCCTGACAGCGCTGCGCTGACAACATTGTATCAACCCCACTTTAAATCCGCAGTAATGGTAACAGCGTTGTAATGCTAGTCGTGTTTGACAGTTTGTTTGTCGGACGTAGCAACGCTAACTAAGGAAGGCGGGGCTCGGCGAAAGATAAATTGAAAACTAAAAGTGCCTGAGCCTGGCCCCTGTCCGAGGTAATTATACTGTCGTCGGCCTGAAGCCGGCCCTCTGGCTGTTGGGACCCTCAGGCCTAGGGCTCCAGTGCTGGGCTCTGCCCTGAAAAGCAGTTCGGAAATCTACTTTTTCGACCCAAACACTCACTATTCAAGTTAATTTACATTTAGAGACAAGCGCGGTGATAAAGCCAGGGCTCATTCTACTGAGAAGGTTCATTGCTGTAGCACGTATGAGGAAGACATTTTAAATGTTTATATTTTTATTTGTGGTTAAACTTATGTATAGTCCCTTAAAACCTACTGCTTTTCCTTATTGGTAAGTGCAACCTATGCCATGTGTCCAACGTAGGGCTGGGCAATATGGCCTCAAATCTATATTGTGATATAGCCTAAAGCATGTGCGGTAACATGTATTGCGGAATACTAATATACTTTTTTTTTAGTTTATATATGTCAAATGACTGCTTATGAACATTTTTGCTTTCCACACATAATGCACTAGGACAACAAATTAAAAAAGGTTAGAATTCCATATAAAGGGACATTGTGAAGTTCAAAAGTTTTGTACTCACGATTGCCCCCTTAGGTCAAACACATAACTGCAGCATCAATGGTAAGCTCGTGCATGAGGCTCAGACATGCTGTGTACACCCCAGAAAAGACAGCTGAGTCAGTCACTCCTTAGCCCTTAGAGTTTATGATGGAGATAGTGAATGCTACACCTGAACATGAACGCGAATGACATTATGCATAACACTGCCCCTGGTAAGCATTTGAGAAATCTGCTTGTTCAACCCGACCACTCGCTATTCAAATGAATTTACTGGCATGTAGTGGCAACTGAGGTGAAAAACCCAGGACTCATTCTAACGACCAGGGCATTGCTGCATCATGTATGAGGAAGAAATTTTAAATTTTTATATATTTATTGGTGGTTAATCTTTGTGCAGTCCCTTAAAAGAACATTTATTGTGTACAATGCATTTAAAAATATTCAGCTCTTTTTTTTATAATCCAACAAAAAAATTATCAGAACATAAATAAATATGAAGACATATTTTAAATATAATAAAAGCTGAATATTATGAAAATAAAATTCTGGTTACTTATACATTTAATATCACAAAAAAACAAACCTACATATATTTGAATTAAAAATGGTTCAAGTCCAAAAGGTTTCTTTTCAGTTAAATGAAAAACAACAAACATTAAAGGTACAATATGTAAGAACTTTACATTGACTTAATCACACAACAGTCTTGTGTTCAAATAATGTTGAAAGGAAGTTTGCATTGAAACAGATTTTAATCTCAGCCAGCTGGGTGGTTGTAAATTTTGGTTATTTTAAAAACGCTGCTACGGGATGTTATCATCATTTACAATATCTGTGCCAAGTCGTCAACACTTAATAGTGCCGTCATTTGTAAACTGACACTGACCAAGTCAATGGCTAACTTGAGCTAATAATGTTAGCTGTAAACTAATCGGGTCGAAAAATTACACAAGCTACTTTTTCAATTACCATCAACTTGATATTGTAGTGAAATACATTCATCAACTTACTGTGTATAACTTGTCTTCGCTTGTCATCGTGTATCTTCTGGCCGATCAGTAACAGGCAACACTTTATGAAATTCACGGACAGGAGGGGGTGAATGACTGAGAGCGGACTAGTTGTGTTTCTTCATGGACTGCAGTTCTCCAGTTTGACCAAGATATGTCAATATTAAATATTGTACCTTTAAACTTTGAGTATCTAGCGTGAAGACAAACTGTGAACATCAGTATCCTTGCGTACCTGGTATTAATATTGTAGGCACAGCTTGATGATGTCATCAAAATGCATAACAGCAGTATGATGGAATAGTCAAAATCTCTACTTTTTGCTAAATGTATATAATTTCTACCTTATACCTTTTATATTTCCCACTACTAGTCCAGCATTACAAAAGTATGGATGTCCAAGAACCTTTCCAATTGCAGACGTATTCCAACAAGGTCTGCATCTTAGTATGAATTGAGACACTGGTCATCAGGGCAACTTTGGCTAACGTATATTAGACATAACAATTCTAATATAGCAGAATTACACGATAAAAACTTCAAATACTATGTTGAACCAGTGGTTTTTAATGTATTTAAATTTTTACATAATCCTAAAACAAGAAATGCTTCAAATCAAGCAGAATTATCCATCTTTCCAATTTTTATCTGTTCTTATTGCCCAGACCTCCCATAGCTTGAAGGTGTGTTTTTTGTCTTACCATATTGTGCTTCCTTCTGTTCCCACCACTCCAAGCTTCACAGTAGGAACTACAAGGAAGCTGTTTGAACTCATGCACGCCAAAGATGTTCAAAAGAATGTGCGGACAACTTGGAACCAACTTTTCCTGCGGTTGTTGTACACATATGTACTCAGCAGGAAATCTTTTGCTGGAGATGAGCGCTCTCTCTCTCTCAGCATGAAGCACAGGGGAGGGGAATGCAAGGGAGCTTTTATCTAGAGCACACAGGATATGATGCAAAAAGCACATTGTGGAAATGGCTGCGCTTAAAAGGCGTCAGTAATGATGGATGAAACTCCCTGATAACTTCTTTTGTGTTTATTTCAATATGAAATGTATGTTAATGAATATACCGTATGAAAAAGTGGGGAAAGCAACTCACAGGTCAGCAAAAAAAGTGAATGATCCAGCAACTTCTGTCCTTGCAGTCACCTGAAATTTCACTTCACTCAGTAAATGTTGTGTAAGATTTGCTGCTCGGTTGCATATTGTTTTACTAACTGATTTACCAAGAGTTTTATTTGACATCTGGTTGGAAAAAGATCTGAAAGACAAAAAAGATGTAGAGTTAATCTCACTTGGCACTTAGCCCTCATCAGCTTTGTTTCTGTTTGAATGTCTGTTTAAATTCTAATCATAAAAATATTTTTCAGTGAGTTCTGTATTTTATGAGGTTCTTCTGCAAAGTGTTGTGTTCTAATGTCTGATGTAAGATTAACTAAATTCCATTCTCCATTTGTGTTATGTAAAGTGCTCATTTGAAAGATCTAAATTTTTTGCATTCCAACATTTTGATTAACTGATGTGAATAGGATCTTTGAACATGCATATAAAAAACTGAGTAAAATGTCATAAGCAACAATGAATAAACATGAGACAACAAAATAATTAGTATATAAAATTAAACTATTAATGTGATTAAAAGAAAATTTACAGGCCTTGTCTTTAAGTCAGATTATGTAGAATACAAAAAGGAGTTGATGGAAGTGTATGGATTTATATCTATAATATTTGTATCTACAAGTATTCTTAACTGCTGCAAGGATTGTCTGTGCCCAAAAACAACATATCTGTGAGAGTGGTCATTTCAGCCTTCAGGTCAACAAAAGACAGCGACAGGATGACATTTTAAAAAGGGGCTAGATGACTTGTGGTCACAGAAGAGCCAATGTAGTGGATTTGACTTTTCTTTTCCAACATCCCAAACTGTTAGCATTACCAATATATTTGTGAATCACTGAAAATACTGTATCTGAATTAGCTTGTGATAGTATAACGATCCTTTTGTTGGATTGTGCAAAAGTAATTTTTTTTTTTTATATCTGTAAATCAATCCATTGAAATGCCAAAACAGAATAGTTTAAATCATCTAGTTTTTGGAGCAATCAGTAGGAAATGATCTGGACAACAGTAATAAAAGAATGAAAGTACACATTTGCCAGAATTCAACAGTTTAAAGCGCTACGTGCCATCATCATTGCCATTACAGCTACAATTGTTGGTGCCACTGACAGTAACTGTTATTAACGTCACTGTTATCACTGCTGCATCTACTGCTTACACTACTCAAAGCTGAAATTATGTGACTTTTCTAGGTAATTTCTGCACTGCATTTCAATAAAGCAGTCAAGGGTAAACACTGTTTAATGTTTGGAAATATTAATTTTTACTGGGCTTATAATTACGGACTCAAATTTTGTTCCTCAAGGTTCATGAAAATTGCATTATTTAAACTGATAACCATAATGCCTTTTGATGAGAATCACCATCTCCATTAATGACATTAAAATGAACTAGTGCCAAGCCAGTAATCTCCACACATATAAAGCATTTTTTTAGGTCTAATAAAATCCCCTTTTTTGTTCATTATAAGATTATACATTTTCAGGTCTTAAAATGTACAGAATGGACCTTAGCCATTTTCCTGCCTTCAGGTAAAAGATGCATAGGCCTTAAGAAAGCATTGGGCTCTCCACGTCGTCCGCATGCTAAAAGGACTGCTTAATCATTTAAGCCAAATAAATTGCTTACCTATTCTACCACCATCATTTGAAATTTAACATGCGAAATCTCCTTTTCTAAATTCCTAAGATCCTTCTCAGTTTTTTTTTGTTTTTATTTTACTAACAACGTGGTGCAGTCATAAAACATTTTCTCTGTTTGAATTTTCTTTTTCACAGGAGCCATTCTTGTCCTTACTCTGACAATTCTTTCATTTAAACGAAATAAGAATTAATAATAACACAGCGAAGTTGTAGGCTAGTCAGAACCATTACCCACAGATGGGAGCCAGAGATCAGATTAGTGTACGATATTAAATTCTGCTGTCAGAGCCCTTGAACACTTTACTGGACATGTGCACATGAACAAATGCTATATATTTGCACTTTGACTGAGAAGGCTTGCAAGTCATTAGTGTTGGGGTTTGTTTTTTTAAATACCCATATTCTGTCATTTAGCATGAATTTCTCACACCTTGAGATATTTTTTACTTTTTGTTGCTGAAATAGCAAATGTGTTGTTGTTTTTTTGTTTTTTTTTATTAGCCTTAGTGGCATTTATTTGAAAGTAGAAAGTTGAGAAACAGGGAAATAAGTGTGGAAAGACATGTAGCTAATGTCAGAAGAGCCAGGACTTGAACTAGCCACAGCCGTGTCGAGGAAAGTGTTTCATAAAGCACCAGCTCTAACCACTACACCATGTGATGCGCAAAAAATGCAGTTTGTGTGCTAATATAACGCCCTTGATTTATCTTGTGATTACATGCATCAAGTCATCTCTCACCCAAAATTTGATATCCATTAAAATCAAACTCATTTATCACTGAGTTTTTTCTCTAAAACAGTGTTATGGACAGAAATTTTGTCAAACAAAGTAAGCAGAGGTCATGATTTATGTTTTGTTCAGAAGACCTAAGGTTTTTTTTACAAGCTTCCTATGCTGTAAGAAAGCGTAAAAATATAGAATTTGTTTTTAGTGTTTTTATGTTCTGCATAAGCATTAAGAGTGTAAAATAGTGTGAAAAGTGTTAGTTTGTAGAACCCAGATTAAAAGTTCTATCCATCATCTATGTGTATACCTTCATCCAACAAACCATCGTTTCATCCCCCACCACGTTATATATTACAGGTTTCAAAAAGCTACGTAAATTGTGTGTCAGCTGAATTTTAAGTGTACTTTGCTAGTCATGACGACACAAGGTGCTTTACACTACAGCAATCACGAACGACCAGATCAGTTGGAAAATAGTATGTTAAGTGCCTTCCCCAGGGGGACATTGACATGTACAGGGGAAGGAAGCTAAAACCAAGCCCACAACTTTCCTAATTGCAGAATGACTGCAATCCACAGTCTCACTTATGAGCTCTGGCTGTAAATTAATGATAGGCAGTTCCCATGTATCTATAATTTCTTTTGCCAACAATTTGCTTTGAGAACATTCATTTTGTTTGCACATTAGGCATCTAAATTACAAAATAACTTTTGCTTAGATATGGTCAGTGGAAGTTGTAAATCCTGCACAAGGAAATACAAACATAAAGTAGCTACTTCTGCCATAACATTAGTAAATTTAGTTATAGTTTGAAATACGTACACATTTACAAAATTTGTTCCATGACTTCATTGCTGTGTTTTGTGCAGGACGAAGCAAATTGTTTTTTATTTGGTAAAATAAGTGCAACACTAAAATCACCTGACCATTTACCAAATCAGCACAGGGTATTTATAATAAGATACAGTGATCTACAATTTACAGTGATAGTGATTTACGATGAGCTGTTTGGGATATCTCGTTTTGTTCTTGTTACAGTCATTTTAAAGAAACTGCTGACATAGTGATGTGATGCTACAGAAAGTTTGGCAGGTACTCTGTGCCACCGCAAAAAAAAAAAAAACATAAATAAACGTTTGACCTTTTGAGGAAAGTGAAATGGAGAAGTTAAAGGTCTGTGAAGCTGGTGTTATCAGGCCGGCTCTGAAGCGTGACACTTGATCAATTGCAGAGTACTGCGATGTTGCAGAAACAAGACAATAATGTTTGTGAAAAACAAGATAGCTCTGCCGTGCTGATGAAGAGTAACTTTTTTCTGGATTATTTAAAAAATAAGTGCATTAGTTGTTTACCAGTAGCTGTTCGTGTCTCTGATCTGTCATAATTAATATTTAATGAAAAGCAATGTTATTGTAGAGAAAATTCTATGAAATACTTGCAGAGTACATTTAGTTTCCATCTATGAATTTTGATTAAAATATCTACAGTTGTATAATTAGGGGCTAATGATCCATGTGGAACCATTAGAGTTCCTTTGAATGTGTGGATGATGGGTGGGTAGGTGCTATCAAGCAGCCGCCTCATGCGCCCAGATATGGAAGATATGCACTGTGCTTTTAATGGGGCTAGATCAATCTCACCCTGAATAATGGAGAACGAATTTCTGCCATGTGGAAAGACTACCGCAGTACCGGATGAATGCGAAACACTGTTGAAGTGCTCACCCCATTTTCGATCCCCTTTGTGATGCTATGTGAACAGCTCACTCAAAAATTTCATCTCCTGTGAGGTTCTTTAGACTGTATTCTTCCAAACTAAAACTGACATCAAAGAATGAAGCCAGTGACCCAAAATGTATTAGAGGTTTTGGTTTCAAATACTTCTACAACCTTCAGGCTCTCAGTCTTTGCTGATAAAAAAAAAAAATGGTCTCAAACAGTCAGCACTTTAAGCTGCAACTGTGGTAAATGGCTTGCACAGAGCTCCTACAAAAACTGGCGATACTCTCCCCAACATTATTTTCTCTTTTGTTCAGCAACACGGTGCCAAAGAAAACATCAATTTGTTTCAAATGGTCTCCTCAGCTACAATAAAAGACAATTTTCACACATGTACTGTTTTAACCTACAAACTGGACAAGTATGTTTATTTATTCGTATTAATGGATGACGCTGAAGAGTAATACACTCACTGCCTAAATGTCTCCTATTAGGAGGTCTGGCAAAGTAACAAGCACTATAGTTATTGTCTTCATTATAATATGCTATAAAAGATGGCTGCATTTTGTTAGGCTTTGTGCATGAGCTGCTTTTGAAAATGGATTCAAAGATTTAGTGGTTCCCAGGTGTTAATTCCTTCTCCCTGTTTTGAAAAAAAAAATCTTTCTCTTATGGTACCATCTGAGGTCTGACAGGAACACATTCCTAAATGTGCTATTCATGTGCTGTATATGCTGCAAAATGCTTCAGCAATTCATCATTGTTATGAAGGCTATCATGGGACCTTTGCACAAGAGTCCTTTATAGTAAGTGCTCTGTTCTCTTATGTTTTTTTGTCTTGCCACACAAATCCTTTCACCCTGTGCTGAAAATGGAAGGTAGTTTAGTTGCTTTCTTTCTGCTGCATTAGATTTATACAGTGTGGTGTAATATAATGACTTCATCCTCTTAAACCATAATGAAAAGCTGCCATGCCTGAACTTGGTTTTCGTTATCAGAAATGTCACATCTGCTTAAGGATATATTCCAGTTCTTCTTGTAGAAATAAAAATGATTTTTGTTGTTTGTTTTTACTTTATTAACACTCCTGCATCCTAACTGCAAAAAAAAAAAAGAAATCTAAATAGATCATGAAATGTGAATTATATAATTGTGAATTCTGGAATTTGTTGTATCATACATTTATTATCTGCACTTCTGAATGTCAGCTCAGTTTTTTCTGATCATGAAGCAGTAAATTAAAAATTAAAAAAGTTAAATCAAACTTCCAACTAATTGCAATAAATAATGTTGAATATTAAAAGTAAAAATTATTAGATACAGTTATTCCCCTACATGTTGAAAGAAGTGTAAATAAGTGAACATTTATTTAATCCCATTTTGTGATAAATTTATGTTGTCATTTCTTTACAACATTTTATAATAAAATGTGCAGAAATTATATTGAAAATAAATGTAATACATTATATACATAGTGTTTATGATTATATAATCTTATCTGCACAAGATGAGCCTGTATCCCCAATTTAAAAGGATAGATTATATTACTAGGGGTCTACTTTATTCTAATTTTATCCTAAAACAGTGTTGTCGAATATAATATAATGCCACTTGGTAAGCTATCTAAGGAAGCCCAGCTCATTGTATTAAGTTTTTGACTTCAGAGCAATCCCCATCCTGAGCAATCAGCTGGCAATAGAGGAAAGGAAAGACTGACTACCTCTTAACAGGAAGAGTGGCAAAGTACTAGGGCTGCACAATTAATCGGATTTTGATCGTGATCACGATTTTGGTTGCCACAATTAAATGAACCTGATCGTGAATGATATTTAAAATGAAAATGCGAGCTTCACTGCGTGCCTCTTCATCATTTCCCGTAAGTGTACTACCACCACAGTAAGCAGCCAGTGGATGCTACGCTATCCCACAATGCAGCGGACGCCCCGAAATCATAGAAGAAGAAGGACCTAGCTAAAAATGCCTACAGACGAACAGTCAACCATTGACACTGCCGCAGTTTCGGCAGATAAATGTACATGTAGCGATGTTACTGATTACTGTAGTTGTTTTTTGACTGATTAAACATTTAAGTTGTTAAGTCATACCAGACAAATAAACGGCTAGAGGAGGCGGGACCACAGGCGAACGTAACGTAAACATCTGGGTCAACAGAAGTCATATGGGTCAAAGGACATGCAAAATGGTGGAGCAGTACGTCTGATTTCATGCCTTTTACACGAGTAATAGTCGCTACGTAGCATATAGTGAATACTAAGGATTTGGATGCAGGGAATGTCAAAGGCCTTTTCTGTATAAGCTGTAATTGTTTCCCATAAATTGCACTTTGAGATTGCACTCTGTAATAACATATTTAGCTTGTACTTTTAAATATATATATTGGACTTTATTTTTGTTAGTGTTTTTTTGCATTATTGATAATCTATTCTAATTTAAAGTGTTATTTTTCACAAATTTTTTTACATTTTTAAAAGTTTATAATTGGTGCAATAAAAAAATAGATATTTTACAGGACCGGATGAATGATGTTGATTAATAATCGTGATTACAATATTGATCAAAATAATCGTGATTATTTTTTTGGACATAATCGTGCAGCCCTACAAAGTACTATGGCCAATTGTGGATTGACAATTCCAAGCAGACACAAAAAAGAAATGCAGATTATTTAGAGAAGAAGCAGAGATAGAAAACACAAAGTCATGTTAAAAAAAGTAACATTATACTGCACAAGTTTCTCTCTAATGTTCCTGTTGGCTGCTCTTTTTGAATAACATAGTAGTAAAAGTTGCTGTTCTCCACAAAATCCACTGTTCTCTACGTTCTTTTAAAAAAGTTAATTATCCCTAGGGCGCCAACCTAGGTTTAGATCTATGTATACC
Organism: Apricaphanius iberus; assembly: GCA_028564705.1. NCBI lineage: Eukaryota > Metazoa > Chordata > Actinopteri > Cyprinodontiformes > Aphaniidae > Apricaphanius > Apricaphanius iberus. Next base: position 539,896 of record JAPXFQ010001188.1, read on the forward strand.
TGTTTATGTTCCGAATTTCTAGATGTTTTGAGTCTGTTTATGTTTTGAGTAATAATAATTCTGCACTCTAAAGTGCCAGCCCTCCAGGTACAGGCACAAAGCCAGCTTTTTTACAGAGGATATTTCAGACTGCAGTGAGAATATTGAAGACTCCAACTCGTAGTGTTGGTACACAGAGAAATACAATTCTCACATGGAAGACACTATGTTTTGATGTCTTCAAGTATCTGTACTTCAGTGGTTCATGGCTGGTATGTAATATTTCATGAATTTCAACAACTTTTGGTTCAATTATGCCCTCAACCTCTAATCTTATAGTCAGCTCGTTCTTTAGCTCAAAAATGTATACACTTTTTATCTTTTATCTTACTTCCCATTTGAAATACACTTATTATGCTGTAGCAAGATATGAATACCTTATATTATGATATTAAGTTTTAATGAAAGTCATAAATATAAAGGTTATTTCTATTATATGTCACAATGAGGGACAATACAGGTTATTTCTATTATATTCTAATATTGATGTACTTAATGACCATTAAACAAAACTTGGCTTTATTAAAAGAAAAAATAATAAAATTATCTAATGTTTTATCTTTGCAAACATCAGCGCTACAAGGTATAACAATAGTTTTGCTTTGTCTTTTTAGAATTATACACAATATATATTATAGTAATGATAATTTGTTTTTATCATAGAAGATGAAAAATTAAAAATTAACTAGGCACAGAAATAAGGTGATCTGTGTGGTTTCTTGGTATGCTATACATACACAGCCACATGAAACTAGAACGAGATAATGGAGGTCTTTGTTCGCGTCTGACCTTTAGCAGTGAATAGTGTAATCTTTGCTGTTTGGAGCTAGATGACCAATGACATGCCTAACCTGCCTCGCTTTTCCACCCACTTTGTGCAGCAAAATTATGAGGCAATGAGAGATGCAGGCAAGGTGCAAAACAACAGTGGAACTCTGGAAAAAGCTGCAAAGATAGAATCCACAATGTCTTGGCACAGTGAAGATAAATGTGATCATTTGTAATATGTTCATACACAGTCTGAGTTTGTCAGTAGATAGGAAGACAGCAGTGATTTACACAGAAGTATAGTAGAAGTATGAACCTGAGAGGAAGGATAAAATATAACCACTGAACCTGTCTTTATTAATGGATGGAACCATAGGAAGAGTCACTGGGCTTTAGAGGGAAAAAAAGAGTAAAGGGATTAAATTGAAATGCAAGTGGAACCTATTTACTTCAGTTCCTGCAAACTAGTGCGACGGAGCCTGACAGAAGCTCTACTGGCACCAGTGAATACAGCAGAGGTGATGTGTAAAAAGGACAGTTAGCTGAGTTACAGATTTTGAATGAATAATCCAGCAGTCTCACAGAATTTCGGTTGACTTTTTGTTGTATTGACCCGTTATATTTAGTAACACAAAGGCAGTTCTGAAGTTGTTTGAGCGTGTCAGTTTGGTTGCTTAGCAGTGTCTTAAGCTTCCCATGATGTTTAAGTGAAAATGTTGGGTGATTTGTCTCTCATGGGTTTTGTGGTTTTGGTTTTTTTGATGCAGCAAAGTTACATTCCTTTTTGTATATCTGAAGGTGCTGACAACTTCCATTCTCCTGAGCTATGCCCTTAAAGTTACTGGGTATTAGATGTTTTACACACTTCCCTTTCAGTTGTACTTCACTGCTAATTTACACCCATGGTACCTCTCTACTGCTTCTGACTTTTCTCTTGCTTGCACTGATAGATTGACTGATCCGAGTCTATGAAAAATCAATAGGACATAGCTTTGAGTGCTCTTCATATTGATTTTTCATGGAGAGTAGTTTTATACTAACAAGAAATTGGACTTTCCTCCTTTGGGAAAGTGCCATCTTTGATGATCCAGTGGACTAATCCATAAAATTATGCAGGTGGTAATACAAATGTACACACACTTATGTAAAGAAACATATGACCTCTTATGGTTGACCAATTATTAGATTAGTTGCATATGACAATTATACAATATTGTTACCTGAGAATATTTTTTTCTACATTTAGAAAAAACCTTGTGAGAAAACTATTTTCATGTCAACTTTGGCTGTTGAGACACCATAAAAAAACTATGTTTTAAACCAAATAACAAAATACATTAATTGAGTGTAATAAATAAAACATGTACCTCCAGTTTGGTTCAGCTGGTCTCATGTGCATCATCTCTTTTCAGATCTTAAAGAAAATGTCATTACTCGTATGTAAAAATATACTCGTAAGTCAAGTTAGATTAGTTTAATGTCTTGTAATGAAGCATGAATAGTCTAAAATATTTAAGTACCTCTTTAAATTTCATCTTATCACGACTGGTATGTCACAAGGAATTTCCTTATTCCAATATGACGGAGACGTCACAACAGTTTTTTACTAACTTATTAAATTAAAAATAGTTTTTAAAAATTAGCCGTAAACGGCTTAGCCATACAGAGTGCAGCCTGAAGAACCCTTATGATGAGTATAATCTTTGGACTTAGTGTTTCCTTGCCCAGACGGGGTCAACAGTGCCCCCCTCCGCCTAGAGGTGGGCATGTTGGTGAGTGCATTGTAACCGGGCCTTTACCCATGAGGTCCGGCCGGGCTCAGACGGAAGAGGCAGCATGGGCCCTCTTCTCCTGAGCTCACCACCTGTGAGAGGGGCCATAGGGGTCGGGTGCATTGTAGGATAGGTGGCGGTCGAAGGCAGGGACCTTGTTGGTTCAATCCTCAGCTGAAGAAGCTGGCTCATGGGAAGTGAAAAGTCACCTCTGGAGAGGAAGGAGCCAGAACTGGTGTGCGAGTGTGAGAGACTCCGACTGGACATGGTCTGACTCACCTCGATACACAGCTCTTGAACCCTTCTCCTTGAGAGGGGTTGAATGTTTTCTATTCTGGAGTTGCCCCCGTGGTGGGTAGGTCATATTTGTTGTCCCCCATCTCTGCGCCTGTACGAGTGGTTTACCCCGGTGAATGAGACCGTTACCTCTCTTCGCCTACGGTGTGGAGATGGGTCCTAGCTGTCATTTATGCTCCTAATGGCAGGGCAAATTACCAAACCTGCTCCCCCCGGGGACTCCAACGCTCAAATGGGCAATGACAGTGAAACCTAAAGAGGTGTGGTTAGGAGGAATGCCTCCCTGGCAAGGTCTATTCAGGGGTTCTGGAGAGGAGGGTCCGACAGATAGTCGAAACTTGGATTCAGGAGGAACTATGTGGTTCTGATCCTGGCTATGGAACACTGGACCAGCTCTACACCCTCAGCAGTGTCCTAGAGGGTGCATGGGAGTTTGCCCAATCCACTAACATGTGTTTTGTGGACTTGGAGAAGCATTTGACTTTTTCCCTTGGGAAGTCATGTGGGGTGTAGTTCGGGAGTACGGGGTACCTGGACATCTTGATATGGGCTGTTATGTCCCTGTATGAACAGCGTCAGAGCTTGGTTTGCTTTGCCAGCAGTAAGTAGGGCTCGTTTCTGGTTTGAGTTCGACTGTGCCAAGGCTGCGCTTTGTGACCAACTCTGTTCATTACTTTTATGGACAGGATTTCTAGGCGCAGCCAAGGGGATGTAGGGATCCATTTTGTCGGCCTCAGGATTGGGTCTCTGCTTTTCGCAGATTATGTTGTCCTGTTGGCCTTATCGGTACGTGATCTACAGCTTTCACTGAAACAGCTCGGAGACGAGTGTGAAACAGCTGGGATGAGAATCATCACCACCAAATCCGAGACCATGGTCTTGAGCCTGAAAAAAAGGTAGCGTGCCTCCTTTGGGTCAGGGACGAGGTCCTGCCACAAGTGTAGGTGTTCAAGTATCTGGGGGTCTTATTCACCAATGAGGGAGCGGGAGATCAATAGATGGATTGGTAGAGCAAGAGCAGTTATGCGGGCACTGTACTGGGCTGTAAGGGTGAAGAGAGTGCTAAACCGAAAAGGGAAGCTCTCAATTTACCGGTCGGTCTACGTTTCTACCCTTCTCTAGGGTCACGAACCCCGAGTAGTGACTGAAAGAAGGAGATCACAGATACAAGCGGCCAAAATTAGTTTCCTCCACAGGTTGTCTGAGCTCTTTCTTAGAGATAGGGTGAGGAGCTTGTTCTTCCGGGAGGGGCTTAGGGTAGAGCTGCTGCTCCTCTACATCGAGAGGAGCCAGTTGAGGTGGCTCAGGCATCTGGTCAGGATGCCTCCTGGATGCCTCCCTGTTGAGGTGTTCCATGCACGTCCCACTGGGAGGAGGCCCAAAGGAAGACCCAGGACACACTTGAGGGACTGTCTCTAGGCTGGCCTGGGAATGCCTTGGGACTCCTCCCGGGGAGCTGGCCCAAGTGGCTGGAGAAAGGGAAGTCTTGATCTCTGCTCAAGCTGCTTACCCCTGCAATGCAATCCGGATAAGCGGAAGAGAATGGATTGATAATTTAACCATAATCTGGGACATTTTCTGGAAGTGTTAAATCTGTGGAAATTTTACTTTGGAAGACAAAGTTGTAAAAAATCAGCTGGTTCTGTCACATTTTCTGACATGGCACACTGCCCTTTTTACACATCAGTACAAGGCAACTCTGTAAGAGATTGAATAGACTTCACTTTCTTGATATACAGTGGGGGAAATAATTATCTGACCCCTCGCTGATTTTGTAAGATTGTCCAATGACAAAGAACTTAAAAGTCTCAGAACAGTATCATTTTAATGGTATGTTTATTTTAGCAATGACAGATAGCACATCAACAGGAAAATTGAAAAAATAACTTTAAATAAAAGATAGAAACTGATTTGCATTTAATTGAGTGAAATAGGTATTTGAACCCCTACCAACCATTGAGAGTTCTGGCTCCCACAGAGTGGTTAGACGTCTCCTACTCAATTAGTTACCTTCACTAAAGACACCTATCTTAACTAGTCACCTAAAACACCTGTCCACCGAATCAATCAATCAAACGAAGAAACAGACTCCAAAGTCTCCAACATGGGAAAGAACATAGCGCTGTCCAAGGATGTCAGAAACAAAATTGTACATCTGCACAAGGCTGGATAGGTACAAAACCATTAGCAAGAAGCTGGAATAGAAGGTGACAATTGTTGGTGTAATTGTTCGAAAATGGAAGGAGCACAAAATGACCTTCAATCGACCTCGGTCTGGGGCTCCACTCAAGATCTCACCTCGTGGGTTGTCAATGATTCTGAGAAAGGTGAACTACATGGGAGGAGTTAGTCAATTACCTCAAAGTATCTGGGACCACAGTCGCCAAGAAAACCATTGGAAACATATTACACCACAATGGATTAAAATCCTGCAGAGCTCGCAAGGTACCCCAGCTAAAGAAGGCACATGTGCAGGCCTGTGTGAGGTTTGCCAATGAACACCTGAATGATTCAGAGAGTGACTGGGAGAAAGTGCTGTGGTCAGATGAGACCAAAAGTGAGCTCTTATCAGTATGCAGGTGGAAACATTTTGCTTTGGGGGCATTTTTCTACTAAGGACACAGGACAACTTCACTGCATGGACGGAGCCATGTATCATAAATCCTAAATAACAACCTCCTTCCTTCTGCCAGGAAACTGTAAATGGGTCATGGATGGGTGTTCCAGCACAACAATGACCCAAAACATACAGCAAAGGCAAGAAAGGAGTGACTCAAGACGAAGCACATTAAGATCATGGAGTGACCTAGTCAGTCTCCGGGCCTTAATCCAATAGAAAACCTTTGGAGGGAGCTTAAGCTCAAAATTGCACAGAGACAACCTCGAAACCTTATGCTGCGTTCACACCGTCCCAAACGGCAGTGTCAGTTGCAGCAAGATTACATGTAAAGTCTATGGTCAAGTACGTCAGGGGCTCTGCGGTGCGTTGTGTACGTTGGCTCCATCAACTTTACTTGAGTTTCATATGGCAACGTAGCAACTCAGAAGTTCAGCAAGCTGAACTTTTGACGGACCCAACGCAGTTAATGCAGTGCAGCAACCAATCAGAGCGTCTCACTGTAGTGATGTCACTATACACGTATCTTGAATGAAGCGGGATAAGAAAAAACAGTTTCAACAATGGAAGACAAGCTGATCTTGGCCGTCTGCAATCCCAGAGAACTTTATGATCCGTCCTCGTCTTTGTATAGAGACAGGAATGTAAAGGAACTTGCTTGGATGAAGATCGCTAAAGAGATAGGGGTGTTGGATAAGTTATCAAATCTTTTCTCAACGTAGTTATTGCCCGTGTCGTTAGCTCCTGAAGCAAATGTTTAAACTCCCTAAACTCAGAATGCGTCTGAATAATGGGGTGAACCTACAAACGGCGCTGATGTAGCCAAAGTCAACGTTGTCTAGCTTTATTTAGCAAATAAAGCCAAGCCACTCTCTCGATACTATCCGCCATAGTTAAGAATAGACGGCAACAGAAGAAGCCCCGTTCAAGTGTTCTTTTTTCCTCAGATGAAAGTGTTGCATGGTTTTTTGGACATGCGTTAAACGGTCTGAATGCAGCATTACTAATTTAGAGATGATCTGCAAAGGGGAGTGGACCAAAATTCCTCCTACAATATGTGCATACTTGGTCATCAATTACAAGAAACATTTTACCTCTGTGCTTGCAAACAGAAGTTTTGCCACTAAGTATTAGATCTTTTTTTTTTTGTTAGAGGGTTCAAATACTTATTTCACTCAATGAAATGCAAATCAGTTTCTATCTTTTATTTAAATAATTTTTTATTTTATTTTTCTTTTTATGTGCTGTCACTTTTAAAATAAAACTACCATTAAAATGAAACTTTTCTGAGACTTTTGATTTCTTTGTCAATTGACGAGGGGTCAAATAATTATTTCCCCCACTGTAAGGTGGAAATTGTCTAATAAAACCTAACGAGGAGGTCTTCAGAGCAATGAATTTGAATATTTCACAAGTTACGCAATTGATTTTTAAGAGGGAAGGAGCAGATGACTCAGTTTGTCCTCATCCACAACTCTTTGAAATTTTTTTAAGAATTTATAATCCTTATATAATAATTCTACTCAAACCGAATGATTTTATTAGTGTTTTTGTGTGTGTTGACAGGAAGATAAAGTCAAATGGTGCCTATATAGACCACTCACATCTGTAGAAAATTGCTTTTAAATTTTTATGACATGGCAATCAAGGGGACTTTCCATATTCAGGCGTCAACTAAAGGCTAACTGCACTCATGTTGAAGTTGCACTGCTTTTGAATACTAAACACTGCTCCATAATCAGCATTCCAGAAGATCTTAATTTTTTTACCCACTTTTTTCACTACAGTCAATATTTTGAGTTCTGTGTCTTATTGACCAAGCTCTTTATCGGACACACTTGCTCTGCTGGGACATTTTTATTCTGCTGCTTCTTTGCATCTGCAGAGCACTGATCCTGCTCATTTGCTTTGAATTTCTGTTTTTGCTCCCTCTCCCCCAAAGAGTAGAAAGTTAACCCAGTTTGATCTCAGTTCTTTGCTTTTCACAGTTGCTGTTTTCATGTATCCTAACGTTTTTTCCACTCTTCCCTTGGGTAGAAGGAAGAGGCCCCTTGCGGCTCCAGATTTAGAAAAGCTCCTGTTTTCCACTGAATTTCAATGTGTGTTGTTCTTTGTTTCATCCCCTCTTTTTTTTACCGTGAGCTCTGTTTGTCACTGTATTTTGTTTTTTTGTGTCTGTTTATTGCCTAATGAAAGGCTACAGGAACATTTTATGCAGTGACACAAAGCTTCCTTTAACCTTCAGCTTGTCAGAGCTTGGCTTTCTTAGATAGCAGCAGATTAGGTCCAGGATTATTGATTTTACTCACACAAAAGGAAACTATTATCTAGATGGGTATCGACTATAAGTAATGAGCAGTTGGCTCTACTAAATTATTTTGCACATTACTCCAGTGAAAAAAGAGTATTTCTTAAATCAAACAAATTATATAAAATTTGATGTCTCTCCTACTCACACATTGACATTCACATGCAACATCTTATTATACATCTGTCTTTCGGGCTTCTTTATCAACTTTTTTTCTTCCAAGTTTTTTACATTTTCTTCTATGTGCTTCTTCCTTTGAACACCAGCATGTTATTGAGCTCAGAGTACTAGCTGGATTTCTCAGTCCATATTAGGAAGGTTTTGATGAGTGATGGATGTTGCAGATCTTTTTCCTCACTCCGTTTGTATCCATGTGCATGCGGGTGTGTCTGTGTTCTGGTTTTGTTTTTTGACAAGTCTGTTTCTTATCAGTTCCCTGAAAGTCAAACCAAAAATATAAGCTGTGACAGAATTAAAAAAAAACTTTTGTCTACATGTTTTGGGGGAGCAAAAGATGCTTGAAGCGTTTGCTTAGTTATATTTTTTGGAAGCTTCTGTTAGGTTCTTATCTATAATATCTTTATTATCTATACTTCTGTTGTATCGCATTGCAGCAATGGAAGGCTAGCAGTTCGTCTGATGTTTTTTTTTGTAAGATCCCATTTTAGCTAAATTTAAAAAATCGTCAGGTTGATTATGTACAGGAACTCAGTAATAGCAACAACAACAAAAAAACGTAAGTAAATTTTCACAAGAGGCTATTTTTATTTTGGTTCCGTTTTCCTTGCCAAAAAGCATTATTGCCAATCTAATGAAGTTACATTGGCTGAGGCTTTTTACTGTGTCATTCCTCTAGTCCAGCCTGAGTATGGTAAAGATTGGGATTTTTCAGAAGGCTTTCATTTGCGCCACAAAATCTAAGATAATATTACTGTGGTTTTCTTGAGTTCAGTCCCATAGTTTAGGACTGCAAAATATATCGCATGAAAGTATTCATGGCAAACTTTTCTACAACTTCAACTAACTTTAAATGTTTTTAGCTGGAGCAAAAGTATACATAAATTCTTGGCATGAGTTTATGAACCCACTGGCTGTCCATACACTTGCATTTTGTGTTTATTTTTTCATTATTATATGATTTTTTAATATACCGCTATACCAGTGAATAGCTCAGAAAACTTCCGTAATGTTTAATGTGGGGAAGTGTTTCAGCGGTGACCGATTTCACTGCTACACGCTCTTCACTAGTGTGAAAAGTAACAGTTTTAACTAAGTACAGCTGTTGGCGGGTGCTGTCAGAGCGAAGCACACAATGCTGATGAAGTAATTCCAAAAAGAAATATATATATATATATATATATTCTCGCATCTCATCCATTTCCATCCATTCTCGCATCTCATCCATTTCCACCTGGTTATATATATATATATATATATATATATATATATATATATATATATATATAATATGTGTGTGTGTGCATATATTTATACACCTTTAACCACTCTCAGAGTTTCTTTTTATTCTACAAACTAACTATGAAAAGGGAACTATTACTAATAACTTCTATCTTTGAACTTTTGGTTAGCACTGCCTCATGCATACTATCTTTTGTTAGTTTGCTAGAACACTCTCCATTTACAGAGACACAATGTGTATACATTTACTTAATTGTGGTATGAGTTAAAGGTCAGGCTTCTGTGGGGGTTCTGTATATCTGCTCTTCTAGTGACAATTGCCTTTTGTAGTCATTATTCTTCCGCAGTCTCCATTTTTGTTAGTTTCTCTGTTTTTGGATATATTCCAATCGTGCCCTTCTCTGTCATAACAGCAGTAGGTTCACACAGGCATAGCACAATTTAGCAGCTTTTTACCTCAAAGGTTTTTTAGCAGTTACTCATATAATGCCTCTTAGCTGTGACTGAAGAAGATGTACACGATAGCCTGAATCAATTTTCTCGCTTTTTAATGCCTGCTCTGTTTCATTTACTTAACGACTGCAGCAAGAACGGTTTTCATTGGTATTTTCTTAAATATTTGCTTTTCAACCACATCATTTAACAAAACTGTTTTCCGTGGCTGAGCCTTTGCCAAAATAGTGAGTCTCTTGAGCTGGTAAATAGAATTAGAGCTAAGATAAAAACAAATAACTACCCTTCATTTGAAAACACTCTATTAGTTTCTCTTTCAGTGAGAAATAATTAGCTTTTCCCAATAAGCATTACCCTGAATTTGGAACTTCAATTAGTCCAAAAGATGGCAGGCTGGTGGCTCAGTGGACGGCAACAACATGGCTGAGCCAAATAGGAAACTACCCCCCTACTAATACACAGGAGCACATTTTCTGTCTATAAAGATTAACCAACAAAGAGCCTGTCCCATTTTCTATCGGATGATTGAACTTTTGTGTGAATGAGCTTCACAAACAAATGAAAAACAACATTCATAAAAGGAAAAGTATAAGAGATTTGAAGGCTGGTGGGCCGTATGGCAATCAATGGTCTCTGCTGTGCCTGTGACATTTCTATCTTAGATGTACAACAGAAGTTGCCTCTATGAGTGCAGTAACAGCTTCAGAAAGCAGGAGAGTGTTATGCGTTTAACTCATTTTTGTGCCTTTTTCAACTCTTAAATATCGAAATTTGATAACTGCTACACACCAAGAAAGACTGACAGTTTAGGTGGCCCGTCCATCTTTTCTGCTTCTGTGTCTTACTAGGCATTTAGTCATCAGGATTTCTTTTCCATACGTCCATCACACATTTGCATTTCCACCTTACCAGTGATATTATTTACTTACTGATCTTGCTTACCAGTTGGGTTGGAAGATAGGTAGCCTCAGATAAACAACACTCTAGAATTTTTTATTTATGTATCTGATACTGTACTATAATTTGAGGTGTATTCACACCAGCTTTGTTTAGTTCGTTTGAAACAAACTACTTTGTTTCCTCCCTTGGTCCAGTCCTTTTGCACTGAGGTGAATACAAATCAGCAAACTCTGGTGCAGACCAAACAAGCGAACCAAGACCTGCTGGAATGATTCCAAAGGAACCCTGGTGTGGAGCAAATCAGGTGTGAATGCAACCAAACTGTATCCGACCCATTGATCAGAAAAAGCAACATATTTTTTAGCCTGGACAGACACCCATCTTTGTGGCGTATTATGAGAAGTAGTTGTTTTTTTATGGCATTTTTGTATGTGTGCTGTGAATATCACCATGGTGACATATATTCAGTCTATTTATATTTTTTCCAGATTTATAATGTTATGTTAATTCAACACAATCCATCTATCTGTATCCTATTGTACACCTCATGTTGCATCAAATGGTCTTGACGCTTAAACATTTCTATTAAGATCTGTAGCTGCATCATTGGTTGCTCTACAATCTTTGGTTGTCACTCACTTTAATAGTTTAAAAAGATCTGGTTATAAGAATTTTGTATCTGTTGATTCTTTAAGTGATACAATATTATTTTTCTTTCAGTCTTTCTTTCAGTTTAGGCTATTTTAAATTCAAAAAAACCAAACAGAGAATCAAAATTGTGCAATAACACATCATGCAGATTAATAAGTTGCATGTATGAACATTTCACTGGCCTGAATGCGCTGCAAGGAGCTGGACTCCTCCGCCTTTGCGTAACGAAGGATGAGGTGCCAATTCAGCCATGATTTTGAAATCGGGGGAACATTTATCCAACTGAAGTGATCAGAATACAACAACACTCTTTGAACAAGGGGCTGATGGATGCGCTGTTTTTGCATCAATAAACTGCAGTGACCTGTCACTGCCAGTCTTTGTTGTGCCAACTGCAGATGTGCTCCACTCTTTTAAATCCGTTCAAATACGAAAAATATGGTGAGATATTTTCACATGGCTTCCTAGTTTTACAATGTTTACGCTTAACTGTACAATGGCTGAAAGACCTTAGAATAATTTAGTTGCAGTGTGAATAGGAACCAAATCAAAAAACAAAAAAAAACAAAAAAAAATTTGTCCGGACCTAAGCAGGCGAATTAACAGACCTTCCTGGTGTGAATACACCCCTAATAACTCTCATTTGTTTTATCTCACCTGTAGCTTGACTTTTTGTTTTAATTTTCAGTACTTTTCTTTAGTTTTTGTTTTATTTGATTGATTAATAAATAATCAAGTAATGTTTAAACATTTGTTCAATCCATTTATACTTACAGGGCTTAATACATTTAATTTAAATTTCTGCCACTGGATATTTCTGGAATGTGTATTTGAGTTGGTCTGCATTCTAAATGCATAGAAATATTCAAGATATTTGCTGCTTGTGTCAGCTGGAATGTACGCATGGGGCACTGTTTCAGCAGAGTTGTTTTTTGTTTTTGTTTTTTTGAGATGAGAAAACCTCAGACTGTCAGGCACAAAGATGATGTTCAACATATGCAGCACATATACCAGAGTGGACTGAAACCTACATCCACATCTTTTACGTGACATTATATTACAGTCTGCGCAGAACTTATTTCTTATTTCAGTCCCAGAGATCTAAGACCACATTGAAGGTTGCTGTAGACCATGGCAGTCACTAAAGCATGGAGCAGAAAAGGCCAGCTGATTTCTGAGATGTAGTAAACATCCTGTGACATAACTCCGGGTCACCTTAAGGTCTTGAAAAACCATGCAGCTGAGTAATGTCAGCAGATAGTTAAAGTTCCCTTGTGGGATGTTGAGAGACCGAGGGTGCGACCTGTGTAGAAACAAGCTGCAGTAAACAGTGTCTTTTAACTCTCAGCGCCCAACGCTGAGGTAAACGTGGAAAAAAAAGCAAGGTATGTGAGGACTGATAGAAAAAAAAGGATCCAAATAAAAATCACTGATGTGGTGAGTGGGCTGTGCAACTGGTTGATGCTTCTCTGATGCCTCACACAGATCTCAGACTGACAGAAAGCTTTTGATAAGCAATCTTAATGTCAGTTGCACTCAAGTTCAGCCAACGTGTAAAACTCCCACGTCCGTCTGTATCACACAAGTGCTTGCTCTTGTAAGTTCAAAGTTGTTGAAATTACAAGCTTGAAATACTTGACATTCACATCAACCAATCCCAATTTAGACAAATCTCTCTTCATAAATAATGCCATTTTAAATTTGATTCCGTCTTGCGGCGGTGCAGAAGCTTCCAACCAAAAGCTGGCGCACTAGAATATTTTTCCATGCTTAATGCTAATTAACATAAATACACTTGGCATTTATGGCTGTGGAATCACAAATGTACACAAATACTGGAACCATCAGTTGTTTTCACATGATGCTATTAAAGAAAGAACAATGCATAAGAACAAAAAAAACATAGATGGACTTACATGTATGCCATTAAAAAGCAATTGTTAAATCTGCTAGATGGGTTAATTAACATCCAGTTTATGGATTTCCTTTCAGTTATGCTTATAAAACATATAGTCAGACGGTCAAACAAATTTTCAAAGACATAGATTAGTTTTAAATGTGGTCTGAGCAGTCAGATTGCAGTGCATCCCGTGTCTGTTTTGTCTGTCTGTTCTCCTTGATTTAATGTATTTTAGCACTGGCTTTGAACATCTTCGTACTTAAACTTATCAAATGTCTGCATATCTGCATATGACTTCTTAGAAAATTTAACCCAGGCACACTGTGCTTTATTGCTTTCAATTTTAACAAGCCCATAAACTTTTATAGTTTAGCAAACGTGAGGTGGAAATAAAGCATTTTTTTTTATGCTGAAGAAAATCAGTTCAGTTTAAAGTTTTATGCAAAACTATATTTTACTTACTATGATATTTAATTTTTGATTAATATTGGTATTGTTTACAACTTGAAATTGCTTTTTTAAGTTGAAATCTGAAAGAAGTATTATTTGGAGGAACAAAAGTAAAGCACCAGAATCTGTAGAAAGATGTTCTGAAAATCCAGGTGTATAGCTTGGATCAAAATAAATGTGTGGGTTAGTGGGGGACTACTAATGTAGTCTTTGTCCAGTCTCCCTATATTGAAATCATCTATTTGTTCATTATATAGTATGCTATATCAGTTGTAAATGCTATTTTCTCCTTACTTTGAGCTGGAAAATTCTCAAGATTATAAGGAAAGAAAGTGTGTTCTAAAACTGTTTTCAGAAAGGTTGTTTTTAAATGTAAATGTTTGACATTTTTCAAGGTATGCTATTGCTTAATAAAAAGCACAAAACTCAATGTAGTAAGTGAATGAAAACAACAAAAAAACACTTTAAAAACAGAACTGGTACTAATGTTGAAAACATCAGTCCTTTTTTGTCTGTTTGCAGTGGCACAAACCTTGGTGAGATATGTTTATTTTGATTTGAAATGACTCATATTTATGTAATATTGTTCTGTTTAAGAGACATCCATGTCATCAATATTATAAAGCCGTAACTATATAATAATAGCCCACGGGCTGCAAATATATCTGCCCATAAATCAAAGTCCCCTTTCATAAAACATACCTATTGCCTTTCAGGTGTTCAATCTGCAGCCTATACCTCTGGTCATATGACATAAATATTTTTCATAAGACTTGAGTCCTTAACCACAAGTCAAATCTAGACTTTTTTGGCTTAAATTACTCACCTTCTCTGTGTTGATGCTGTTTAATGATGGCCCCTAGATGTCTCCCCATATAAGATGGGATGCTTCACATTAGCAACAAATAAATGGATTATACAAAAATAAAATAAAATACAGAAAGAAACCAGATATCAGCATATGATTACGAGGTTACATAACTGACTGCACACACGCTATTAAAAAATCACAGATTTTTACCCCATTTTACACCAGCTACAGTGCTGTTACTTTCACTTACGAGCACTGATTTATTATTCCCACATTATTACATAAAAATGACTGAGTTGGACTTAACTTATCTTTAAACAGTTCAAATGTGGAAACATTTGATAAACGTACTCTGACAGAATCTGTATTTCCTAAAAAAAAAAATCTCCCAAGACACACTATCTAGTTTCAGTAGTTTTACTCAAAGCCACAAGAGTCAGATTATTGAAAACACAAGTTGAAAAAGATGGCTGGTACTTGGTGTTCACTACATGCAATTAAAACAGAATTAACAGAGACCTGATTAAAGAGTAAATAAATACAGTTGATCTTTTGTTAACAAGTGAGAGATATCCAAAACAAATATCTCATGCTGATTTTTTTTCTAATAGTTTGTGTTGGGGAAACATGCAAAAAAAAGGCCTTGTAAAATTAGCTAAAATATAAGATGAAAACATTAAAATGATCACTCTCTATAATGGACTACAGCTGCAGTTCTTTCAGAGATAGAGAATAATATATTCAGCTCCATTTACTCTGACTGAACAAAAAAGCTAATTTTACTAAAGGTTTTAATGATAATTTTCTCCAGTCTATTCTCTTTATTAACTATTCTGAAATGTACATCTAGAGGGGATATGACAAAGAAATTATTTTCCACTACTGAATACAAAAATGGCAAAAGCAGCTGTTTATGAGTAAGCGCCTGTTTAAGGTTTTTTTCCGGTTTGTTTCCCAAATCATACCACACTCTTCTTTTTGACACACAATATAATCACACTCAGCTACACAAAACTGTGTGCTGAGGTCAGCAGAGCTGTCTCACTATTTACTCTTTGTACTTGTTGTGAAAGCTTTAACGACAAGCCTCTGGCAAAATATGTCTGGAGGATACAGAATTTCTTCCTGTGTGATATGGAGATTTGAATGACACCAAAGGGTAACCTTCGGGCGCATTTTAAAAATGGAAATACTTTGGAACATTTTCTCTTTTGTCTCATCTTTTTAAAAGTTATTAATGACAGTGGAACATTTGAAATGTATTATATGTTGATTAATGTTGACCAATATCCAAAACTCTGTCTAAATCTTAGGCCAAACAAGTTTACTTTGGTTCTATCAATCTGTACGGCTTCAAAGTCAAGTGAAATGAAAATTATTTTCCTGAGGACCCCTTCCAACATTTTAAAAATGTGTTTAGTCTTTCCTATTATCTGCTTTCAGAGTTATATTGATCACCTAATAAGTCAAGTGCGCTGATGCAGATACACATCTAAAAGTTGCAGGTGATGGTCGTTGCAGATGACCACTTGTACTGAGCCAGGCTCTTCAGTAGGTTTCTTCCTGTCAAAACAGAGTTTTTCCTCTCCAATGTCGCTATCTGCTTTAGTATGAGGGATTGCTTGAATTGGTGCTCTGTAAATAAACTGAATTTAATTTAAATTGAATTGATTTGAATTGTATGCATCTGAGGACTGAAGTTGGAGACCCCCAAACCTTTACATTTTGCTAGATTGACACATGATGGTCAATATGAAATATCAAATTAAACTTACATTCTGTACACATCTCTGAAAATACTGCTTTTAATTTAAAAACTAGCTGTTACTCTGAAGGTGAGTGTCCTGTTTCTCTCTTTATGAAGCTACATTGAGTGTGGCATGCCATATTTGTTTTCATTAGGTGCAGCAAATTTAGACTTACGCTGATTTAAAGAACACATATTTGGAATTTATTATCAAATATGTTTTTGCAATAATTGATTCCAGTCCAGTTACTCATGTGGGGTTTGAGACAAAATTTAATTGTCCCCCAGTAATATACTATATAAGCGTCATAACATGTTGTTTTCAATGTTATGCCATTTCTCTGTTTTTATTATTATTTTATATCTCACTGGCTATATTAATAGCTATAACTTATATACAGGGACATTTTACCAATACTGGCAAATTTATTTTTTGCTATAGCTGAATCATTTCTGCAGTACCCCTATTTTATCTAAAGGAACAACTACCATTTGTCAGTTTTGACTGAGGGGAAAAATAAAATAAAAGGCCACATACAGTATTTGTACCTGCTCAGCCAAACAAAATAAGTGTTGCCTTTTTACCTGAATTGTGAAGGTGCATCTTTGTGTTTCTTCCATCTGCAGAAGCAGAAAATGATTATATTCCATCTGAGCTACATTTACCCATCCTTTGTTCAGAGGCAGCCTGTGATGAAAATAACTGTCAGGAGGTATTCTGAGACACTAAAGAAACTCTGAAAGGTCATTGTGAAGCCAAAGGCCAGGATGCACTCTGTGAGCCACAGGGAGATGATATAAATGCCATTACTGATTGTGTGACAGACTAAATAAATTTCATTGTGGAACATCTCTAGCAACAAAGTGATGTGCTTCACCCACAAAGAAATCCCTAGATACCCATGGAAGTAAGTGAGTTGCTGAACAACAAAACGAAAGCTCCGAAGGACACTGACTCATTGTCATTGAGGATTGTGTGCTTCAAGGTGAGGGGATTTCAGACTGAATGTGTTTTTCAATTGACTTTGCTCTAAAGAAGGCTTAGCATTCTCCTTGACTGCCACACAAACCTCACATCCTCTTTGGACCCATATATTCTCCTGTCACAGTCTCATTGACATTAACACAGCCTCATCAACATCTCCGCCTACATCAAGACACTGAAATCCCTCACCTTGTTCCCCCTCACGGTATTTGTCCGTCCTCATTAATCAGGTAAAGATCAGACCTGGCCAAACTGAACTGCAACAAGGTTGCATCACCAGATAGGACCAGCCCCAGCATCCTAAACACCGTCATCTTTTAGTACACAAATTTACTGCAGGACCTCTACAAAAAAGTGTGTGAAGAGTTCCTTTTAGCAGAATGGGAGAACTTTCCAGAAGAAAACAAGTCTATCATAAAAAGTTTGGTTGGAAGTTTTGAACAGCAATCCTGTTTGGATTCCCCTGCGCATTTAAAGAGATTTAGCTGTCAGTCCATGTGAGAACCTTTAGGAAAAAAATGGGGGTGATGCCCCCACAACTGCCTGGAGTATCGACTACCTGCCTCCCAGACCAGTTAATAAGGCTAAAATGCTGTCTGACATGGTGGTCGGCGAAACAGGAACACTGATCACTCAACATTTCTCTTCTCCTCGTTTGCCTCAGATGTCCATTAAGGGCTTAGCATCCTGTCCCCTGCAAAATTACTCACATTACTCTGCAGTTGTCATTTTGTTGTGCTGAACAGGAACAGAAGTATCTTATCTTAAATGTGATATAGGATAGGCAGAGATGACGGGTAGATCTTTTAAAAAACAGTAGTAAAAACACATGTTTCCATGCTAGAGGGACAGAGCTGGTAGTAGAACACTCAAAGTATTTGGCTGTTCATTTGGACAACAGATTAGACTAAAGAATGCAACACAGAGGATATTTACAAGAGGAAACGGAGCAAAAACTACTTGAAAATCATGTGTTTTTCATGCCAGCAGCAAGATGTTGCATATCTTCTTAGAGGATGTGGTGAAATGTACAATTTTCTTTGAAGCCATCAGTTGAGGGCAGCAGAATCAGAACACAGCGACTCAAAGAGACTGAACATTCTGAATAAAAAGAGTGGCTCTCTGCTGGGGACTTCTCTGAAGCCCCTGGAGCTGACATTCCAAGAATAAATGAATGTACATATAAGATGGAAATGAGAACGGAGCGGCTAAAGCATGAGACGGCAACCTCTGGCAGTGTCCAGTGAGGGGTGTAAAGGGCAGTTTGCCTCTAATGCAGATTCAGAGCGTACTGGCAGGGTGACTAATGACCTACAGTGCTCTCAATTATTATCACTTGCATGGATTCGCACACACACGCACACACACACGTTCACCCAAACCCCATATGATTCACTCTAGTTAAAGCTTTGTAGAAGTATGACTCAGTTGTAGCTCTCTTTCTCCAACTCAATTTTTCCAAGACCCATAGACTTGAGTTCTAAATGAGGACATCAGCACTCTGGGAAATAGGTTTGTCCCACAGAAAAGTCACCCCTGGGAAGCGTAAATTAGCCTTCTGCCCTGCCACAATAAATGGGAAAATGGGACTCATTAATTCTTGGGGTCATATCTTTCATCACACTTCTTATGCATTAAAGGTTCTTTTACCTTTTACACTTTGGCTTTAGTTTTGAGACATGGTGTTTGTAAGTTTTTTTTATGTCAGTTAAGGACCTATCAGTCAAGTTTATCTAAGCATACTTTTCTGGGGGGTTTTAAGGTCATTATTGCCTTCTCACTTGTTTGGGAATGGGCTGCATTGGTGTTGTTGGAGAATGGTGTTGCAGTGCTCCTGTAATCTTGTGGGTTGTGGTGATATCTTTTATTCTGCTGATATAAGGGATGTTTCTTTTTAAGTATGCTGTGGGTTTGTAGGGATCAGTGTGAGGTCAGCCAGCGGGCCTGCTGGATCTTGGCCCTTGTCTGCCCCTTGATGCTCTGACTTTCTCTGTGTCTGCAGACTCTTGGGCCTGCTCCCAGGCTTGGCGGGGCTGTTCCTCCTCACCCCTTTGGGATCTCCTCTTGACTTTAATTCCTGGTCATCTCTACCTCCACATACATAACAGACATGCCTGCTACTCAATGCATAACATATATACAGTACATGGACTCAGGTAGCGCCACAATACTATATATATTCACAAAAGATATGCAGCAGTTAATGAGTTCTGAATCCCAGGAAGGCAAAATCTGGCCGCACTCATTTTGATATACAGGATCAAAATTATTCAAACCCCCGGCAGATTTAGCTGAAATATTATTTTTATTGCACTAACTGTTTTTTATCTGATTGAAATTGTCACAGACTTCTTACAAAAGATGGCAAGAAATTGTTCAAGGGATAAAACATTTTTTAAGTAAACATTTTTTGTTTTAGATTTTAACTGAACTATCATGTAGTAAATTCTCTACAATATGGAAAAGCATTTGATGTTGTTGGAGCAATCAAATGCTTAGATCTGCAGATAACCTTGCTTCTCTCCACAGTTATATTTACCATTATTTGAGAGTTATTGCTTTTGTACTAAGCTCCAAGTCTTTGATGTTAAAAGCCTCCTTAAGGCTTTGACATACCTCAGTGTTTGTGCATGTGAGCCAACTGGACTTGCAGACAAGTACACTCCCCTATTGACTTTATTTTTAGCTCAGCTGAATAACCGCGTTCCACTCGGAGTTACAGTTTTCACTACAACTACTTTAGAAGCTCTTATGTTTTCTTTCAGAGCAGGAGAGGAAAGAAAAGAAAAGAATAAAGTAATTTCTTGCTGGAATATTAATACATTATTTGCATTGTTGTCGCTTTCAGAAAATTTTTTGGGGTTATTTTAAATGGTTTCATTTAAAAGTAATCATCGCTGTAGTTTTTCTTCTTCTGCTTGTAATCCGAGCCACTGTGTTTGGAGCCACATTCTGTATAAGAGTATTATTTTTCCAGTTGTGCACACCCAATATGGTTACAAAAACCTGAGCTGGGCCTCGAAGCTTGGCTTAATGGTTGGGAACAAATAATGACATTTTTGTCACAAATGTTTTAACAAAAGGAGAGCGGACTGAGAGGTAAGAATTCATTCTCACCATCACTGTAACGTTTTGTTCCATCTGTCTTTAGTGGTTATATTACCTATCTCAAAATCTATCAGAATGGTCTATAATGCTTAGTCTAAAAAATATTATATGTATATACAGACGTGGACAAAATTGTTGGTACCCTTCATTAAATCAAAGAAAAACTCATAATGGTCACAAAAATAACTTTAATCTGACAAAAGTAATAATAAATAAAATTTATATAAATGTTGACCAATGAAAGTCAGACATTGCTTTTCATCCATGCTTCAACGGAATTATTTAAAAAATAAATGCATGAAACAGGCCTGGACAAAAATGATGGTACCCCTAGAAAAGAATGAAAATAATGTGACCAAAGGGACATGTTAATCCAAGGTATGTCCACTAATCAGCATCCTAGGTGTCTACAATCCTGTAATCACTCAGTGGGCCTATATATAGGACTCCAGGTAGTCACTGTGTTGTTTGGTGACGTGGTGTGTACCACACTCAATATAAACCAGAGGAAGCAAAGGAAAGAGTTGTCTCAGGAGATGAGAAAGAAAATCATAGACAGGCATGTTAACTGTAAAGGCTATAAGACCATCTCCAAGCAGCTAGATGTATCTGTGACTACAGCTGCACATGTCATTCAGTAATGTACGATCCATGGGACTGTAGCCAACCTCCCTGGACGTGGCTGCAGGAGGAAAATTGATGACAAATCAAAGAGACAGATAATCCAAATGGTAACAAAAGAGCCTAGAAAGACTTCAAAATAGATCCAAGCTTAACTTTATGCTCAAGGAACATCAGTGTCAGATCGGAACATCCTTCGCTGTTCGACCCAAAGAGGGCCACATGGGAGACGAACAAGGAGAGGACAAATCATTAAAATGAACAGACTGGAGTATGCCAAACTACATTCTGACGAGCCACAAAGCTTCTGGGAGAATGTCCTGTGGACAGATGAGACAAAAATGTACCTTTTTGCCAAGGCACATCAGCTCTATGTTCACAGACAGAAAAATGAAGCATATCTAGAAAAGAACACGGTCCCTACTGTGAAACATGGGGGAGGCCTGGTTATGTTCTGGGGCTGATTTGCTGCATCTGACACAAGATGTCTTGAATCTGTGCAGGGTACAATGAAATCTCAAGACTATCAGGGGATTCTAGTGAGAAATGTGCTGGCCAGTGTCAGAAAGCATGGTCTCAGTCACAGGTCACGGGTCTTACAACAGGAAAATGACCCAAAACACACAGCTAAAAACAGCCAAGAAGGGCTAAGAGGAAAACACTGGCCTTCTATGAGCCCTGATCTCAATCCTATTGAGCATCTTTGGAAGGAGCTGAAACGTGCTGTCTGGAAAAGGCGCCCTTCAAACCGGAAACAACTAGAACAGTTTGCTCATGAGGAGTGGGCCAAAATACCTGCTGAGAGGTGCAGAAGTCTCATTGACAGTTACAGGAATCATTTGATTGCAGTGATTGCCTCAAAAGGTTGTGCAACCAAATATTAAGTTGTGGGTACCATCATTTTTGTCCAGGCCTGTTTCATGCATTTATTTTTTAAATAATTCCGTTGAAGCATGGATGAAAAGCAATGTCTGACTTTCATTGGTCAACATTTATATAATTTTTATTTATTATTACTTTTGTCAGATTAAAGTTATTTCTGTGACCATTATGAGTTTTTCTTTGATTTAATGAAGGGTACCAACAATTTTGTCCACGTCTGTATATATATATATATATATATATATATATATATAGTTGTGTTTATTTCTGTCTTACAGGTTTGTCCCACCCTTTGTCTTTACTTTAATTTCACATGTTATTTATTTTTTCTTTGTCACTGTCCCACTGTAGTCTCTGTTGGCAGAATATGATGAAAACATTCAATATTTTTGTCAGTCATTCCAAACCTTTATTTACAGTACCTTTGATGATTATGGGTTGAAGATGATGAAAACCATGAATTAAGTAGCTCAGAAATTTTCAAATGGTAATATGAGGCCTCTGAAAAGTATGACAAGGCTTTTTATTGTGGGCAGTATAAGGTACACCTGTGTACTAATAATGATGTCATATCAGCATCTTGATGTGGCACACCTGTGAGGTGGTTTGGATTATCTCAGCAAAGCAGAAGTGCTCACTATCACACATTTAGACTGATTTGTGAACAATGTTTGAGAGAAATTTTAATATTTTGTATCTGGAATGAATTTAAGCTCATGTACGTTAGTTAAGTAAAGGAAGAGTTTCGGCTTTTGCTTTTTAGTCCCTGCTTTCATTGATAGACGAAGATGTTTTAAAACCAATCTTAACACTGAAGTAGTCTTATTCATCTCGTCTACCCATAATTACATGCATTGAAAGAAGGATCTTTTTTGTTGCATAAAAGTGAGCAATTTTATGGTAGACACTCATTTGGTTTATATGCAAGCTCATAGCAAGAGATTTAAAACCACCTCTTAATCATAACATTCAACAAATTAATTCAAATTGGCTTGCTGGAGGATGGCATCACTATATTATTGCTGCCAGGTTTGGCCTTTAAGCCGGAGACTCCAGTCTGGACGGCTCGCAGACAGCGCTGCCTGCAGAATATGCCTGCAGCCCCAGGAGAGCTTTCTATCGTGCTGCGTCTGCTCTTCTTGCTCCTCACACACATCCATTCTCCCTGCTCTGGCTGTCAAACCCTGGGTCCCCTCCAATAGAACCCCACCCCCCAGCCTCTCTTTCCTTCCCCCTGTTTCCCTCAATTGCCACCCCCCTCCTCTGGTTCCACCTCTCTTCCTTTGCTCCACTGGGCTTGTGAAGGTGAGCCCGTTCCCCAGTGGCACAACTGTACAGATTGCAATGTTTCCTGCTCAAATGGTGGCTGTTCTCCTGAGAATACATCCTCTTAGAAAATGGCTGTGTTGCTCCTCATCTTTCTCGTTATTAATCTTTTGTTTGACTGTTTTTGTCCACGCCCAACTTATATGTCCTTATTATTTAGTCTCTATCCCTCTCTAGGTCAGCTCTCCTTGACACAACAAGCAGGGGAGCCTCAGGCTGCTCGATGTGTCACCTAAAAGCAAGACTAATGAAAAATAAACTTCCCCTGAGGTTTAAGGCCAGTTTGGTGACAGCTGCCATCCCATTACTTGTCCCTAAAAGCTCCTTTATGAGCAGAACATGAGCAGGGCAATGACGAGAGTATTATGGATGCTGCAGACAACTTTAATGTAGCTTTCTCCCTGAAGGTCATGTGTGTTTTGATAATATCCGTCTGCAGATTTGTGGCAAATGTTGCCTTTCAGACCTAGTTTTGTAATTTAACTCTATAGAAGCCTCATCTTAAGGCTGGCTGTGTACATTATAGCTGTGTCATATGGTTTCCTAAACAGATGCTTGTAGTGCATTCTGTGATTTTAATACTGAAGCTGAGACGGGTATTAAATGTATTAGACTGCAAATGTCACTTTTATAAGGGACATTAGGCGCACACAGGATTATCTTAATGTTTTTTAAAACTATATCAGTTGATTTACAGTTTAGATCAGAAGTTTAAATCCCTCAGCAACAAAACATGTGCTATCATTTGTTAGTGAGGTTATGGTATTATTCTGATTTGAGATTTCAACATCCATCTTGGCAACATTAGTTTTATTTAATTTTTTTATAAATTATGGAAAATCTTACAATTTAAGATTATTCCATAAATGTTCATTATAGTTGTGGTTGCAACTGTGGGAAGAATGTTCTAAGAACAGCTTAATACCTGTCATACACTGAAATAGTATCATACTGTGGGACTGTTTTACTGCCAGTGAAACTGGTGCATTGCACACAGTGGATGGGATGTTTAAGACCAACGCTTGTTCATAATACTTTGACTGCAGCCAAGATCAGCAGCTTGCTGGCTGAAAGTACCACAATTTAGTGTTCCAGAAAGATGATAATCCATAATCCATAACAAAAACCTAACTTGGTTTTGATATCTTTGAATTGATAAAGTTGGGAATTGTTAAAACAATCTAAACCCTATTAAAAATGAATCACTCCGGATCATGGCAGTAGCTTATGTAGAAAATGTGTGATATCTTTACAACTTACTAAAGAACATATATCAAAGTATTAGTAGAATTGTATGAACATGCTGTAACTAAGATTGTATGTAAAATCTTAATGCTGTGCTGTCAAGAGTAAATATGCATCCATTTTCTAAACCGCTTATCCTCAAGTGGTCGCAGGGGGGCTAGTGCCTACCTCCAGCTGTCAACGGGCTAGAGGCAGGGTACACCCTGGACAGGTCGCAAATCCACCGCTGGGAAACACTGAGACAAACACGACAAAGAGCCATCCACACACACACTCACACCTAAGGATAATTTATAGAGACCAATTACCTGAAAGTCATGTTTTTGGATTGTGGGAGGACGCCGAGTACCCTGAGGAAACCCACACATGCACGGTGAGAACATGCAAACTCCATGCAGAAAGACCCTGGGCTGGGATACGAACCCACAAGACTAAGTGCTACCCACTGAGCAACACAAATAGATAAATTGATATAGTATTCATCCTCATAGAAAGTGCATGTAAACACCCGGCTGAGACTTTACATTTGCCAGTTGGAACCAAACCCTATGCTTCTAGATAAGTAAACAAACAGAAACTAATTTATTTTTAAAACTAAGAGAGAAAGCCAACCTGTGACCCGATTCAATTTGACATCCGTTTGAGTTGAATTCGCTGCACATTCGCCTCTGTTCCCAAGCTCTTGTAAACATTGTTATCTGCCCGTTTTGTTCCTGCAGGTAAATCCACTGCCTCTTTGTCTGTGTTTGTACAGGTTTTTGGAGATTATTATCACTTCAGGCACCATGCGGTGGAGAAGAGGGCATTGTCAGG
The DNA here is from genome assembly GCA_028564705.1 of Apricaphanius iberus. Lineage (NCBI taxonomy): Eukaryota > Metazoa > Chordata > Actinopteri > Cyprinodontiformes > Aphaniidae > Apricaphanius > Apricaphanius iberus. The sequence continues at coordinate 565,008 of JAPXFQ010001188.1, forward strand.
CCACAAGGGAATCCACATCAGACTGCAAAAAGAACCACAGGTAGGACTGGTGTCAGCTCTCTCTCAGTTCACCGTGGCACTCCTTATTGGCAACAAAAAGCCGGAAAGACAGATTGGATTACACAGTGAATGTTTTTACATCACTAGAGAAAAGGATGCCAGCATCAGTGACAGCTTGTCAACCATTTTTTTTTGTGGAGTCCACACTTGTCTTTCCATCTGTCCTAGTGACACACTTCCGAGCATCACATAACTGTAATTATGCTAAATAGGAATATCTTCATGATTGCTCTAACTTTTTCTTGTGTTTTAAAACCAGTGTGTGCAAATAACTAAAGATTATTAAGAAAGCATTTTTCTAATCATAAATTTTGTTTTCGTTTGATATTTTTCTATATGTAAAAACATGGTTTGTGTGAAAATTGTATCGTTCCAAAAATGCGCAACACTGCCTAGGGAAAAATTGGAAGTTATAGTTTTATTCTCCTTCCTACAAAGAGCCAGAAAATAAACCCATCAATGTTGTATATGTACTGCTGCAACACGGGAGAAAGGTCTGGTAGTCCCCCCACAGTCACCAGCAGCATGTATTGATTTTATTTCTTCTTTCACACAATATTACATTTTTGGGTTTCAAAAAACTTTTATGTTGTTGTAGTTTCATGCATCATTTAAAAATAATATTAACTGCAGCCTTTTGCCTTTAAAGTCCAATAATACACACAAAAAGCCTACAGTTTGATTTTACATGTTTGTTTGTTTTTCAAATAATTATAACAGTGTTTGTCTTGGAGTTAAATTAGAATACAATGGAACTTGGGCAAGACATTTTGGCATATCAATTCACCGACTTGTCACTGGTACGTTTCATTTATATTAACCATTCATCTAAAAATAGTTTTTTTTCACCCCAAAAATATTATTATAATAATCCAAGTCACTGTAAAGTCAGTTTAGACATCTGGTTGGCACAACAAACCATAGGGATGGAAAATGGGACTGAATTTTCAACCTATTTTATTTATTTTTTGATAACAAATTCTAAATCTTTACTGAGTTATGTAGATGTTTTAAATCAAAACAAGCCAGTTCACATAAAGCATATGAAACCAATGAAAACTATTTAATAGCACTTAACATCAATATTGAGAACCAAGTAATTAAGATTCCTATTAGGACAAATCTCCTTTTTAAATAGGCTCTGTGGCCTTGTCATTAACATTCTTCAGTTTAAGTGCTAATTAGATTCTTAATGGGCTGCAGAAGTGTAGATCTCTTTACAGGTGGAATGATAGTGTTTTGTATGTTGTGAAGATTAAAACCAAATGAATCCCCCCTGCCTCAGCTCCTTCTTCAAACCATGCTAGAAACTGAATAGGCACTCCCAAAAAAAAAACTGCCATGCTTCTTCTGATTTCTTTTTTTTTATAAAGTCTGTAGATATACATGTTACGAAACTTGACGACTTGATATTTATGTTAGCATGGCAATTGACTTTCTAGGTAAAGTAGTTGGCTGGTAATGTGAGGGTTGTAGGTTTAATTTCAGTTTCCACCTGCCATATTTCAATGTCCATCTGGGCAAGGCACTTAACCCCAAGTTGCCTACCAAGTTGTGCAATAGTGTATGAATGTGTGTGTGTTTGTGAGTGCAAATGAGTAAATATGCTCCATTGTAAAGCGCTTTGAGTTGTCAGCTTGACAAGAAAAGTGACATGAGTTCAGTAGATTTATCTTTTATCTTTCTGAACACAGAAAATGTATATCAACATTAGGGCTGCAGCTATCGATTCTTTTTGTAATCGATTAATCTAGCACTTCATCGAGCCGATTAATTGATTAATCTGATTGTTTTAAAACATTTTTAAACAACCAAAACAGATCATGCATAACAAAAATGTTGTGGCTGTAAAATGATCAAGCATTTGCCTTTTATCTCTTAAATAAACAGAGAACTCCAACTCCAGCATTTGGCTCCAAACCTAAGCCCATTTACAGTATTTATTTATTTATTTATTTGAAAAAATAACAGTCAACTGCAATAATATAAGTTAATAAACTGAACAATCCATCCACTTTTTTATGAAAAGTTGCAATGTTTTAGTGATTTTTATTTTTCGCCATTCAATTAAATTGCTTGAAAAGCAAGCAGAGTTTGAGACGACATTGTCACATAAACCTTAGCAAAACAAACAACTTTAAATGTCGTTTTAACAGTTTAAAACTCTAAAATGTGACCAGCTCAGATTGGGTCCCCACTAGAGGAACATATTTGCTTTTTATTTTGGTGCTACAGTCCCAAACCCACCCTGGGCCCTTTTTAGCCCTTCTTTATTCACCTCCTGGATACACCCCTGCTAATGGTCACTCATTAATCATTCTAAAACACACAAGAGTCTCTGTGTCAGGAGAGAGTGAGAAAGTATTATTTATTTATTTTTTACTTTGGTCGCAGAGCAGGATTCTGTTGGTTCTAAATGTTGGAGCATTTTTTGTCACTGATAGTGACATTACTGTACTCATCCACACATAAATACTGAAAACAGAGAAAGCGCAGATCTCCACTTTGGCCACAGTTTTTTAAAAGATTCGTTTTTTGTGCCAAAAATCTGCGTTTACGTGTGGATGATGGGCCAAACCGTAGAAAAATGTCTCAGTATTGTGAGATACCCGGCTACGTGTGGACCATGCTCTCTTGCAAATGAAGTGGAATAAGTTTAACACTTAAAAAACAGCAAAGCTAAACATCATATCTAGTCAAACAGCAGCATGAATTCGCTACACATACAGTATTAAAATTAGCTAACATCAATGTATACTGGCTTTAGGTTAAATAACCTTGTTTCAGCGACGCTTGGTGAAACAGCATGTTTTCTGATGTTGGATCATTGAGCTCGTACTGCGGTGGTACGCCAGGTCTACTTTACAGTATTTACACTGTACTTTGTTCTTGTCTTTTTTTAGAATGTAACAATCCCAAACTTTACACATTTTCTGCTATTTATGGGCATCTTTACTCTCTGCAATCGCTGCAACTAAATTCAAAATGTATCATGTGCTACTGTTGTGCTTCGCACAGGTTCGTCCAAAACAGCGGTCCGAATGGAATAATCAGATCCCTGCGCTATAGTGTGTGTCATAGGAATTTAACGAGGCTTTGAGACAGAGATTTTACCTTGAGCAATTTTTGGAATCGGGTAAATAGAGTAACTCGACGAACCGCTGCAGCCTAATCAACATCAGACAGAGCAGAATGTGTAGGATAACATTTCACCTGTTTTTGTATTTTTTCTGATATTACTAACTGTATTGCAAAAGTATTATAAATTTGGTATTGTATTTTATTATATTTTCCCATTTGATTATGTTACAACCATACATTTCAGTGCATTTTCATATGATATAATGTGGTTTTATAGATCCAAACAAGTTAGCACATAATCTTAAAGGACAAAAGACAGTTGTGTATCACTCACTCTGATTTGATTATGTTTTTAAAAATCCTAATAGAAATTGCTGAGAACTTTGTCGTTGTAATGTATTAGACTGTTGGAAAGTTAAAGTATTATGCATACTTTTATGAGGTACCTTAGGTAAATGAAAAACCAAATAAATATATGTTGAATTATTGCTATTTTGGTTTACGGTACATAAAGTTTAGATTTTTCTGTTTATTTATTTTACATATTTATATGTATCCTGGTAAGGTCCCACTACTATCTGTCTTTACGAAGGTAAAGTCTTGCTGCCCAAAAGATCAGCTATTAAATAATTAGTAAAAAACAGACACTCATTAATGGATTCACATTGTTTAACATTGAGTCAAATGAGTTATATTCAGATTAGGTCTGGACAATATGGCTTGAATTTAAAATGATATATTGAGCAATTCACCTTGATGATGATAAAAGAACAATAACTACCCCACCGCCAAAAAACTAAAGTTTTTCTTCTATGCCCCATTTCTACTAGTGCCAGTACAGTACGGAACGGGACGCTTCGGCTTGTTTCCATTACCTGCGTCCGTTCCGAACCGACCACAGCCAATCCCTTTTTTCGGACTACCTCGGCCTTGGTTCCAAGCGTGTCGAAGCGACCCGAAATGCCCACCTATGGACTGATTGGTCCGGTATATGATATCCCTCTCACTCCTATACAGCAGCGGTAGCTGCTGATTGGTCTGGAGTTGTTTGTTTTTCTCAGAGTAAGCTATAGTTTAAAGTTTCAAATAAGCAGAATACTGCAGTTAACTGCAATCAGCCTAAATTATAAAGAAACGAGTCGCGAATTAAAAAAACTCTTAAACAACATGGGGATCTTGTCACCATATATGCTATTGAATTAATTCATTTCACTGTGTTGTCATGTTGGCTGAGTGGTTAGTGTTGGTGACTCCTGTTTGGTAGGACTGGGCGCGTGTCTGCTACTGGTGAAGTCTTTTTCACAGTATGCTCAGGTTCACAGATATTCTTCCTGGTTTCATAAAATACTTTTTCTAGACTTGTTTTTAAAAATATTATTTATATTTTATTTTTAAACTGTTTTAGTTTTTTTTAGGATTTGTATTTCAATAAATGAAACCAAAAACAGAAGTTTAATGGCAGAACAGTGCTTTTAATTTGAGATTATTCAATGCACTATTTCTTCTATTTATTTTTGTGTCAAAATATGATTCCCCTGGCTAGCATTATTAAACAAGGGCCAAACCCCTCTTATTTTAGAGGATTAAAGGTTCAGAATATAGGATGAATTTTTACAGAAACACTAGGAGCGATATGGCTTAAAATTAAATCTCTGACTTTTTTTTATACCAAATGTGATTTCACATTGTAATCAAATTTTTTCCTCCTGCCGTTTGTTTTTTTCGTATGAAGAAATTGCAAGTGAAAAAATATTTTCCAAAACCTGCTTTTATTGCAATCATCCTGTCCTGGAGCTGACCTGAATTTAACGTCCAACTAAAAACAAGCTGCAAAGTATCCTTGTGAAACAAGATGGATAGATTGACATCACTCTGAGCTATGAAAGTCTAAATACATTGGTTAAAAAAAAAATCTCTGTTTTCCAAAAATTAAATCTTCAGCAACATAAGAGAGATGCTTTTTGTTGGAGCTTTTGTTGTGACTGCATTTTCCTGGAGCTTTTGTTAAGCTAAGCCCGCCCACTACAGTTCTTTTGAGATGGTAATAGTAACACAACCTACCCATTCCAGACCGTACTGACCCGTTCCATACTTTACCGTACTGGCCCTAGTGGATATGGGGCACTAGATTTGGCTGGGGAATTTTCTCTTCCTCCTTGTCCAGCTATAATGTTTGAACCCTGCTTTGTTTGCTCACCGTCTTTCTCTTCCAGTGTTGCCAACTCCTCAAAATCGAAATGTCTATTTGCTATCTCCAAAGTCATTAAAAGTCGCTAAATGATGTAGTCGCTTCATTTGCATAACGTGCATGTAATTGTAATGCAAACTAGGAGAGTGGAATAATTCCACTTTTTTAACCATTGATAGCAGTGTGGTTGTGGTGGAACTGTTATAAGGTTTTGCCTTTTGAGTATGTTTTTGAGTTGTCATGTGTTTTTGTATCACTAATTTTGCTATAAAAATCAGCCTTACAATATAGGCAGTAGGCCCGTGTACCATCTCCAATAAACACCTTCAACCAGCCTTTTAATTCAGAGCGTAATTCCCACTCCTTTCTTTATTCCGGAGAATCCAATTTAGGCTGAGACATGATAACTGTTTAAAGTCTGTCACAGAGAGGTGCATACAGTGGACTGGGTGAGTGGGTGAGGTTATGATAGTGTAATCAGCAATTTATTTAGTGTGCTCTTGTTTATTTTAGAACAGTTACACTCAAAAAAGTTGATTTTAATTAAATTTATTTTGTCAACAGGTTCCACGAAATTGCATTAGGTTAGTTTAAAGTAAAATTGTTACGTCAGTGTAACATGGCCAATATTTGTTGGTGGATTCTACACGGAGGCAAAAAAAAACATGCAGCAGAGGATGGGCTTTGAATCCAGGACAAGACCTGGGTCTCTTTACACCAACCACCTGCACTAACCACTTTGCTACACAGTGACTTAAAGCTCTTGAATTTAAAGAAGGAATATGACTTTGCACTGGAAATTAAGTCATACTTCTTATTTGAATATAGATAGTCAATAGATGTAATTATCTTTTTTTAAGAAGAAGAACTTCTATAGAGGTCTAAAAACTTGATCAACAGCGATGCAAAGTAAGTTAGCAACATTGCTTTATCGTGGAGTCACATGCACGTAATGTGATCTCACCTCATCCAGTCTGTAAAGTAGTACAGCTGTGAAACCTTAAAGGGTCATGGGCATTGCTAAACTACATACATCTTAAAAGAAAAAGAAAAACACAGAAAAGACAGACATGGGCAAAATGATGTTAGTTACAGTCATAAATTTCGGTATCTGTAAATGTTTGGTTTATTGCATAGCTCTATTTTGATATTTTGAAATCAGTTTGCCGTTGGCTATTAAGAGTGAACTCATTTGGGAGAGGCACTCAAATATTTGACATCACCAAAATCAAGCAATGGTAAAAAGGTTACATGTACAAGAAGTTTATAAGCCATGGGGGAGAGCAAATTGTTAAGTACAAGTACAACAACAATCCAATTGCAAATACTTACCTGAAAAAGTAAAATTTAATATGAATGGCAATAAAAAAATTTGACAAATGATAATAAAGAGGAAAAAGTAGATAGACTTGCTGCTCAGGCACTTCATCTCGCTTTCTCTGTTGGCCCTCACTATGCCAGTCATGCCCAGTGTGGGCTGTGAGAAAACAAAGGAGGAAAAACCAGCAGGGCCCCAACATGCAACAAACATCCCTACCCCCACAACACACCAGCGACCAAGGCAGACTCTGGACCATATGCTGTTCCTGCCCTGTTCCTTTGTAGATATAAATATGGTATTAATTATTTTTTGTGGGAACTGAGCTAATATGGATGAAATAAAAAGGCATGCTGAGTGAGTGACAATTCCTATTTTCCTTTTTCCTACCTAAAACAAGGCTTTTTTGCTTTCAAGTAACATTCAGTACCCTCATCCCCATTTTCCTGTGTCGCTGCCCAAAAGACAAACTGATGCTAATAAATTCAAATACCTCTCAAACCAGGGTTCTGCATTATTAGCTTGTGTGCAGACATCTGCCTTACCTTGCCTGTTTTTCTTCAGTGTTGCTGCCATGGGACTGCAAGTTTCATGCTGATGCCATTTTTACAATTGAAAAGAGAGAGACAGCAATGGTAATTGCTCCTATAAAATATATCTCAAGCAGCACCTGACTACTGATAAAAACATGGGTACTTCACAAATGAGATCAGATGTTTCCCATTTGTACTTACATAGATCTCCCAAGTGGTGGCCAAAAGATTTTTCTTCTGCTTTTTTGAGCTCTTATCTTGAAGGCTGAGAAAAATACTCATCAGGGCATATCACTAAGATACGGTGACATTTACTGTGGGCAGTAGTCATGAGTTGAAGAGAAATCTAACTGAGTTTTTCATACGGAGAAGTCTATTAGCGTGCTGAGTAATGATTTGTTTTTAGATCTGAAAAGACCTACAATGTGAAATCAAAGAGGTTTTGTAAGGGTGTTGGCAGATGCTAATATTTTTTTCATTGTCACTGGAAAGGGTTTAATGATGTGCAATATTCAATTATAGATCGCTTTGCTGCAGCAAAGGACAAAATGCACAATCAACAAAGAGAAAATTGCTTGCGAAATTACAGGCTCGAATAATAGTTGATGGTTTTCTGCTGCTAATATCTGTCAAGGACCGGAATTAATCAACAAGATACACTCAGAAATGTAATATTTTAATCTGTTTATTTAAATTTTAAAGAGCAGATGAAAGCATCTCGAAGTTAGAAGTAGAATTGTTTTAAAGCTGTATATTTAAAGCCTAAAGTGAGACATAAAAAATATAAAAGAGATTTCATATCAGAAGTCAGTAGTTCAAGTTCTGTAACTCAACAAGTATTTGAACTCTATTCTGTCAAGGACATTAGGTTTTGGCTTAGAAACAACAGCTTGCACCAAGTTTACCTACACAACCAAAAACCAGAGAAAACCTCTGCCAAAGCATGGCTGCTGCCAACACAGACAGCTCCATGGCATAGGTGAATGGGCTTGTGCTTCTGTGTGTTTATTTAACTGTATTTGTATATTCATTTGGATCAGTGCAACTATCAAATCTGCAGAGTAATAAAAAAAAAGGTTATGCTTCATGTTGTTTCAGAAAACAGATTTAGAAGGCAATATATAAACAGAAAGGTTGGATTAGGATTAGTCATTGCTAAGATTTGAGCTGGTTACAGTGTTTCCTCCGCCTAATCCAGCAGCTGCATTTCACGCAACCACCATTGTCTCCTTTCCTCTGCGTCTGTGGCACTAACATGTCGCTTATCACTGTCCCCTTTGAATAATCATGCAGAGTGAAGATGACATTCGCAGTTGCATAAGCTTTTACCATTATGATTCTAAGGTTTTTTTTTGTCATCTTCCTTCTACACATCGATCCACCGTATGAGGGAAACAATTGACTTGTTTTGGGTTTGCTGCTGTTTGTTTTCCATACAATACAGTTTGGGGTATTTACTGCATACAGTGTTTTAGAGAGTGTTTGGATTACTATTTCTTCATCTCTCCTCACTTGTCTTTAAGCCTTGCAACAAATTGGATTTGACTTCAAAAATTCAGTATTTTCATTGTCTGCAAAAAGCTATAGTGTTTGGAATGGTAATACTCTAAGTTTGCTAGCAAACCTAATTGAGTAAGCAAAACTAATGTCCCATCTCTCAGCTTTATGATTCTTATAACCATTTTTGACTTTCAGCCCTCAATTTAACATATTCCTACTGTTATAAATACCTAATACGAACTAGTCACAGAAGACAGTTTTTTGCTTGACATGGGTATTTGTGCTTTGGGATGATGAGTACAGAACATTGTATGAAAATGTTAGTTGATAACGAGGTAAACAGTTGCAAAACAATATAAGGCAATGTAAAAAGGATAGTCCATTTATCCCTTTTTATGACTTTGGATGGCTAAAAAAAACTCAATAAAATGTAAAAAGACTAAACTAGGCTTTATTCTCCTCAGAATAGCTTTTTTAGAAAATAATGGAGCTTTAACTCAACAAAAAAAATTTTTTGTTGTCCTTTTTTAGTTTTTTGTTCAAGTTAAAGGTGAGCCTCTCTTTGTGGATACAAGATCTACAATGCAATTTAAGATATTAATTCAGGGTTCCCAGGCCTGGAAACGTCTTGAAATTGATCTAAAGAGAGAAAGTACAATTTTTTGCAACCTGGACCTTATTTTTACCATGTTCAGTTACTCACCCAGACAAGTTTGGAGCCACTTGGAGTGCTTTGTAAGAAGCTCATATCCATTTGCGATCAGCGTATATCCATAGAAGGGAAGTTACTGGTGCAACGGACGTGCAGCCTCTAAATAAGGCATTATAAGACCATGTATGACTGACTGACGGAGGAGGAGCTGCTCTCTCTGAGCTCTCCTGATCTGGCTGAATTTTGTCTCATTTTCTCCTTTAAAATGTAGGTTAGACCCTGTTCTTTTTAGATTTCTGCAGTTTTCCTCTTAATGTATGTGCCAAGCCTCTCGAAGTACACTATTAGACTAGGCCTTTTCTGGTGGATTCCTTCCAAAGGACCTCTGTAAGACTGTGGATCAACATCATGGCGTTTTACTCAGCGGAAGACTTGTGCCCAGTCTTCCCAGTCTTCCTTTGGTTTGAGTCTTACCTCAAAAATAGGCAGTTCTTTGTGTCCATTGGAAATTTCTCATCAGAACAAACAGAAATCACATGTGGGGTCCCCCAGGGCTCCATCCTGGGTCCCCTCCAGTTAAATATTTATATGCTCCCACTAACCAAGATTATAGCAGCCAATCAGATTAGTTACCATAACTATGCAGAACACACACAGTTATACATTACATTGTCACCAGGTGACTTTGATTTTATCCAGATCTTAAATGAATGCATTGGACAAATCAACGACTGGATGTCCCATAACTTTCTCCAGCTAAACAGAAGCAAAACAGAATTAATTATTTTCGGACCTAAGGAGGAACGATCCAGAGTCAGCACACAGCTTCAGCTAATACAACTAAAAACGACTCATCAGGCCCGTAATCTAGGTGTTATAATTGACTCGTACCTGAACCTCCAGGGTCACATTAAGGCAATAACAAGGTCAGCCTTCTATCACCTGAAAAACATTTCTAGGATTAAAGGACTGATGTCACAGAAGGACCTTGAAAAACTGATCCATGCGTTTATCTTTTGTCAGATTCATTACTGCAAGTGTCCTCACGGGTCAGACAACTGCAGCTGATCCAGAACGCTGCTGCCCGTGTTCTCACTAGAACTAGGAAAGTAGAACACATCACCCCACTTCACACTGGCTTCCTGTCAAAGAATAGACTTTAAAATACTCCTACTAGTTTATAAATCACTGAACAGTTTAGCACCAAAGTATGTTGGAAATATGTTGTCACTATACCAACCCAGCAGACCACTCAGGTCCTCTAACTCTAGATTACTTAATATTCCTAGAATTAGAACTAAACAAGGAGAGGCAGCTTTCAGCTTCTGTGCTCCACAAATCTGTAACAAACTTCCAGAAGAATGCAAAAATGCTGAATTGTTAGGCTCTTTTAAATCAAAACTATTCAGAGCTGCCTTTGAGCCATAAATTGCGCTTTCTGATCACTATTTGATTCTTGTGGTTTAAGTTTTATTCAAATTTAATCAATTTAATTTTAATATATATATAAATTTTTTAATATATAAAATTGCCTTGCCTTATCTGCCAGAAAACTCATACATTTCACCAAAGTTTTGTTATTAATCATTAGCACCGTCCCCCTGTGAGCTGGGAGGTAGTGTGTTGTTGTCTGTAGGGAGATTTACAGGCTTTTAATCCAATCGATTCCAATTTACAATAGTCAGCCATTTCAATGACGTTGAAGCCGTCCGCCATAACAGCTGTAGTCTGTGCAGATTGCAGAAAGATAGCCTGTGGAAGCTGAACTTAGTCAACTTGTTAATTTTTTTTTGTTTTTTGTTTTTTGGGTGAAATTTGGAAACACGCAAACGTGAACCATGTTGATGTTTGCTGTACAGTGCCGTACATTTCCCACAGGGAAATTGGTCGGGCCAAACCAATGAACCAGAAAGTTACACAGACCATTGATTGCGTAATCTTACAGACGATGTTACAGCAATGCTCCCCCATAAAGCCCCCCGTTCACCGTTCAATATTTTTCAGTAGTTTTGCTTTTCCCAAGATTTTTGTTGTTACAATGTAGCGTAGCTTAGTTGCACACTTTTTATATTCACAATTCAACAGCAAACTCACAGTCTAACGAGCTACTTGTCAGCAATCCAGCCAAGCAGTGACTCTAAATTTCTTCCTATACTGATGCTGAATTCCAGCTCTCAAGGCACGTAGCAGGGGTACGTCAGCATTGTACATGATGTCAGCGCATAATTTGCATACAGAAACAATAAAATTAACGATTAAAAATAGATTAATGCGTTTAAAAAACATAGCTCGCTAAAAATGGTTGTAATTAATTAATCGCAATTAACGCGATAATTTGACACCCCTAGTTGAATTGGCCACTGCAATGCTGCAATTACTTACTGATATTCAAAAGTCCGTTATCTCAAGAAAATCTTTAACAGTAGCAGGAGCATTAAGCTGACAACGTAATTCTGGAGTTTTATGAAATATAAAGAGAAGCATGTGTTATGTAAAATTCACAAAGTAGAAACTGCTTATGGCAGTACAGCAGTGTTTTTTGAGTTTCTTAAAGGGAAGCCCTCTGTGGCTGATGACAAACACGGACAGTAGCCTCTGTGAGCTAGTTAGCTTGTTAGCTGCTAAAGTTAGCATCAACAGTAGAGCGATTTTCTCTTTTCGCCCTACATGTTGGCTTTTTACCCCCTCTCGTAGGTATCCAGGGCTATGGAGCCCAACAGGGGGCAGGTGCAGAAATAATACTGTCAAATACTGTAATATTGATGTGGTTTTTTAAAATACCGTGATAAGGAAGGTGGCTAGCCATAGAAGATTAGCTCCCTGGTTTAATTTAGAGCTACGTACTGTTGAATTAAATAATTATCATAATTAATTCAATGCATGTTCAAGCAGAGACAAAATGGAGCCAATTTCCAGTTTTTAACATTTATTTTGAACAGATTAACAAATTGCAGTTTTACAGAGGAAGTTGCCCCCGTAGTTCCTCTGGTCCAGAATTAAAGAAATCTGACAATTGAATGATCTTCATTTCACAGCTTTATAGAAAACCGGGCCTCTAGGCGTTTCTACTCCCTCCTATCAGAACATTTCCAAACAGTGTCTTAGCCATTATTGGCTGTCAGAAAATTATGCAGTCATATGGTGAGGCGTGTCTTTTCTCCTGGTCAAAAGCTCATTCTGAGTTTTATGGTTTTATGGCAACACACTAAATCTACAGACATCCTGTTTTTACAGCTTGCAATAAAACTTTAGCCAAGAGTTTTACCACTTAAAAGCTTACCCCCATAAGCAATACTGACAGACATATTTTTTACCATCATGCAAGCTATTTAAGCAGACTTTTACCTTCTGAACAATAAAAGTTTAACACATATGCAGAATAACACCACAATTCCCTCTTTTCAATCTTTTTTTAAAATAGATTGATATCTTCTCTGTACTCTCCTTCAAGGTAAGTGTTTAGAACTTAAGATCAAAACCTGTAAAGCATTTTGAGAATGCAAGAAATCAAATCCAAGAAATTTCATCAGTTTAAAACCTGAAGTCTTTCATATGATACCACAACAAGACTTCCAGATTAAAATTCAAAACACAAACTGTTAAAGTACCTTTAACCTTAACTCCCATTAAAAAAATGTAAATCTGTTAATTATAAATTCACCCTCTTTTGGCATTATACAAAAAAATTATTTTAACAATTCCCAAAAATCAATTCAAAAAGCCAAAAATGTATAAGAATGTCTTACATGTGAAGAGATAATTAAATCTGACTTGAAACATGTTAATACTCGTGGAAGAAGCTTAGAAAATCCATGAACAAATACATTCTTACTATGTTATATTCTGAAATAAATAAAACTTAAAGTGTTAAGAAACCTGTGAAATAGAAGGTATTAAGAACCCTTTACAAATGTAATCCTCGAGTCTATTTAGTCTTTCCTCTAGTAGACCCTTTTGTTTTATTAATGCAAACCTTAATACCAGCGGCCGGCGAGGTAAAGTGGACGAGAGCGGGGTGGTTTGGGAGGCGGATTGGAGGAGGAGGAGGGGGAAGGTGAAGAGTGGAGGGGAACTGAGGTTAAAATGCATGGGGGTGTCAGTGCGAGGGAGCCCTCTTAGCAATATTAACAATTCTGGCACTTGAAATAAAATGCAGACATAAAATAAGTTAGAAGCAGGGATGCAACGGGGGGTAGAGAAAAGGCGAGGGGGTCGTGGCAGGAAAAATTATTAAGTTCAAGTGTGAGCAGGTCTTAAATTTGTATTCTGTGGAGGCGAGTCGTGTTTCGGTTCACGGGGGGGTCTCAGAGAGAGAGTAGGGGGGGGGGGGAGGCGGGGGGCCGGGGTGTCTATTATCCGAAGGAGGTTGCACCGGGTGGCAGGGTAGCGAGATGGGTGGAGAGGGGGCGATATGGTGGAGCGCGCGATGGGGCTGATCATAGTGGAGGGCTCGGGCAGATTTTTTATGTTCCAGTTTTACTCCCATATATGCAGATAACCACTCTCTGAAATGCCAATTACTTCATTAATTGAGCATTTCCCCCAATATACACAAATCCACAGACAGGCCCCGCTTCCCATAGCTTACCCCACCGATGTGGGGTGGTCAAAACCTGCTGTGAAGCTGATTGGTGAGTTGTGATCTTCTTCTGTAGATCCCTCTATGAGATGGCAATTTCAAGTTGCCCATCTCATTCATTGGCACATAGATCACACTGGATGATTAATATCACCACCCAAACAACCTTCTGGGTGAGCTAGGCCCCGCCGCCTGTGGCTTCAGCTTCCGATTCAGCTTGGTCAAAACCTTCTTGACCCTCTTTAGGTAGATTCCTGCTGATCCTCGACCAGTTTCGTCGTTGGCGTGGAGCTGCACTTTGTGTGTGTTCCCAGCTGTCATCCGGAACTGGCTGAACCACTTGGACTCCTCACGCCTTCGACCTGGAGCTGTACCTTGGACCCCTTCAGCAGCTGTAGTCAGCTGTGACCAGAGGAGTTTGTGTGCTCCTCACGTGCTGCTGAATCCTGGGGGCATAAGCTTGTAAACATCAAAAAATGACAGTTTTTTGATCCGGTCTTGTGATCACTCCTTTTCAATCTAATCCAACTGTTTGTGCTGAGAAATTTTTTCACCCATCTAATTAAAAAGTAATCCCTGAGGAAAGAGCAAATCCATCTTATTTTGGTGCAACACCGTTATTATTCCTGAAAACTAAACCAAAACACCTCCCTCTGTAATGGATTTAAAAACAAGAGCAGGCTCAAGAGTTTACTTTTTGTCGACAGTTCAACTGATTACTATCCATTTGCTTATTCAACCAAATTGATTCTTTTATTTACTTATTTTTTTTATCAAGTTTAAGACACTTATGTCTGTTTTACTATGCCTCCTTTTGAATGTTATCGATTATTCTATTATCCATTACAACTTTTTAATTATCTTAATCCGTTAAGCACTTTGAGTCATTCTTTCTGTTAGAAATCAAATAAAATTCTGACTTACGTTTGATTTAGCTGTTCCATTACAATATATCCTTTCTTAAATTTAGTACATCCCTGTGGATGAAACGTAAAAATAAGAAAAAAAAATTTTCTCTCTCACCAGCCAGCAACCCCCTGCTATCGGCCCAGTTTTTCCTTCCAAATTTTGTTCCCGGTAAATGGTGGTATTTTACCTGGAGATAATCCTGGGGAAGGCATGGGGTTATCAAAGTTCGAGGAACCTCGGCCACCTTCGATCAGACAAACAGAAACTCTTGTGGTTAATTCAGCAACATCGACATTGAATCAGCAGACTTTGATCATCACTTCTTCAGCAGAAACTGTCCATTTCACGCCAGCCAAGTGGATTCACACATATTGTCCTTGAAAGTTCAGCTCAGCATGAGGAAACGTGCTCCCCCCTACGGTGTCCTTCAGTTCACCCCTGAAAATATACAGTCACTGGTGCCCCCCTTGTTTTGGGAGCAGTGCACAAGAGAGACGTAATTCTGCGCTGGTCGTATAGATTTTTCTTTCTTTGGCAGTTATGGCGGGCGCCTGGCACTATCCGTCATCAGCCCACGCACCCCCACCCATCTTATCTCCCCAGGAACATAAATTACATCTCAAGAATGTTATCTGAGGGGTCTCTGTTGCGGGATGGGAAAAAGAGAAAAAATATATAATTAGAGGAAGAAAAAGACAGACAGAGAGTCGATCCTCTCAGCCTATTCAAATCAAGTTTTATTTAAACTTTTTTATTTTCATATTCATTAGTCTCCTTCCTCGAATGCTGAATTTAAATATCTTTCACACTCAGACTGCCTATGTGGGCTCTATTTTAATTTTACTTTAATCAGTTATACTAGTAATAATTTCTTCAGTATTAATTCTGGTAAAAATATACTAATTAATAGGTTTGCTCTCTCCACCAGGAATGATAATTAATCCTTATATGTCTAATTAAACTGTTGTTCTAATTCTTCCCCTGCTTATTTTAATTAATGATTCCTTCATTTTTCATCCAATTTATATTCTATACTTTATCAATGCAATGCCTTTCTCTATTTTGTCAATTTGATAAATGTCTCTTCCATCTCATGTGTAAATTAAATATTTATAAAGATTTACCATCGCAATATTCTATCAACACACTTAGTTCTTAGAAAAATTAAATTAAATTAAAAAAGAAACAAACAAAAAGGCTGGATTTTTCTGTTAGATATTACTAAAGCACCACTAAAACATTGCAATAACAAAAATAAAGTCAATAACCATCTGCAAAGATCCAGTCTCCAACTCCCCATCACTTAAGTGTACTGGATCTCTGTCAAGCTGGCTCAGACAAAAAATATCAAAATTAAAAACATCAAATGTTTAAAACAAAATCAGAGAACAGTACTGACCGATAAACACAACATAGTTTACAAAAACAGTCTTCAGTTTGCTATACTTCAAATTCTATCCATATTTCTAAAGAAAAATCCAAGATTTAAATCACTGACAAAACAGCTTCCCTATAAATATTGCCAAACCTAAAGTACTTTTTTTTTTTAACACAATCCAATATAAATTCAAAGTACTTTTGCTTATATGATTCCTCTTTAAACAAAACAAAAAAATTCAATAAAGGAGGTTCAAGAGATGAGATTTCTCTAAACAAAAAATAGTCGCATTAAAATAAAAAATAAAAAATAAAAACCAGCATTTTTTCAGTATCCCTCTTTTCCTCTCAGGCTTCTTTTTTTTCTTTTCTCCAATGATAAACACCAAATTAAATTGAAGCTTCTAGAGATGTCAAATACATTACCACTGAATCATGTTTACTTTAATCCAGCTTCCCAAATTAACATTTTTCCAAAAGTTCTAATTAATAAGCAGACCGCAGTTCAGAAATCTGGGTCAGAATCCAAATCAATACAAATATATAAATTTTGAGAGAGAAAGAGGAAAAAAAATAAAAATAAGAAAAAAGAAAGAAAATAAAATCAAAAAATCTAAATAAATTGTCAGTTACAGAGTCCCCACTAATCAAATGGTATGTTATGCCATTATTCTATGATCAGAACTGTTCCAAAATGTTTTAGGACCTGTAATTTTACTCTCAGCATCAAGTAGACTAGCTAACAATCAATGAATAACATCTGAAAAATTAATCTTAAACTTTTAAAACTAAAACCAATTCTTATTTTTTAAAACAAAATGTGCATTCAAATATATGGTAAAAATTATTTCAATGTAGCTGGTCCAATCACATTTTGCCTCTACACGATCAGAATAAATGAATTTAGAATTTACTTCTTACTTCCAAATTAAACCATCATTTTCGATCACCGCGATATTCATTACTTTCAATCCTTAGACCAATTCAAATTTATCCCCAGCCTGTTTAAAAACAAACTGATTACTTACAGATGACTCTGTGTTTTAATTGGTTTTTTTTCAAAGTCAAACATTCAAATCCCACTAGTTTAGAAAATATCACTATGATAAGTGTTGTTTTGCATGGTAAAAACATTCAATTTATAACGGAATTGAAATGTACTGGGTTACTTCTTGAGCCCCAGTTGAAATTTGATAACTCCAATAAGCCTTGAGTGTCCACAAAATCATTAAGAATGTTCAATTGTTTAAATAATTTAACATCAGTCTCCTTTAGATCATTTATTCAGAGACTAAGCTATATTTCTAAAATCTATACAGCCATCAGAAATAAGCCAAACATAATTTTAGCATAAATTATACTTATTTAAATCACAGAAAGAATTCATTCTCTGTATCATACAACACGGTGCTTAAAAAATAATTTAGACCAGTTTGTTGCTTTCCAATTAACACCGTTTGCTTTTCGTTAAATTCTTATAATTACTACTTATAACTTTATCTTTATTTAGGCCAACTTAATCAAATCCTGCTTAGATCAATCCAAAAGCAAAAAATCCACCTACTCAAAGATTCAAAAAATGCAACTTTTATTTTGACTATACACTCCCCTCTTTTTAATTTTAAGATGAAATAAAAAATTAAAACTTCACCAAGTCAGAATCGACTCATGAGTAACTGTTCTCAGCCATTTGCGTTTAATTATAACATGCATAATTGCTCTCCTCGTGTAATCAATCGAGCCTTCTCAGGCAAAAGCAGTTAACCAAATTCAGCATGTATTTCTTAATCTTTAATCTCCGTACCGTAACAGTTCAGTTAAACATGAAACACCTTAAATTGCCCTTCGTAGAAAATGTGCCAAAACATTGCCGAAAAAGAGTTGCAATCAAAATTTATCTGACCAGTTATCTTAAGGCCGTTTTACATCCTACTCAACCAGAAAAAGTTAACAAAAATCCAAATAAGTTTAAGTCTTAACAAGGCAATCGTCTGCAGGAGTCTGTAATCACTTTCTATCCAAAATCAACTTTTAGCTTGCTACACATAGAACATGCAGTTAGTTTCAACCACAAAAC
The DNA here is from genome assembly GCA_028564705.1 of Apricaphanius iberus. Lineage (NCBI taxonomy): Eukaryota > Metazoa > Chordata > Actinopteri > Cyprinodontiformes > Aphaniidae > Apricaphanius > Apricaphanius iberus. The sequence continues at coordinate 583,282 of JAPXFQ010001188.1, forward strand.
ACATTGACACACAAAAGGAAAACCGCTAGCTTAGCACAACGGCCTACAGCCGTTAGCTTTCTTTTTGCAACGAAACCTAAAACAGTACAAAAACATACGGCGAAAACACTCCTGAAAATCGCAACACACACTTTAGAAGATTACATACCGCAATACCAGGACTTTATCCGCACTATGTATACCACTTCGCCAAACTGTAATTCGGCACGAACAAACATTCTCCTGTTCGTCCACGCGGACTGAAACATATGTCTCCAATTTCAGCCATCCCGCACAGCAAACACCGAACTCCACAACGTCCGTTACAGCCCAAAACCATTAACAAAAAACACAACATTATAAGCGGTGACTTTTAGACCGTATTAATTATTTTCTCGCGGAGGTTTACACCAATCTGTTATAAGTTCCGTAGTCCTCTTTGAGAAATTTCCTGGCGCCGGCCTCCAGAAAACCACTCAAAAGACTCGAACAGATGGCAGAAAACCGCCTACTACCACTAATTCATTTATCAAAACATATAGTCAAAGCTGTCGTATGTTAGCCGTGCTATCAAGCAAAAACTCACACAGAAGTAGCTCCGCCATAGCACCTAGCTTGGGGCGGCCACCCAGATGGCCTGTCGTAAATGTTCACAACTAATTCTTATAGATTTTTAATTTCAGTTATCCATCATATTCAGTTATATATTCATTTATCTATTTTAATTTATTTATTATACTCGAGTTCATTATTTATACTATAACATTTTAACACAAAACGCAACATCACCAGCACGTCTCGCAAAGCGCCTGCGTAAAAAACATCTCACACACACACATAGACACACCCTTGTACAAGCAGAAATCTAAACACTAACCTCATCGGACCTTTTCCAAAAATGCCGGACCATTTTCACAATTCCAATTCGTGGTGCTCAGCCACGCGTTTGGAAGGAACGCAGCCCCTCTCCCAGGTAAACCGATAGATTTAACAGAGGGCGACCCAGGCGCTCCGTAATCTATTTCCTTTTGTCAGCCCGGGAGCTGAGTGGCCAACCCGTCGAGTTCCAATCCGCACCTTGGTTCCGACTTTGAGTCGTTGAAGAGATTGGTCCATCTGCTCCACTGTCCGAACAGAGAAACAGACAGACAGCAGCTTCAACACTCCGGGCTTGCAACAGTTAATCTGCTCAAAAAAAAAAAAACATATTTAACTTGCATGACAACATTACCCAATTTTAGATTAACCAATCAATAGAATTAAAAAACTACGCAACTCTGCGCAAATTGTCAATAGAGCAAATACATGTCCGTTAATTAACTTAAAAAAATATAACTGGAGCCTGGTCCAAAACCCTGCACACAGTCGAGGTCACCATTTGTTGAATTAAATAATTATCATAATTAATTCAATGCATGTTCAAGCAGAGACAAAATTGAGCCAATTTCCAGTTTTTAACATTTATTTTGAACAGATTAACAAATTGCAGTTTTACAGAGGAAGTTGCCCCCGTAGTTCCTCTGGTCCAGAATTAAAGAAATCTGACAATTGAATGATCTTCATTTCACAGCTTTATAGAAAACCGGGCCTCTAGGCGTTTCTACTCCCTCCAATCAGAACATTTCCAAACAGTGTCTTAGCCATTATTGGCTGTCAGAAAATTATGCAGTCATAAGGTGATACGTCTTTTCTCTTGGTCAAATGCTCATTCTGAGTTTTATGGTTTTATGGCAACACACTAAATCTACAGACATCCTGTTTTTACAGCTTGCAATAAAACTTTAGCCAAGAGTTTTACGACTTAAAAGCTTACCCCCATAAACAATACTGACAGACATATTT